>CAWUFW010006195.1:0-497500 GCA_963921515.1 Calotriton arnoldi
CGTTGGATCACCAGTTCAAATGGTCAATGGAGGAAGAGATCATCCAGTTGCAGAGAGTTGACGGTGATTCATAGAGCTCTCATTCAGTTCAGGTCACTGATTTATCAGAATGTTCATTCTGGTGAAAACAGATAGTACAGTGTTGGTGGCTTATGTCAATCATCATGGAAGCACTCACTCCAGCTCTCTGAATCAGAGGGCAAGTGCTCTCATCTCTTGGGCAGAAAGGAATCTCTTGTGTCTGTCAGCAGTTGACATCAGAGGTGTGGACAACAAATAGGCATATTGTCTGAAAAGAGACTTTACTTCATCAGGGAACCTATCGTTGTCCAGGACTACCTTCAGAAGAATATACAGGAAATCCTTTTCTTGACCTGTTTGCCTCAAGGAGCAGTGCCAAAACTCACAGATTCTGCTCTCAGTTCCAAGAGGCAGGAGTTTGGGGCTGGACACTTTGTACATGAAGTGGCCCAGGAAGCTACTGCATGCCTTTCACCCCTTTCCTCTTATCACAAGGGTTTTTATTGAGATTCGGCAGGAGGGGGCAAATGTAATTCTAGTGATCCCTTTCTGGCCTTGCCAGTCTTTGTTTCTGAGGTTGCATTCGATGGCCAGGGCTCCTCCTAGGATTCTTTCTCTATTTCCGTCTCCCCTCAAGACTTCCCCTCTGCCTCGTCCGATAAAGTTGAGTCTGTCGGTTTGGAGGTTGAAAGGATGAATCTGTTAAAGCAAGGTCTTCCAGCCGCTCTGGTAAATATTATTCAGAGATCCAGGAGACGTTCTTCAGTTAAAGCTTACTCTAAGCACTGGCCTTCATTTCACAAATGGTGTTTATTGCATGATTTATTGACTCAATCTTGTGCCATTTCCTCTGCTTTGCAGTTCTTCGTGGAGGGCTTTCAACTTAATTTCTCTATTTCTACGCTGAAATCGGAGTGGTTTCCAAGGAAGGCTTTTAGAGAGTTTCAAGAGCACCAGAAACAAATAGATTCCTTGGTTTATAGAATATTTAGGAGTTTCTCGACATTTAAGCCTGATCTTCATCCTCATTCACCTTCTTAGGATCTTCCTACAGTGCTTAAGGCTCTTCAGCTTTCTCCATCTGTGGATCTCACATTTCTTTCCCTTTAAGGTTTGCTTTTTTGGTAGCTATCACATCAGCACAAAGGATTGGGGAACATTCAGCTTTACTCTGTCGCCCTCCTTGTCTCAGGTTTTTTGAGGATGCAGTAATTGTGACACTAGACCCATTTTTTGTTCCTAAGGTCAACTTTCCTTTTCACACTTCACAAGAGGTGGTACTTCCGGCTTTCTTCCCCTCTCCTTCTTCTAGGGAGGAGACACTTTGGGAAACTTTGGATATTAAGAGAGCATTGTCTGTTTATATGAAGAAGCGCTCCCATTTCAAAATTTGTTGCCTTACGTACAACGCCTTAAAAGGCAAAGGCCCGCTATATCTCCAAAATAAACTAACAGCTTATGTCCCTAGCCGCAATCTCAGATCCAGTAACAAAGCACTACTGTGTGTGTCTCGGATTCGACTAATTCGCACTGGGGGAAAGGCTTTCTCCTATCTCGCCCCAGGATATTGGAACAAACTCCCTCTAACCCTGCGAGAGACCCCATCATACTGCAAATTTAGGAAATCACTAAAAGCCTACTTATTCTGATTTTCCCTGGTACGCACTTCCTGTCAGGATCCGCAACAGCACCGAGATGCCCCCGAGTGAGACGTGCGCTATAGCAAGTAATATTAACATAACATAACATTTATCTCAACAGATCTCAAGAGTTCAGAAAATTTGATCATCTTTTTGTCACTTTAGGCCAGGAAGAGAACGGAAAGCTACTGAAATGACTTTGAGCAGGTGGATTAAATCTACAGTCATCCAGGTGACTCAGACTGCTTCTGATCCTAGCATGGTACAGGGCAGGTCCACAAGAAGCACAACAGCCTCTTGGGCAGAATTGCAGTGGGTCTTGGTTCAAGAGACTTGTAGATCTGCGACCTGGTGCTCAGGCAATACCTTTAATTAAGCATTACAGACTTAATAATGTTTTGGATAATCACGCAAATTTTGGTGTTGGGGTCTTGTGATTTGATTTGCATTGATTTGCTCTTTATTTCATATGTCGGAGCATATATTTTTGTTTCTTTGTCACGTTTCATACTTTATTAAATGCATGGGTGTTCATTATAGCGGTATTGGTGAATTGCAATGTTGAGATTTCAGTCAATGGCTTGGTTGTTTGGTATACCTCAAAATGTAATGACTAGGGCGAGGACGAGAGATGTAGAGGTAATGCTACGATCACTCACGGTAATCTTCTTTACTCTTTGTCCTACTCGTCCTCATCACAATCATTATAGTTCCCTCCCACCCTTCCTACTTAGCCTTTGACATAGGTTTGGAAATAACAGGAGGATTACAGGAACGCTAGCATGGAGGGTGCCACCCAAGAGGGTGGTTGTGTCTCCATTTCAAGATTCTCCTGTGTTATTTTTCCAGTCTGGAAGGTCAGTTCACCTCAAAATGTGCTGACTGTGATGAGGAGAGTAAGACTAGGAGTAATAAAGATTACCAGTAAGTAATCAAAGGATTCGCATACTCACTCACATACTCTTACTCACAAGCTCATTCACTTGCACACTCGGTCACTCGCACATTTACTCAAGGATTCACTCAGATACTTACATATTCACTCCATTTCTCACTCCTCCGGCACTCTATTCTCCCTGCAGACGTGCATTTATCCTAAAGCAAAATCTGTGACTCACAGTACATTCACAATCTTTCAAGTGCAGACAGTTGACACATATGGACATAAATATTCATTTAAGCCGTCTGTTTTAATTACTGTAAGTCAAATATGTCTGCTTTTTTAGAGTAATTGAGGTGCTGGAGGAGAAGAAGGGGGAAATGAATCTGGATTAAGCATATTGGAAAGTATTTAATTTTTCAGACAATTATCTAAACTCACCAGTTCACATGACTTGTCCAATGTATATATGAGTACCAGTTCAAAGTATGAATGACCCTATAGTGCACATAGGCCTCTGGAACTGCTTGGTGAAGGACTGACGCCCCCTCAAGCCAAGCAAGCTTTGAAGGAAAAAACAACCATGAGAAGCATGTGCCTTCTTCAGCATATCACATGGATCTTCATGCAGGGGAGCTAGAAGAAAAAGTCCCCTATTCCTTCAACCACACATACTCTGGAACTTGTGTGATGGGCTTTGGATCCCACTCCCAATCCGAATGTTTCACAGGTGAGTGTAAGAAGGGAGGGGCGGTTCCAGTGAGGTGTACGGTTGAAACTTTTGCAGCAAATAGATAAAGGGTATGCAGGGTACTATCGCTCTATTACAACTCTTTATTTAAAATACATGTTAAAATACCAATGGTTGACTTTTTCATTCCTGAATAATTGTTTGTGCCCGAGCTGTGTAATTTGAATTTCCCAGTCTGGCAGCTGTTTAGACGAATTGTGGTTAATTGGATTTCAAGCACTTACAGTTTCACTCCCACCACCTGGATTGAGCAATCTGAGCAGCAGTGCACCAGAAGCCGCGTTTGCAGCGTGGTGTAAAAAGGGGCATGGCCTAGGAACACCTCTCTGCAACGCAGCTCTGTGGCACTTACTAGAGGTACCTGTTGGGCTACTTAGCCACCAGGGACCTTCAGGAATCAAGGGGACTTAATAGGGATGTTATAGTTAGAAATTAGCATTTATAAAACCTTAGAAATTAACTAAAAAAACATAGGATTGAGGCACATTATAATTAGAAATTTTCGCTTAAAAAACCATTGAAATTCACTGAAAAAACCATAGGTTTCAGGGACGTTATAGTTAGAAATTAGCATTTACAAAACCATTGAAATTCACTGAAAAAACCATAGGTTTCAGGCACGTTATAGTTAGAAATTAGCATTTAAAAACCTTAGAAATTCACTGAAAAAACCATAGGTTTCAGGGACGTTATAGTTAGTTGGACATTTCACTTGTACAAAACCATAGAAATTCCCCGTTATAGTTAGTTCAGCTAACTATAACTCGCGCCCCCGCAATGCACTGCTGATGACGTCACATATTACATCATTCATGACATGGTCAGTGACATCACTGATGACATCACTGATGACATCTCAAATGACATCACTGATGACATCACAGATGACATCATCCACTTGAAAATCTGATGCACCTCCTCATACTCTAATATAACCTTGAATACACCCACTGTAAAATACAGACTACCATTTTCGAAACCATCGACACACCAATACCAGTTACTACATACGTACTCACTGATTCCTAGCTCTACACACACATCCACTCATTCACCCATACAATCACTCACACATGCAGTCACTCATCAATACAACACTATCATATGCACACATACACCTATACAGACACTCACACACCGCCACTCATCCATGGAGTTACTCACACACCTAGTCAGTCATGCAAAGAATCAATCACACTCCTATTTACTCACCTATACAGTTATACACACACCACCTCACTTATTCATACAGATACTAATGCATACTTACTCTCTTATACAATCACTGATACAAGTATACACTCATCCATACAGCCACTCTCACAATCATTGACTCTCATGTATAGTCATTTATATATTCCAACTCTCACATACACTGCCTTTTACATATGTAGTTACTTGGACATGTACCACTGACACATCTATTCACACCAACACACCCATACACACACTCACCCACCCATACAGCTGTTTCCACATGCACTCTTGAACCCATACACCCAGTGAATCGACCACTCACACAACTATGCACAGAGTCACACACCTCCCACCCACACACACACACACTCAGACACCCATACAAATACTCAGGCAACCAATCAATAACACATATAGACACTCATGTAGCTACTCACCAACCCATGCAGCAGCTTACACAACAACAGACAGACTGATACAGACATTCACACAGTTTAGTCACTAACCCATGCATTCAGTAAGACACATTTAATCACTCACTTATACAGTCAGTCACACACCTACTAAATCCTCCATCCAGACACTTATACACCCACTCATTCTTCAATACACCTTGGCATATATATAAAACATATTTAAACTTTATAGAAACACACAGTCACTGGATGATGTCATCAGTGATGTCATCAGTGATGTCATTTGAGATGTCATCAGTGATGTCACTGACCATGTCATGAATGATGTAATATGTGACGTCATCAGCAGTGCATTGCGGGGGCGCGAGTTATAGTTAGCTGATCTAACTATAACGGGGGAATTTCTATGGTTTTGTACAAGTGAAATGTCCAACTAACTATAACGTCCCTGAAACCTATGGTTTTTTCAGTGAATTTCTAAGATTTTTTAAATGTTAATTTCTAACTATAACGTGCCTGAAACCTATGGTTTTTTCAGTGTATGCCGGCAAAACTCTTTGGTTCCCGTGTATGTACTGCACAACGCGGCGCCCCCCCGGCCTGGATTGTGTGAAGGTATCGGGGAGAGGGAGCAGATTGACTGCTGAGTGGGCTGCTTGGCAAAGATGGAATCCACCGTTGCGGTCCCGCAATTTTAAGGAGGCAAGTTGATCAAAGGCATTATTGGATGCAGGGCGGGTTACTATACCTGGCTCAGGACTTTGGACATACATGCCCACTTTATGCGAGACCGATTGCACCACGTATGAGGAACTTTGGCAACAGAGAGAGGCGAGTACTTACTTTGGTACTGTCCCAGTCCTCTTTCTGTCTTTACATCTTTTAGCCAATGGGACTCCTCGGCGTGATTTTTAACTGAGCCCCGCGAAAACTACCTTTTGGGACTCTCAGCAAATACCCGGCATTGAAGAAGGCATCCGCCGAAACGCGTCTGCCTGGGGCTGATGGAGTGGATACCGCGTCGTTTATTTGGTGTAACTTGGTGGCATTAAATCTGAGCTGTGCAACCCTGGCATGTGTCAGACCTGGTTTCTCTTTTGAAGGCGGGATTGGATGTGGATATATATATATATATATATATATATATATATCAGACCACGCTCTGTATATAGGGCGGGCAGATCGATGCATCTACACCGACTGCCCCAACTCCTTTCGGCGTCGATGTAGGGTCGGTGCAGAGTCAGCCTGTGCTCTGTTGTTAGAAATTTGGAAGTCTGCCTGACTCAATAGAATGGGCCAACCATCAGTTTGGCAGAGAAGGTTCTACACCATGTTCGTTGGGGAGCACCATTCCCCCAATCTCTACATCAGGCTCTAAGTCTTGTGCAGCATTGCACCGGGGACAGAGTGAATTATTTCATGCACTAGTGGTATCTATCCTCACATGGGCTAGCTGGAAGTGATGGTCTGTGCTCTCTCCACTAACACCGTACAAGATGGCCACCCAATGTTGTTTGTGTGGCACAATGCCAGGCGCTTGCCTGTGGTGTGCTCCACCATACAAGCACACCTGCACAAACTGAAAAAGACGAAAAAGCCCAAAAAATGCTTTAACACCCCATCAAGGGTAGCAAGTGCTATATAAATGCAAACTTTTTTTCCCTCTTCTATCCCTCCACTATACTTCTCAATCCAAATAACTGACTAACATATCCACCACACAAATTACTTTCATATTTCCACTAAACTAATTCACCACTAATCCTTTATGGGTTGCGGAGTGGCATGCTACTCGCCGAAAAAGCGCTTCGACGTCTCGTCAGGGGTAGTAAGCGCTATATAAATGCATTTACAATTACAATTACAAACCGCCACTGTCTATTGAGTTTCAAGCACCACCAAATATTGAAAAAATCTGTTTTCTTTGTTAAAACATAACCCGAAGGTTGTTGTTTCATATTGAAAGAAAATACATTACATTATCATGGACTATGCTGCTGCTCATGCTTTACATTACATAAGGATGTGTACTCACTGAAAGCCATCAAGCTTTAATGTAGGCATGTCTAATTATTTTGTGAGGAATGGATTACCCTAATCCCTTTTACCGGATTCAGACTCATTGCAGAAGTGATTTACCATAACATCCACTGCGTTTCTTTCTTTTTTATTCAGGGCGAAATATTCTAATATACTTTAGCCCCTTCAGTAGGAGCAAGTAGCCATTCTGCTAGCCCCTTTACTAGTTCCTAAAATGGATACACAAAACAGGAAGAGAGATCTGTAGCGCAGCGTTTCACACAGCCTGAAAGTTTCTCTTTAGAAAATAAGATCTTTTTTCAGTTGGCATAAATTATATAATGGGAGATTTTTCCATTAGCACATTGGAGAGGTGAATGGCGCTGGGAAACGTAGGCGGAAACAAAAGAGGTGACTCAGATATATTGTCTCATTGAAACTCAGGGAGGCAGAAGTTATGATAATTAGACAGCCGCCTGGAACTAAGAGGCCGACGGGAAAGTGGATTCTTCTTAAGGAGCCCTACGCGTTTCACATTAGTCGAATATAGAGCAGCAATTTACAAAGCATGAAGGGATTAAATACGTACAATCATGCCTCCAACTAAAAAGCATTACTTCATAGTTTAAAGTAGATTGCTTTAAAAAACAGCTCAACTTAAAAAGCAAATATTAGTGGTCTAAGTATTTCAATTCACACCTGTACGTGAACTTAATCCAGACAGAGTCTGTGCTGTATAAATGTAACAAACTAAGGGGCACATTTATGAGAGGTTTGCGTCATGCTTGCACCACGCAATGTGGTATATGCGTGATACAAAACTCTAATTCAGATTTATGAAGCCGCGCACAGCCACTTTGCATGGCTATGATTGGCTGCATAAATCTGGAGTAATCCAATGCAGTGCAAATAGCTGTGCTGCATTACTCTGCGCAAGGGAGGCGTTCCATGGGCATTGAGTGGGTGTTCCCACGCAAATCCCATGGTTTTTAATGCATTTCCAGATTTACCAAACCTGGTAAACCTGGGAATGCGTCAAAAAGATATGCCTCCCCAGGAGAGGCGTAACAAGGAGCAATTTCTTTATTTCTCCTCGTATGCCTCTAAGAATTGTTGTTGTGCAGGAAGGTGCCCATTCCTGCACAAAAGAAATCCTGCATGCAATGCAGGCACCCTTGAACTATGGGCACCAGCACAGGGGAAAGGACAGGAATGTGCCCTATGCCTTAAATATATTGCATTCCTGCCCTTTCCCGGTGATGCAGGGCAGCACAGCAAGGTGACTTGCTGCTCTGGCCTGGGCCACAATCTTCTTAAATATGCCCCTAAATGTTTACCAGGATGTAAGGATGCCAACTATATGAGAACGCAATGTTAGTTCCAAAGGGGGTTGTTATTTTCAGCAGAGGGGAGCCACAGATCTAGGTGCACATGTCCCTTTCATTCCCAGGGGCATAGTTTAGTCAGAGATTCGGGAGAGGATCTCAAATTTCCTAACTTCCAAAAAAGTAAGCTGCAGGGTATAAACGTAGTAAAAAAGTAGTAAATTTGTACCCATTCCATGAGTACTTCTATGGGTGCAGATTTACTACTTTTTTGGTAAACCAGTCAATATATACATTTAAGATCCCAATCCAAAAAAGAACAAGTTAAAACCTCTTACTGAAATGAGAACGACGAGAAAAACTGACACAGACATAGCAGACCTGACTAAGGGCCCCACAACCCAACTACCAAACCAACAATGCAATTGAGGGTTGTCATACCCCAAACACCCTCTCTGAAGCAACAACCATGCCCGTCCCACCTGGGCTTGGTTATTCTCCCTGGGAGCTCATGACCCCAGTCACGTACAGCACAATTACCTGGGGTCCCTGCCCTGGGATCAATTAGTTTAAATGTATTTTCAATATACACACTCTTCTTCGTCTCTGCTACCAGAAGCCTTGATAGAGTTTTCAAATCGGTGCATGTAGGCAGGGCTCCTTGTTCCTAGTCCTCGCCTTTTGCAAATCATTTTATCAAGTGTCTGACAGTCCCATGTACTAAGCCAGTGTCACAAATAGAGGAGGGTGTGCAACCAATTTAATAGATTGGGCCGAGCCAGAGTCGACCCATGTGTCAGGCTTGCCTCTAATAGTCCATGCACAAGCCAAGTCACGAAAACTTTTGCCATGTATATTGTGCAACAAACATAATGTAAAAATATGATACAATCTCTTCAAAATTAAAAAAAGTGTATTTCTTTAGCATGCTTAAGCGTTTCACCTTAGTACCTCAGATTATATCACTATATAGACAGACATTTATTAAAAGTGATTTGGAAACATCCATGGCTTGCCCCCCAACAACAATGCCATGAGTGAACTTAGAGGCAAGTCAGTAGTCATGTAAACCCTAAACGTGGCCTAGATTCTTATTATAGATGGAGCAACATTGCTATCTATTAAACCAAACATAAGAGATGCTTGTACAGTGCACATCCTGAACTCAAGTATTTAAAAGTGTGCTCAATGAAAGAGGCTTTGTAAGATAAACTATGTGCCCAGGATCACAGAGTTTGGACAAGCTGGGAAGCTGGTATTTATTCCAAGTTATCTGGTTTCACATTTTTAAATTCAGCCACCAGATGATATCTGTCTCATCTGTCTCTCTCTCTCCCGTTTACAGCAATGGTCATTGTTTTGTCTTTCATTCTTGACTCACAACAACAAAAACTGACACAGCTAGCAGCCCCAACAGATGGCCCCTAGACCCAACTACCAAGCCAAGAATGCATTTTTGTGGGGGTCACATCTCAAACACCCATCCCCCCAAACAAATTACACTTGTCATTCCTGCTCCTATGCAATGCAAGACCCCAGAGAAGTTGGAGGGACTGGGGTAGCTGCACTTGTCAGGTTCTATTTTTGGCGAGCTTGGGGAGAGAGCCATGTTGTGCCTGCCAGTGCTAAATTTGAGCTGGTGGTTGCCTGTGGGGACACCATCACTTCTGTTTGGGAACTGGCACTTATTTTTCTGCATCAGATGTTTACTTAGTGCAAGAGTCGAAAAAAAATGCAGATTGGAAAGATGGAGAAACAGAAAGATTTCAAACCCATCCCAAAGGTAGAAGGCAGAAACCTGTAAGAGTGTCATAAAGGGGCAGGGACTGTCTGGTGATGGATTAAAGAGGCATGAGGTGGATTTAAGACTAGCTGCCTTGATATTCAGCATGCCAATGTTTAATTGCACCTACCGCTGGTTTCTCAGCAGAGCTTTGGGCAAGGGGACTCTTCCTTTTACAAATTAAGCACTGGGCCTAATTCTTTGGGGAACAGCACTTATTTTTCCTCAACAAACTTTAACCCAGAGAAAGAGAGAAAAAACACTAAAGGGGAAAGAAGGAGGAAGTGAAAAAAGGGAAAAAACTAAGACAAAGCAAGAAAGCAGGGTGTCAGATGGCAGATTAAAGAGACAAGAGGAGGAATGAAGACTACCCAGCATGACCGTCATTAGCGCCTACTGTGGGCTTCTGAACAAAACGTTTGGCCTCAGCACTTATTTCTTTTTACAAATTAAGAACTGGTGCCTCATTCTGAGATATCTTTTCATGTTTTCAAGTCAGCTAGCCACTGCTGCTCCTGGTGCTCACAATGCACACAATGCCACAGAACTCGTGTTCCAGAACTCCAAGCCCATTAATGGAGTGTGGAAATGGGGCTCTGTATTAGGAGGCTCACACTTTGCGGGGCAACACCTCTACAATTGAGTACAAGATAATTTTACCCCGGCTATTGTAAAGATGAGGCCAGCAGCTTGAGCCTTTTACAGCATTTAAAGTCTAGATGGCCACCTTTGTTGTGTAATTCCTACAAAAATATATGATCTGCATTTTTAGACAACATAAACTAAGGGATTGGTGTCCAGACTGATTCCAGACACCCCAAAATGATATGTTAGCCTTTAGACCAGCTTGCTCACAGTGCCACCATAAGCTCCCTAACCTTACCAAGGGGACAATAGTTTCTGGCTACTATTGAATATGACAACCCTTGATCCTTCAGGGATCGTGAAAACAGTACATTACTTTTCACTCAGTCACTCGTGCTCACTTGGTCTCAGAGATATATACAGAATAAACGATGGGGATGTTTTCAATAAGTATTTATTGAACCAGCGTCATTCTAGTATAAAACATGTGTGCTGCGACAATCATTAGACAGAAACAGATGTATAAGATTACAAGCACCAACAGAGTAAATAAAAGGTAGAATTCTACCATGGTGCTAAGGCAGTGAATATATGCAGGTATATAGATACATGACAGTAATCGAGCGTACTCCTAAGATGCAAACTCTACCTAAGTGTACCAAAGTGTACCTAGCATGTATGTGGGTGTAACGCCAAGAATCCCCTAGGGAAGAGCCAACCCCATTACCTGATGGAAGAGAATGAAGGACCCCATCTTGTTCTCGAGTTGGACACCCCGCAAGGGATGTCAGACCACTATGTGCTGGAGCTTCTGCAGGCCGGGACCTCAGCGTCTAGTGTCAGCGTGAGGCTTCTCCTCTTTCTATGTAGTGTTGGTATGGGTCTTTTATACCATAAAGATAGCCTCGGGGTTCCTTACATAATCGATGTGTTGTAAGTATGATTATGCAAATGAGCCTAGAACAATACCTGCGATTATGCAAAGTAGTTCTTTTGCCCTAGGATGAAGATGACCATGACATTTTACACAGAATATGTTAATGCTGTTACGTACGTCATGTGCAGGGACTTTTCTAAGAAACCTCATGCATAATAAATGAGGCTTGTTTCCAAGAAACTGATCGACATTTATTCAGCACATAACTAGGTAAAAGGTCAGTGCTAGAACCGTTATGCAGAACAAGGTAGGACAAATGAAGGTAAAAGGTCGTGCAGCTACCTAGGCCTAGATTGGGTACATTGGGGAACATAACACCCACTCCTCATCCAAAGGACGATAAGATTAACTAATGCTAAAATATGCCTGATAAAAGCACCACAAAAACATTTGATAAAAACTAGAAGAAAAACATCTAAAACATGATATATGTTAATAAAAGATGCTATAAAATTTTAAAAAGCTCTATAAGTCTAAAATAAAAAAAAATTGAAATATATGATGAGACTGACTGAGCACTCTAAAAGCCATGGTACTCAGTGAGAGCAGGAAAGTTAAAACAAAACAATGTTTTCCAATTCCAATTTGGCTTGTTTTGGAAAAAGGCCGAATTGTTCCCATCACACGGAGAGCCAAATATTTATGTGTTCTGTGTGGGAGACGCAACATCACTGTTGCGTGCATTCGCAGACGACGGTCCCTGTAACACCTCTCGTATTAGATCAATGGAGCACAGGTGATCATCTTCAGTTCCTGCAGCAGCCGCCATGGAAACACTTGAAACCTGTGTGCTGGTTATAGAGCCGGTGTCTATTCCAACAGTAGCTGAAGCATCCCGTGCAGGCTCTAAGAATGCCGTCATCAACATGGGAATACGCTGAGGACACTGTAATACGTGGGCCTTTAAGGGGTCCAATAGTACGTCTATGTCCGGTGGCGCAACCGATGGAAGTGACAGACATATGTCCAACAAGCATTCGTATCTGCAGAATAGGTAGCGGAGCACAGGCAAGATGCAGTCTACTCAGACTGGTCTGAATTATAGGAACCAATGCTTGTTTAGCTCCCGAAGCCAAGGTGTGCCCAGATGGAGTATCATGCACTCACAGCAATGTCGCACCAGGAGTGATTTTTCCATCTCTGGAGAAACCGGGCCGTTTATTGCCTGGCAGGAAAATTAAAACCAGGACACCCACTACAGGACCAGGGGAAGCCCTCCATAAACGCTTCCCAATACGGAGTGTATAAATGCTGGAACAACTCCGAAGATTGTCTTAAAGGCCGTTAACAGTCCAGACCTATGCTCTTAAATAGGTGCACAATTCCCCTCACATCAGACATGTTGAAGATACGATGAACCATTTCCCCGAAATGGAATGGGAAGTTCGTACGGACTAGCGCCTTTTTCTCAGATGAAGACCTTGCAACCAGTAGATCAAAAGTCTCTCGGGCTGAGGTTAAGGCCACATCCTTCTGCAAAAGCATGGCTTTCAGTCTGCTCAGAGAATCCAAATGTATAAAAGAAACATTCAATGAAGACCGTAGCGTTGCCTCCCTAACTGTGTGGGTAAGTAACCCTGGAATTTACTGTGACAAGATATGTGAAGCCAGGTACCATCCCACAGCAACCTTGATAATTCAGCATCAAATAGCTTACATTTGAAAGCAGCTTGAACACTGGATGAATCACGGCAGCTGGGGAACCCTTCAAGTGACATGATAAGTTGGCAACCGAAGCATTACAGGCTCCGTGAAGCAAAATATCATTGCAAACTAGAGACCCACTTAAAGCAGTTTCACATTCTGAACCACTGACAGAAACTTCAGTGTCCCCATTCCTGCATCTAAATCTGTACTGTAATTCCCAGTACTCATGTATAAATTCCTCTACCAATGCTTCATACCTGCCTACATGCTGGTACTGTAGACAGTACCTGAATTGGAATGTCGTGACAGGCAGTGTAATATAGCCATGGATTAACCATTCTGTGGAAGGTGACTCAGCCACGGTGGAAGGTAATTGGTCCAATTTTTCAATATGTAGCATTGTATATTTTGCATCTCTTTGTGCCATTGACATCTGTCATTCCGTTAGACTGTATGCCGAAAACGAGTTGTACTGTTGATGAAGCGCCAGGGCACATGGCCAGAACTCAATGATTGAAGCTTCCAGCTCAATAATAGAATGGATCGCAATTGCAACGGTCCATGTTGAAGAATAGACAAATCCTGTTCCATTATATCTATAGCAGAAGACACAATGTTACCCAGTAAATTAATTCTAGATTATAGTGTGGTCATGCCATTGTCGACCACTGCCAAAGCCTTTACTAGGTTAATTCTGTCAATCACACGCAACCTCCCAGGTGCCTTCTGCTGGGAGATTTTCAATACCTCGTTGTAAATGGCGTACAAGAAGTGCTTTTGACGTGGTTTCTGGGGACCTAACCAAAAATCACTATGATACATGTCATCTGAGAGTAAGGACAAGTGTTGTTTCACCTGGGACAGTGTTGAGGATTTTAGCCACTCTAGGCATAACTTCCCAACACTGTAAGATGTCACCACCCAAGTGTTTTGTTTGTACATAATGTTGGATGGGCCTATGGATTCTGAACCCTTCGGTGGTACCCCTGAATCATGACTGACACCTATTTGTGTCGATCGGCCAAACCAACCATCCCTTCCAATTGGGGTCTGATGAATTGTAAGAACCATCATGGAGTATGGCATCTAATGTATCCTCACTGTGATGTGTGTAATTTTGCAATCCCTCAAAGAGTGTAAGTGAGGGAATCCAAGGTAGCTTCAAATCCTTAATCTTGGCTAACCCAAAACAGGAAGTCTGTTGCACTGTGTCGTTCAGGAAGATCATCTGATATGGTATGAGGCATGCTCTAAATAAGGCCTCAGTTCCCTGAACTTGCCATTCTTCAGTCCCCCGGAGTGATTTTATACCTATAGTGTCCCTCCAAAAGTGGAAACCCTGTAAAGACAGTTGGGAAAATAAAGGAAGCAGAGTATATCTGTTTCGTATTAGTGAGCATATTTTTCTTTGCAGGTGTTGGTGCAAGCTTATAATAATAAGAGGTTGGGTCTGAAATGTTAAACCAGAAAAATAAGCAAACTTTTGTGCAAATGTGTTCGAACTACCTTTCGGTGGTGTTGGGCAATGTTCCCATTGATGGTAAGAGAAAACATTTCGTGGGATACTTGCTTTGTGCAAGAAATGATGACCATAGTACTAGTAACAAAACATGGTGTCAAAATTAGATGTTTCATCATACAATTCATTGTTTGAAAATGCAGCAGATTGTTCTAAATCAGACAGCATAGTATTTACAGTTTCAAAGTCCCGATCATCAGAGAAAGTACTAGAGGTGATGATATCACTTAAAGAAATTTTAAATAAGTGTGGTATTTTTAAAAGTTAAGTAGGACCATATACATCATAGGAAACTCTGTCCCAAACTATCCCTTTGGGAACTGGAACTGCTGTAATGTTCACTAAGGACAGGTCTCTTTGTTCATGGTGTGATGATGTATGCGGTTTCAGGACCATGTTCACATTTTGTGCTGTAGAGAATTTTAGGAGGTAATGTCCATTCAGGAGCAGGAAAAAGACAGTCACTATACAAAACCAAAGGACTAGGAACAGTAGACCAATTGCAACCCAGAGTTAAATCCAGGGAAAAACAAAGTAAGTCTTTTTCAGCCAAAGGTAGAAATCACAAATTCGTTTCTTGTGGGAAACAGGCGGTGGCGGTAGCTCGGGTTCACTTGGATCCAATGAGAAAGTATCAAAATCAATGAAGTAGCCAGACGCAGTTCGATCTATCTTTGATAGCTCAGCAGGTTTTGTAGAACAGGCAGATGTCTCCTTCTGAGACAAATTCACATAGACGTTGGTGTTAGGCCGAATTGAGATCAGTGTGTTATTTGTAGCTTGAAGTTGTTCAGTTTCAACAGGTACAAGTTGCATTCCGTGGTTGATAACCCCTTCAGTTCATGGAGTAGAATCTTCAAACGTAATTAATCTTTCCATCTGAACTTCCTGTATGGTAGCGAGAGGAGATCTGGTGCTACTCAGGAGCCCACGCGGCCTACTATTGACTATCGGCCGCATAGTGTGGTTTGATCAGATCAATTGAGACGAATCTCTTTTCTTTCTTGCCGGCAAGAGGCGGAAGAAGTATTGTTCTTGTTCCTTCGACAGCCAGGACAGGTGCAGGCGCTCTGTAAGATGGCCCAAACTCTTTTTTGTCCACAATCTTTTCTTTGACCAGGTCCCAAACCTTCGGAACCCAGGCAGGTCTTGCCAGAACAGCTTTCACTTCCCCAGTGGCAGTGCGTTTTACAGGTATGTTGCTTTGTAATGCCCGGAATTCATTGAGCTCCTGTAAAACAGCCAAACGATCATTGATGTCAAATGGTTTTTCATCCGCCACTGTGCTTCCACAGTCGAGGTCAGGTACCCTCATTCTAATCCCAAAAAGGACTTCGAATGGATTACGGCCCCCTAGGAAACTTCTTGGCATGTTATTAAGTGCCCTCTGGACCCCATATAGGTGGTTGACCCAACTGCCACCCGAGCCTAATACCCTTGCTGTTAATGTTAAGGATTGCTTTAAGTCACGGTTTTTCTCCTCTACAATCGAATTTCCCTCTGGATGATACAGAGAGGAGTAACGCAATGCAACGCCCAAACCTCCCACGGCTTCTTTGTAAGCCTGTGAGCTAAACGCAGGGCCACAATCAGAATATAATGCGCCAATTGCCAGTTCAGGCGTCAGCCGAGCGCTGAGGCCAAACCAACAGGAATCTAGAGCGTGAATCCACTGCCACCAGGATGTACCTGTAAGCCCAGTCAGATTGTAACAGGCCACAGTGGTCCAATTAGACACATGCGAGAGGTCTGTCTGATATCAGTAAGGGTGTTTGTGGTGGACGTGCTACAGTGGCACCCTTCATCTGCTGACAGATGTCGCACTTAAGGACATTACCCTTGTTCTGTTTAGTAAGACCTGGCCACCAATAATGCTGCTTCAGTAGCGAAATAGTTGCAGCGATCCCTGCATGTGCTGAAACTAGACCCTTGTGTGCAGCTAGAATTAATCCTAATCTGCGATCCATGTTTGGTATTACTCTATCCCCCACTCCTGGAATTTGAGCATATGGAATATTTTGCGCATCTCACTTGTAGGGGTACTTGAGTGGAAAACCTTTTTGCAAGGCTGAGCTGTTGTTGTGCGTAGCGTTCACAGCTATCATTATCTGCCCGTCTATTCTCGTACTAGAACAAGTGATTGCAGCAACGGCAGCAGTTTGCACTATCGCCTTAGTGGCTTCATCAGCCAGTGAATTCCCTTCAACGTGCATGCCAACACGCTGATAACTCAATATGTGAATTACATAAGCCCATAGCAAGCCTTTTTTCACCTCTGCCACTTGCTCCCAAAGCAACTTGTGCTTTACTGTGCAACATTTGGAAATCACGAAATTATTGATGGAAGAGGTGCAATTTTCAAATACACCCTGGTATTCAAGTGGATCTAATATCTCCCTGCGTCATGTTTTATTGGGTACTGCCTCTGTGGACCAGGAGTAGTTTTTAACGGGATTTCATGGTGAGGTGACTCAGCATCACACCCTACATGATTGCAGTAAAGTGTGGGAGCTAGAGCTAACACCCACTCCTGCGCGCATATATGGTTCAGGGACTCTGGAACAAGGTCGGAGAAAGCTGGTAGTATTACCTCCTCCTCTTTAGGGTAATCCATAATGAACTCAGGCAGCCAATCTCTTTCAGCCAATAGGATATCATATCCAAAGGTCAGGCTCTCCCAAAAGAGACCTTTCACTTTTCTGGGTATGGCCGCTTCCATTTGGTGGGTTGTTTCGTATAACTGATGTGGGACACTAACACTTGTATCAGGTGTTTCCACTGTGATATGCTCATTCAACCTCCAGCACAAACGACCCCCTCTCCAACACAGAGCACCTCCACTTCTAGATCCACACCAGCCCCAGAACCACAATGCGCGGGACCCTCACCTACAGACCCCCTGGGCCTCGCGCCTCTTCCGCCACCACCATTGCCAACCTCGTCGCACCCCACGCCATCGCCTCCACGGACTACATTCTCATCGGAGACCTGAACTTCCACCTCGCCAACCGCAGCGACCCCGACTCCACCACCCTCCTGGACAACCTCGGACTAAAGCAGCTCGTCACCACCCCCACCCGCAAAGCCGGACACATCCTCGACCCCATCTTCGCAGAAGGGACAAACATCCACTTCAGCCACACCATGCAGCCCCTCTGGGCAGACCACCACTGTGTACACTTCACCTTCAACACCACCACCGCACCCAAGCCCGCCCCACGCCCGCCACAAAGGAACTGGAGCAAGGTCATAGGGGAGCACCTCAACACCACCCTCCTCCACGACCCCCCCTCCGCCACGAACGAAGCCAACTCTGCAGCCAAAGAACTACACCGCTGGATCACCAGCTGCGCAGACAAACTCGCACCCCTCCGCCACCCCGTCAGACAACGCCCCCTGAAGGCCGCCTGGTTCACCACCGACCTCCAAGAAGCCAGGTGCTCCTGCAGACGCCTCGAGAAACTCTGGAGGAACAAGAAAACCACCGAAGACCAGGTCACCTACAGGAACGCCATGACTGAATACCACCAGCGCATAAGAGCCACCAAGAGGACCTTCATCAAGAACAAAATCCACACCAAAGCCAGTAACGCAAAAGAACTCTTCAACGTCATACAGCAGTTCACCAAATCCCCCCAGCGAAGCCACGGACGTCACACCATCCCAGGACCTCTGCAACAAGCTCAGCTCCTACTTCCACCTGAAAATAAAGGCCCTCTACGACAACTTCAGCGAACAGACTCCAGACACAACCCTCCTCTCCACCACCGACAACCAGCCCACCATCACCACCTGGAAACCGGCTACCACCGAAGACACCGCCACGACCATGAAGAACACCCACGCAGGAGCCCCCACGGACCCCTGCCCACTGCACATCTACCACAGAGCCACCGCCGCCATAGCACCCAAACTATGCCCGACCATTAACACCTCCTTCGAATCCGGCATCTTCCCCGATGACTGGAAGGGGCAGAGCTCAAGCCCCTCCTCAAGAAACCCTCGGCTGACCTGACAGACCTGAAAAACTACTGGCCCATCTCTCTCCTTCCTTTCGCAGCCAAAGACACCGAGAGATTCGTCAACACCCAGCTGACCACCTTCATCGAAGAGAACGCCATCCTCGACTCCTCCCAGTCCGGATTCCGCAGCAACCACAGCACCGAGACCGCCCTCCTCGCCGCCACCGATGACATCCGCATGCTACTCGACCAGGGCCACACTGCGGCCCTCATCCTACTAGACCTCTCTGCAGCCTTTGACACCATCTCCCACCACACTCTCGCCGCCAGACTCCACGACGCCGGCATACGGGGAACCGCCCTCGACTGGATCCGCTCCTTTCTCACCGGCAAAACCCAAAGGATCAGACTCCCACCCTTCCTCTCCGAACCCACAGAGATCAACTGCGGAGTACCCCAAGGATCCTCGCTCAGCCTCATGCTCTTCAACATCTACATGGCCCCCCTCGCCACCAACGTTAGACAGCATGGGCTCAGCATAGTATCCTACGCCGACGACACCCAGCTCATCCTCTCCCTCACGAAGAACCCTGAAGACACCAGACTCAGCTTCCAGGAAGGAATGAAAGACGTTGCAGCCTGGATGAACAACAGCTGCCTTAAGCTCAACTCGGAGAAGACAGAGGTCCTCGTCCTTGGACCCTCCTCCACCGCCTGGGACAACACCTGGTGGCCTTCCGCCCTCCGAAACCCACCCACTCCATCAGACCACGCCCGAAACCTCGGCATCATTCTAGAGCCCTCCCTCACCATGACCCGCCAGATCAACGCCGTCACCTCCACCTGCTTCAACTCCCTCCGCATCCTCCGCAAGACCTTCAAATGGATCCCCCCGAATGCAGAAAGACCGTCACCCATGCACTCATAACCAGCAGACTGGACTACGGTAACGCCCTCTTCGCCGGAATCAACAAAACCCTGCTACACAAGCTCCAAACCATCCAGAGCACCGCAGCCAGACTCGTCCTCGGAACCCCACGACATGAGCACATGACCCAGCACCTACGAGACGTCCACTGGCTCCCCATCGAGAAGAGAGTAACCTTCAAGCTACTCACCCACGCCTACAAATCCCTCCACAACATCGGACCCAAATACCTCAACGAAAGAGTCTCCTTCCACGTACCCAAAAGGAACCTCCGCTCCGCCGACCTCGCTCTGGCAGAGACCCTACGCATCTGCAGAACCAGAGCAGGTGGAAGAGCCTTCTCCTACATCGCAGAAAAGACCTGGAACGAGCTCCCAGTCAACATAAGACGCTCCCCCACTCTGCACACCTTCAGGAAGAGCCTCAAGACCTGGCTCTTCGACTGATCTGGAGCTGCACCCCCCCCCCAGCGCCTTGAGACCCTCACGGGTGAGTAGCACGCTTTATAAACCCCTGATTGATTGATTGATTGATTCAACGCTGCTGTCACCAGAAATTCCATCAGGTTCTGGCAAGCTATTGTTACTTCTGCTGCACTGTCTAGCATCGTCAGAGCCCATTTCCTGTTCAGTAGTAGAGTCCTCAGTAGCCTGGGCATTTCTTATTTAAGGCCAGCTACCTTCTTCTTTTTAAATTGAGGTTTACTTTTGGGTTTATTTTCTTGTTTGATAATGCAGTCTGAAGTGCGATGTGTGTCTCTTGGCTTTGCTCGCTCTTCTGTTCTGCGTTCTGATCATCCTTCCCTCTCCTGGTTTCTTGTTGAACCCTGAAAGGAATGAGAGGAACGTGTATCAGTATCCTGATACCTGTCAGGTTTTTTAATATTGTCACAGTTTCTAAGATTATGTTTTCTATCAGAGGGCTCCTGTTGAGGAGACCCACCCCGTCATCCTTATGCATTCTGCTTATTATTTTTTGTTTGTTTGCTATCCCATTTCTTTTTAGAAGAATAGGTGCCTGCTTTGAGTTGTCCTTTTCAGTATTACTCATTAATTGTGGTTTCACAAGTCTAGCTCCCAAGTTATCTCTACCCAGTGAATCATAGGTATCTTCGATAATCTTAGGTAGTTCTCGCTTCTGTTGTGCAGGAGTGCATTCGCTCAAGCGCTGGCGTATAGCCACCGCTGCTGCTCCGCCTTTATGTTAGCTAACATAATTGTGGGTACCAGGGCAAAATTGCCTATCAATTTCATCCCCATGACCAGGGCAGGTTCTGCCCCGTACTCATTCTGTATTTGTTTCAATACTTCTGGTATGACTGTTATTGAGGGGGTACCATGAGTTCTAGTATAAATGGCAGAGAAAACTGTACCCAAGTGGTACAGTCCTCTATCGAGGGTGCTTTTCCCATTGGCAAGCAAATTGTTAATGTTCTGTGTTTTTCTTGCTGGCCCGTATGTGGAAATACTGCCTCAGGTTGTGCTATTTTCTGTGCTATCCAGAACGGCATTTGCTCAAGTCTAGTGGGCATTCTTCCCATAATCGTGTTTGTTGTTGGTGGGGTGATTTTTATCGCTGTTCCTTGCAGTTGACCAGCTTGAGTGACCCTTGTAGGTTGAATTGTAAGTGTTCGCATTACGAACTGTGTAAGATTTCTGTAGAGTTTTATTATCTCTTGGTCAAGTGTACGTAATTCTGCTGCTGGCAATGTATCTATCTCTGGACGCGGTGTGTAAGCAGCTAGGACCGGCCATGTCGCTTCTTCTCTGCTGAGCGGACCGAGTGTCACTTTTTCTGTGGTGTGTGGAAGGGCACCTTTAAACAAATTAATATGCTCTTGGTAGGTTAACGGGACTTCTATGTCCTCGTATGGAAAGCATTCTTCAAGTGTCTCATTTGGAATGCAAGTATGAAACAAATGTGTGTGTGCATCAGCAGGTGGTAATTTAACCCAAGAATAGAATACCTCTGTTCTGAATTCCTCATGTGCCTCAATCACAAAGGTAACTCCATAATCTAATAATTTCATAGTATGTGCATGTCTACAATTTTCTGAAATGTTAAGAGCACCTTCCTGCTCAGCTTCCACCGCACTAGCACCACTCGTACCAGTGTCTCCAGTCTGAGACATTATAGGAGGAGTATTAAGCAAAAGAGATAAAGTTTTACTCAATTTTAGGGAAATGTTATCCTTCAACCTTGAACAAACCTACAGCCAATGCATAGGATATACCTACTCAGCTGCGGCGGATTTTCTCTTCCCACTCCAGACGTCTCTGGTTAAATGTGAGTAGGGGTCTCTGAGAAAGCACGACTGTACTACTTAGATTTCACCGTTAAGTAAGAACCAAACCAACGTTGGGCGCCATGTCATGTAGTTCCCACAAATCTGCACGTTTAGACAACATAAACTAAGGGATTGGTGTCCAGACTGATCCAGACACCCCCAAAGGATATGTTAGCCTTTAGACCAGCTAGCTCACTGTGCCACCATAAGCTCCCTAACCTTACCAAGGGGCGAATAGTTTCTGGCCACTATCTAACATGACAACACTTGATCCTTCAGGGATTGTGGAAACAGTACATTACTTTTCGCTCAGTCACTCGTGCTCACTTGGTCTCAGAGATATACACAGAATAAACAATGGGGACTTTTTCAATAAGCATTTATTGAACCAGCGTCATTCTAGTATAAATCATATGTGCTGCGACAATCATTAGACAGAAACAGATGCATAAGATTACAAGCACCAACAGAGTAAATAAAAGGTAGAATTCTACCATGGTGCTAAGGCAGTGAATATATGCAGGGATATAGATGCATGACAGCAATCAAGGGTACTCCTAAGATGCAAACCCTACCTAAGTGTACTGCGGGGTCTGGAATGGAATTAGGAATGTTGGGGGCAGTGGATTCTGTGGGCGGCAGTTGCTGCCTGAGGGGAATGGCTGACGGTCAGTAAAGCGTTTACTTACCAAAACGACAGGCTCCGTTGCATCCTGTCAGTGGCAGCGAGTGACCGTCAGTCTGTCCACCTCCTCTATGCTGCCTGAGCCCTTCCTGGAACCTGTTTTCTGCTTGTTCCGAGTGCCGGTCCATCTGCGCTGGTGTCTTGTGCTGCGGTGTTGGCGTTTCCAGCTCTCCGGTCTTCTCCTGTTCTGCAAAGTTCCTGGCTGTGTTTCCTGCTGTGTCTGTGGCTGAGGAATTGGTGAGCCATTCGGGACCTCAGCAAGATTTGGTGGCGCATCTTTGAGCTCGCGTGGAAGGCCCGCGATCTAGCTCATGTGGCAGCGGGTGTTCGCGCGGCTGTGCGCACTTTGCTCCTACGTCAGCAGTTTCTGGAACGCAGGATTACGTCTGCTGTCAAGACACCACGCAGTACGTGCGGCGGCCATCTTGAAGCTATATTTTGTTCACGATGACAGGTACACCTCAAATAATTGCCTGTCTTACTGGCTGCACTGGCTTATCAGCTGTTTCCATAGCAACAGGATTGTTGCTCATCATGCTGATACGCACAGCTCTTCTACAATGCATCAACACGATGCAGGCAGCCATTTTCGGCAATTTGTTTGAAGTAACCTTAGCAACAGTTTCTTCATTCCCTCACTTGTGTGTGGCTTCTACGCTGATGCGCACAGCTTATCCCTGTGCTCATTTTGCAATTCCACGCTGTTATCTTCGCTGATGTGCACAGCTTACTACATTTCTGGAACACGTATGTTGGTTATTTTTATTACTTATGTGCATCCTTGTTCTGTAGGTATTTTTTGTTTGGTTTTAGTGCACCTGCATTTCTCGCTGATGCACACAGCTCATTCCAGCGCACAGTTTTTTTTCTATATATATAAATTTCATTTTCTGTGACTTGGTGGAATCTTTAATATATTGTGCAGTCAGTGACTTATCCTATCAAGTTGGTATTTATTTTGGCAGCAACTCACTTTGCGTGCATATAAAGAGTCATGGATGGAATATCTCCGCCACCTCCTTTCCTGGCAAATCCTGGTTCCCCTCTATTGAACTGGATACAATGGCATGAGGCTTTCGAATCGTATCTTGACGCGATAGATGGCGATACTTTCACATCCAAAAAAAAGAAAGCACTGTTGGTGTACAATTTAGGTCATGAGGGCAGGTCAATTTTAAAAACGCTGCACATTGAAACTGTACACGTTCTTCCTAGTGGTGAGGGAGATGCTGAGCCTATTGTTGATGAATATGTTTCGTTAATCCAAACCTTGGGTAAAAGATTTTCTCCTAAAAAGAATGTTGTTTTGGAAAGACACAGATTTTTGCAACGAGCACAACTTCCTGGAGAATCCATTGACGATTTTGTCTCAGCTTTATGTACTTTGTCCTTGAACTGTAATTATCGGGACTTGAAGGAAGAAATAATTTGTGATCAATTAATTGAAAAAAATGTGTAATAGGAGAATCCAAGAGGGGTTATTGGCTAGTGAGGATCCTGGTTTGGAGCTTGCATTGAAAATTGCAAGAAGTATTGAACAATCTGATATTTGCATGAAAGGGTTGGCTGCTAGTCGCTCTAAATCAGAATCCAAGGAAGTTAATGTTATACAAAAAAGTGGGGGTGATAAACCCAAAAGTCAGAATTTTAAGTTCATAAAAAAACCAGGGAGGTCCTCATTGAATACCAATAAGGATTTTGTTTGCGACAGGTGTGGTAGTAGATCACATTTAGGAAATTTCAAACAATGCCCAGCTTTAAATCAAACTTGCTTTAAATGTGGCCGTAGAGGTAATTTTTCTCGCATTTGTAGAGCAAGTAATCAAAGGAAACAAGCTGTTAGTCCTGTGTGCGAGGATGACGTTGATGCTGATACTGGAAGTGTGTGTGGTGAAGGTTATTTCTTAAGAAATGCACTGAATGAATATAAAAACAAACTAAGGAAGGTTAGAGCAAATTACATCTATGAGCAGATCATCGCGGCCCCTAACAAAGTGAGGAAAACTTTTGAAATTCTCAAAGAATTCACTGATCCATCCAGTTTCAAGCAAGTGATCACACCGTCACAGACACTGTGTGACAACCTGTCGGAATATTTCAACAGTAAAATCACAACCATTTTGGAAGGGATCAATAACACACCAGCAGTCACACACTTGAATGTACATGCCCACAGCCCTGTTCAACCGAAACTATCTTCTGCCCCTCCCCCCTTAGATCTTCTTCCTGCCGAGTTACCACTGGTGACACTTACTAGATTGGACCCTATTTCCAGTGAAGCCTTTAAAACCTTGTATAGAGCTATTAAATCAGGATCCCCGCTCGACCCCATGCCCCCAAAGCAGTGGTTAGTATGGGAAGAAGAGTTGGCAGGCCCTCTTTGACAACTCTGCAATCATTCTCTGGAAACTCAGAAAGTAACCGACTGCCGGAAGAAAGCAATAGTAAAACCACTGTTGAAAAAAGCTCTCTCTGATCCCGCTGACCTGACTAATTTCAGAGCTATTTCCCTTCTTCCTTTCCCTGTAAAAATCTTGGAAAGGCACATAAGCTCACTACTGTCACAACATCTAGAAGACTCTGCATGGCTTGAGGAGGAGTAATTTGGATTCCGTCCCGGTCATGGAACCGAGACTGCCCTTATCTGCGCAGCCGATGAACTACGGAGGACCACCGATAACGGAGAATATTCCGTCCTTGTCCTCCTAGATCTGTCGGCTGCGTTCGATAATCATCACATTCTCATATCCAGGCTCTCAGCAGTCGGTGTGGGGGGACCAATGCTAAACTGGCTAAAGTCATATTTGTACAACCGCTATCAAGCCGTATCTCTCCCCCCGTTTCGTTTCTAAATTCAGAAAGACAACACATGGTGTCCCTCAGGGCTCTTCCCTTAGCCCTATCTTGTTTAACGTTTACATTAAACATTTGATCACATTTATAAAAACCTACAATGTTAAATTAATCAATTACGCGGACGACACCCAACTAATTTTGTCAGTGAATAACAACCAGGAGGATACCATCAGAAACTTTCAAGCATGCATTCTTGGCATCCTTGATTGGATGAATTCCAATTCATTGAAGACGAACGGAAATAAAACAGAATTTCTCTGCTGCTCCTCCAATAAAATCCCGGTGTCTCTACCATTGAATTTCTGGCCGCTACCCATGGAAAAGCCGCCGGGCAATCCTGTGGCAGTACGAAACTTGGGTGTGTCCATCGACCAAGGATTATCTTTAGAAAACCAAGTGAATAAAATCACCGGTACCTGTTTTGCTCTGATACGTGCTCTTAGGAAGCTATACCCGCTGCTTGATATACCTGCTAGGTCATTGATCTCCAGAGGGGTAATATTAAGTAGGCTGGACTACTGCAACGCTCTGTTGCTAGGAGCCCCCAGTTACCTTCTAAAAAAGTTAGAACGTATTCAGACCATTACTGCCAAATTGACACTGAACAAACCCCGATATTCATCGGCTACAGGAGCCTTGAAGGAGCTTCATTGGCTACCTGTCAAGCAGAGAATAGTTTTCAAATCTTTATGTATTGCTCATAGGGCATTACATAACAAAGGGCCAATACCTCTTCAAAATAAAATAAAAAAGTACACCCCCGGCAGGAATCTCCGCTCTACTAATGGTAACTATGCCCAGGAGATCAGGTACAAGAAAGTTAGACAGGGAGGACGCACCTTCACGGTTAACGCGGCCCGGTTGTGGAATGGACTTCCAGCCTCCCTACGTTCTCAAATCGATTTACAAAAATTCAGGAAGGCACTGAAGACTTGGTTATTTCCCCACTAGTGGCCACGGCTTAGCTTCCATCTGCTATATCTTACACAATAGTTTAGCGCCAGGATACCATCTTTGGTCACAGTGCGCTCTATAAATAACCTCTCCAATACAATACAATACAATACAATTAATGATTAGTGAACAGGAGTCAGGTCAGTCTGGTGAGAATTGTATAGTTGTCAAACAAGTTGGTAAAAGAAAACCTCTGTTCTGTAACCTTTTAATTAAGGGCCATAATGTAAATATTATGGCGGATTCTGGTTCTCCTGTTACTCTTCTTTGTGAAAGTGATTTCGCCAAATTCCATGATGTTGTGCTAGAGTCATCTGATATTAAGCTGTTTGCTTATGGTGGCAAAAAAGTGGAAGTCGTTGGCAAGTTCAAGGTCGATTTAAAGTTTAGTGACAATTCTATCAATACCAGTGTGTTTGTGGTAAAAAATTGATCGAATTTATTGGGTTGGGACGACCAAGGTGATCTCAACATAATTTTGGATCCCAACCATCCTGACTTAGTATTAACTAGAGATCGTTTAATGAATACAAGTTTAAATGCTGTTGGAGGGGTGCAGGATGTTGATGGCTCAAAATGGATCAGTAAATTCAAGGAGGTATTTTGTGACCGTTTGGTCAAGTTGCGCAATTTCAAACATCGCATAATCCTAAAGAGTAATGCCATTCACATGGTTCACAAAGCCAGGAAGGTACCTTTGTGCCTCAGACAGGAGCTGAAGAAAGAGCTTGATAAATTGTGTGCCATGTCAATCATTGAACTTATAGAAGGTTCAGAATGGTTGTCCCAGATCGTTTTGGCCTGTAAGGCTGACAAATCTTTGCGTTTATGTGTGGATCTTCGCGATCTTAATCGTAATATTTGGGTGGATCGCCAACCTTTACTGAATATTAATGAAATGTTGGCCACTTTAGACCATGGTGCGGTATTTATGTCTCTTGACATGTCAGCAGCATACCACCAAGTGGAGTTGGACCATGATTCCAGACATTTAACCTCGTTTATCACACCAGACGGTGCCTTCCGCTATATCCGCATGCCCTTCGGGTTGGCGTCGGCATCTTCTGTGTTTCAAAGGGTCATGGACATTTTGTTCAAAGGTATGAAAGGAGTTGCCTGTTTTCAGGACGATATTTTGATATATGGCACAGATAACGAAGAACATGATGCTAGAGTAAAAATGGTTTTAGAAATTTTGAGGAAAAATGGCATGACTTTGAGGAGAGACAAGTGTAAATTTGCCCAGTATGGTGTTGACTATTTGGGGCACCACGTGTCTGCCGATGGGGTTAAACCTAAATTGAAAAATTTGAAAGCCATTGAGGATGCACCATCACGCTGTGATAAGGATCAACTCAGATCCTTTTTAGGTTTGGTTGAGTTTTATGTCAAATTTGTACCACAATTTGCCAGTAAGACTGCAGTGTTACGTAATCTTCTAAAAAAGAATGCTAGATATGAATGGATGAGTGAATGTGAGTGTGTTTTTAAAGAGATTAAGAAATGCATAGTTTCTGAACATCCCTTAAAGTCTTTTAACACGGAAGATCTAAGTATTTTAATGACTGATGCTAGCAGTGTGGGTTTGGGGGCAGTACTATTACAGAGGCACTCGAATGGGAGTGAGGAGATTATAGCTTTTGCGTCCCGAACTTTACGTGGGGCTGAAGATACTTACTCTACTATTGAGAGAGAGGCCTTAGCCATGTGTTGGGGAACTGAGTATTTTAAAACTTATTTGTGGGGAAGAGAATTTGTTCTCCGCACGGACCATAAACCTTTGGTGGATTTATTTTGTACCCATGGTGATGGAAGCGCTACTCCCCATATTGCCAAATGGCAGTATCGTATGCAAGAATTTCAGTACAAGTTAGAGCATGTGTCAGGAAAAAGAAATTTTGCAGCCAACTGTTTGTCCAGGTTACCGGTTCCGGGCGATTGTAACATGGACACCTGCGATGATGAGGATTTGATTATGATTTGTGTGATGAATTCCTTGGATAAAGTCTTGGTTGGGGCATTGTGTGAAAAAGAGTGGTTGGATGCAGTGAAAAAAAATGATGTTTTGACAAGTGTAAAAAGGTACATGATCCAGAAATTAAGGATTTACATGAAGGTCTTGTTGCCTTTGAGAGGGTGAGTGATGAATTATCTTTTGTCAATGGTGCTTTGCGTAGAGGTAGTCTACTGGTTGTTCCAGAGGGACTCAGGAGAAAAATTCTACACCTTGCACATATTGGCCATGGTGGTATCAGGGCGCTTAAACGCAGGATCAGAGAAGATTTTTGGTGGCCGGGGGTCGACAGAATGGCAGAACATTTTGTCAAAGATTGTAATGCTTGTGCCATTAGTGACAAATCTCAGGTCACCGTTCCGTCTCCTATTGTATCTGTGGAACCACCGCCCATGCCTTGGAACAAATTGGCTTTGGATATTTCTGGACCGTTTGCAGTGTTAGGTGGCACACCCAAATTTGCTTTAGTGTTTATTGATTATTTGTCCAGGTGGCCTGAAATAAAGATGGTTGAGTGTATCTCCACTTCTGTTGTGTTGGACTTTCTTAACAAGGTTTTTGCCAGAGAAGGGTATCCTGAGGAATTGGTCACCGATAATGGTACCCAATTTGTATCTGTGGAAATAACTGAATTTTTTCAAAGAAATGGTATTCGCCACATCAGGACGTCTCTTTATCATCCGAGGAGTAATGGTTTGGTGGAGAGATTTAATTGAGTGGTAAAGATCAGTTGCAGTTAGCTTTAGTGAAGAATCTTAATTGGAAAAGAGTATTGAAGGACAAGTTGTGGGCGTACAGAACTACTCCACATAGTGTAACTGGAGTGTCCCCTTTCACCTTGATGAGAGGAAGAGTAGCTGGAAGTAATTTGAACAGACGTTGGATGGCTCAAAAGATGGTGAACAGTGATGTTCTTGGAAAAGTGTTGGATGTGGGGAAGGCTTTGTCTGGTAAAGCAGGTGTGAAAACTCCTGGGAGGACCTTGTCGGTCAGGCCTGGTGTTTGGGTTTGCATAAAAAAACCCGGTTTTGTATGGAAGGGTTGTTCCAAATTTTCTTCTCCCAAGAGGGTGGTTGGTGTTCGTGATCATGTGATTGTGGTCGCTGGTGGTAAAGTGTGGCGTAAGAGTATGGTTTCTGTTGTTCCTGAAAACAAAACCTCTGTCGTGCGTGACAGGTTGGGTGCTTGCCAGGATGCTATGTTCAAGGATGGCGGGTCTCAGCCTTATAGTTATCTTCTCAATGATGCCGTTGTTCCGAGTGGGAATAGCGGTGGTACTTTGGCTGAGAGTACTGATAGGAATAGGAAACCTCCAGCTCGTTATGATGATTATGTCATGCATTAATCTTTGCTATTTTTCTGTGCTTTGATCTAATTGCCCAGGTTATGGTTTTCTTCATTTCATTGTAATGCACATGTACTTTGCATTTTTCTTTATTTTGTTTTGTTTTCTTTTCTTACCAATTGTTGTATAAGTGTTTTTACTTGTGGTTGTTCTTAATCTTTCTTTATTGTCTAAGAAGGGATATGTGTGGGGTCTGGAATGGAATTAGGGATGTTGGGGGCAGTGGATTCTGTGGGCGGCAGTTGCTGCCTGAGGGGAATGACTGACGGTCAGTAAAGCGTTTACTTACCAAAACGATAGGCTCCGTTGCATCCTTTCATGTACCTAAGTGTACCCAGCATGTATGTGAGTGTAAAGCCAAGAATCTCCTAGGGAAGAGCCAACCCCATTACCTGATGGGAATGATTGAAGGACCCCGTCTTGGTCTTGAGTTGGACACCCCGCAAGGGAGGTCAGACCGCTGCGTGCGGGAGCTTCTGCAGGCTGGGACCTCACAGTCTAGTGTCAGCATGAAGCTTTCTATCTAGTGTTGGTATGGGTCTTTTATACCATGAAGATAGCCTCTGGGTTCCTTACATAATCTATGTGTTGTAAGTATGATTATGCAAATGAGCCTAGAACAATACCTGCGATTATGCAAAGTAGTTATTTCGCCGTAGGATGAAGATGACCATGACATTTTACACAGAATATGTTTATGCTGTTACGTACGTCATGCGCAGGGACTTTTCTAAGAATCCTCATGCATAATAAATGAGGCTAGTTTCCAAGAAACTGATCGACATTTATTCATCACTTAACTAGGTAAAGGGTCAGTGCTAGAACCGTTAGGCAGAGCAAGGTAGGACAAATGTAGGTAGAAGATCGTGTAGCTACCAAGGCCTAGATTGGGTACATTGGGGAACATACCACCTGGATCACATGCTTTCTTGTCTTCTTTACGTTCGAAGCCTTGTATAAAGGCATGGTCAACTTTACTGCATTGACAATACAATCCTGATCCATTATGGTTCTAGACAGATGCTCACTCTTCATTACTAATGCCTCTTTTACTTATTATTGCACAATCACTTGACTAATACAGCGGTTTCCATCTAATTGTGGTTGTCAGTCTCAGGAGGTATTATATATTTATTAGTTTACTGTGGTTGTGTTGGCATTTTCTTCACACTGAGAGATTCTCATGCCACCATCACGCTGATCATAGGTATGTCCCTTCTAGTCAGATACTTCCTATCCCTCCAGTGTTTTGGATCTTTGCTTCAATCACAACTCACCCGTCTTTTTCCTTAAACCATGCAGTTCTGCGGTCCACAGCCATCCTGCAAGGTCCAGCTCTGCTAGCTCCAGATCTGCACATTCCAGTATTAATGTTCCATTTCTATTAGGTCTATTTCTACTGTCCCCAGTTCTTCAGGCTTTGTAACCACTATTTCAGTAGCACCAGATTACAAACTAAGGGGCACATTACGATGACGGGCGGACTTTGTCCGCCCGCCACCGTAGCGGTGAATGGGACCGTCCGCCATAGGAGCGGCGGTCCCGCCGCGAGTATTAGGATGCCACCGCCACAGTGGCGGTGGCCTCCCCTATTCCCAACATTGTGGCGGGCGGTGTTTACAGCCCCGCCCGCCACAATGCTGGGAATGCACATCGTGCATTGGCATGCACAAGGTGACAGGCACCGCGCGATGCCTGCCACCTTGTTCATGCCAATGCAGGGGGGCACCATAGGTACCCCCCATGTGCACCCCCCACCCCCCCAACACTCTGGGGGCTCGCAACGGCCCCACAATAGCGAAGACCGTATGCCTTTCCATGGAAAGGCTTCTCTCCGCAACCATCCTAATATGGATGGCGGTGTCTTGCAGACACCGCCACCATATTAGTGCCCTTTTCCGTGGCGGGGGGAAATGGCATGCGGGCGGAGGGGAATGGCGGGCGGATTGCCACCGCCATACGGGCGGTGGCGATCCGCCCGTCAGCGTAATGGCCCCCTAAGTACTATTTTCCCTGAAATCAGGAAGGAGCATTCAGAATTTCAAATGTTTTTAGTTCTAATGATCCATGTCCAAATAACTAACTTATGTTTTACTTCATAGAATCATATCTTTCATTGATTTGATGCTGAATCTTCAGCAGAAGCAATCTCTGACAAAATCCATCCGTATGATCACACTAATATACCTTGTTTCAATTAATTTACCTCCACAACATTTTGGGGGCAGAGAATGCAGATGTTGCTTCTTTGAAGAGGTTTTTATGAGGATATTATTGAAGATTTTAAGATTGTGGCTCTCCCTGATTCTTTTGCTGGTTTCTTTGGCTGATCTTGCAAACTGATAATCAATATTTTCAGACACGGAAGGCGAAATAGAAAAAGATGAATTCAAGGAATATAAATTTGATCACATTTGCTCTGTAAACATGAGTTCACAGATGTTGCTAGATTTGTTGTTTTCAAAGATGTTTATTGGAGAGGTTTTCAAAAGGAAAGGATACAATCCACACATTATAATCGCACGATGCTTAAAAATGCATGTGACGTATATAATTACATAAATCTATGACAGTGCAAAATGGTTTGACTAATGAGGATTCATAGCATTACTAAATATCATGTACCTTATAGAGGAGAAGAATGGGAGAGAGAGAAAGGAAGTAGAAAGGGAGGAAGGGGTTGAGCCATAGTATTAAGGATAGATAATGACAGCTGTCATCTTTTGAGGAAAGTTATGGTTATAATAGAGGAACCCAGAGAGCTATGTTAGATCCCGCTAAAGTAATTTATTTGGATAGTCTTCAATTGAGGTTTTGAGGACATGGGCTACTGAGTAGGATGGTAATTAGGGAGTGATGGGTAATATTATGCCAAATAAGGATAATGAATTCATAGGGGGTTAATTTTTGCATGTGCAGATCTAATTTATTCCTAACTTTGTGTGATCCATTTGGGTTAAAGTTCCTGTTAAATGCAATATTGTCTGCACTTCTTGTGAAACAAAACCATGCTCACCTTGTATGGAAGGATAGAATATTGTATGATTTCAAATTGCATAGTATACTTTTGATTCCTATTGTTACGAGTAGATCCATAAGTCATAGGTCGTAGCTATTCATATTAAGAGGGGGTGTAATGGGCCATTGAACCAGGGATATGTTCATAAAGTTTAGGGAGATACTTATTTTTATTGTGTGTTACTGTGTTATTGTGTTTTTATCGTGTTTACTCTGCCTCTTCCTTGTGACACTTACTATTTGCCTGTTGCACTTCGTTTCAGTGCTCCTGCCCGTATTCTCGGTGACTCTTCTTGTCTGACATGGCTCCCGCCCTGTTCCGTTGCAGCCGAGTGCCATTTGTGCAGAGGGAGATGCAACGTCATTCTATCCACTTCTATCTACCTCCGGCCTTCCTTCCGGCATTTCCGGTGGTGCGCGGTCTAGAGTTTACCGCAACCACACTACTTAAACTATGCCAAAGCGGCCGCGCAGCAGACATTGGTAAGCCTGCTGCCGATGCTAGTTTACAGCCACACTTTCCTTTTAACGCCCATTTTTTCTTGCTCCTCTTATTTCTTTTATTGCTTTGGAGCTTTTTTATTGTGTGTTACTGTGTTATTGTGTTTTTAGCTTGTTTACTCTGCCTCTTCCTTGTGACACTTAGTATTTGCCTGTTGCACTTCGTTTCAGTGCTCCTGCCCGCATTCTCCGCGACTCTTCTTGTCTGACGTGGCTCCTGCCCTGTTCCGTCGTGGCTGAGTGCCGTTTGTGCGGTGGGCATTGCAACGTCATTCTAGCCACTTCTATCTACTTCCGGCCTTCCTTACTGCATTTCCGGTGGTGCGCGGTCTAGTGTTTACCGCAACCACACTACTTAAACTATGCCGAAGCGGACATGCAGTGGACATTGGTAAGCCTGCTGCCAATGCTAGTTCACAGCCACACTTTACTTTTAACGCCCGTTTTTACTTGCTCCTCTTAATCCTCTTATCGCTTTGGAGCTTTTTTATTGTGTGTTACTGTGTTATTGTGTTTTTTTCGTGTTTAGTCTGCCTCTTCTTTGTGACACTTACTATTTGCCTGTTGCACATTGTTTCAGTTCTCCTGCCTGCATTCTCGGCGACTCTTCTTGTCTGATGTGGCTCCTGCCCTGTTCCGTCGTGGCTGTGTGCCGTTTGTGCGGTGGGCATTGCAACGTCATTCTAGCCACTTCTATCTACTTCCGACCTTCCTTACGGCATTTCCGGTGGTGCGCGGTCTAGTGTTTACCGCAACCACACTACTTAAACTATGCCGAAGTGGACACGCAGCGGACATTGGTAAGCCTGCTGCCGATGCTAGTTCACAGTCACACTTTACTTTTAACGCCCATTTTTACTTGCTCCTCTTAACCCTTTTATCGCTTTGGAGCTTTTTTATTCTGTGTTACTGTGTTATTGTGTTTTTATCGTGTTTACTCTGCCTCTTCCATGTGACACTTACTATTTGCCTGTTGCACTTCGTTTCAGTGCTCCTTCCCGCATTCTCGGTGACTCTTCCTGTCTGACATGGCTCCCGCCCTGTTCCATCGCAGCTGTGTGCCGTTTGTGCGGAGGGCGATGCAACGTATTTCTAGCCACTTATATCTACTTCCGGCCTTCCTGCCGGCATTTCCGGTGGTGCGAGGTCTAGTGTTTACCGGAACCTCACTACTTAAACTATGCCAAAGCGGACGCCCGTCCGCATCCATCCGGGGCCAGGGGCTAGAACTACTGCTCTTTTTCAGCAAACCCCCAGAATCTATTCTTCTCAGGCCCTTTCCAAGCTTAGACCCATACCTAATGCCTGCTGCCAGGTTTTTGATCCTGCAACTTGTCCTATGTACTGCACTAGTTGCCAGTTTGACAGCACCTTTAACCCCCAGCAGTGGATGGGTTTCGGCCATCTGGCCGGAATGGATGCTCCATGCCCCCCTGCTCATGCTGAGGCTGACTCTCGCATACCCAATGAATTATGCAGTTTCAGCCTTAACTGCTGCTCTCTTCCCAAACATCAGCTTCATTTATTTAACGTTCTTGTCGATGTTGGTAATGATGTGGTTTTCTTAACCGAAACCTGGCTTCATGATGGGTCCTTACCTGATGTGATTGCTGCACTCCCTGACAACTTTGCGCTGCTAGGTATAAATAGACCTCATAAAATAGGCAGTGGTATCGCAATTGTTTTTAAGAAATTCCACAACTGTAAAATTGAGGAACTCCAGATCCCTAACTGCGAAGCCTTGCTCTTCTCCATTCCTTTTCCCCCTAAATTCACCTTCTCTGGTGCTCTCATTTATCACCCCCCTGGACCTGCAAACAACTGGGGCTCAGCCTTTGCTGACTCACTAGCCCCCCATATTATACGGGCGGACAATTTTTCGGTGCTTGGCGACCTCAACTTTCATCTTGAGGACTCCAACAATAAATCAGCATTAGCTCTCATAGAAGTTCTGAATACCCTTAACCTTTGGCTTCTTAATTCCTCACCTACTCACTCAGCGGGGCACCTTTTGGACCCCATTTTTTCTAATCTGTTAACCTTGTCTGTTGCATTTCCTATTCAACTCTGCTGGACTGACCACTTTGCAGTTCCTTTTACCATCAAATCTCTTCTGGCCCCTCTTACCCAACCGACCTTAACGCCAAAATTTAGGAACTGGTCCAAACTTGATATGTCGGCACTTAATGAACGGCTTTTAAACAAAATTCCTATCCTTACATCCTAACCGGACCCAGGCCAAATTTCTGTGCATCATTGGCTTTCAGAGGCTATTGATTCGACCCTTCCTCTGTTAGCTAAACCTCAACACAGAATGCACCCTCCCGCCCCTTTGTTCACCGACTCCCTCAAACAAGACAAAAAACGCTGCTAGGTCTTAGAGAGGCAATGGAGGAAGCACTACGTGCCAGATACTTGGCAGTACTGAAAACATATCATGTTCTGTGCAGATCAGCTCGCAGCACCTTCTTTACGGAAAGGATCACGAATTCCCAACACTGCCAGAAAACTCTGTTGAAAGTGGTAAAAGAACTTTCAGCAGCTAGTTCTTTTCTGCCTCCTCCCTCACTCTCGCAACATCAGTGTAATGAGCTAGCGACATTTTTCATTAATAAAGTAGAATCCGTTCATCCACAACTTGAATCAGACTCATCCCGTCAAGGTAATTTTACCTTCCCTGCTACTTCTAATGTTGATCAGACTGACACACCTTCCCAGGCTTCCTTTTCTGATGAGTCTCAACAAATCAGGGCCTGATCCTTACTGGGAACTATCATGTCCGGCTCCCCACTTGACCCTCTTCCTCCATCCAAGTTCAGACTTCTGGACGAGTCGGTCCTTAGCATGATTCTTAATCTTCTCGATTCCTCTCTAAGCTCAGGTCACGTTCCTCAGAACAGGAAACACGCTCTTGTGCTTCCTTTACTGAAACAGACCGGACGTGATCCTCTCTGCTGGTCAAATTGCCGCCCTATATCCCTCCTTTCTGTTTTCTCTAAGGTTTTGGAAAGACACATTAACTCCCAACTTTCCTCTCATGCAGCAGTTCACAATTTATTTCATCCCTCACAGTCTGGCTTCCGACCAGGCTACAGCACCGAATCAGCTCTGCTATGGGCCACTGAATATCTCAGGCAGCAGCTTGCTTGCGGTGGCACGGCAGCTCTCATTTTACTGGACTTGAGTGCGGCATTTGACACGGTCTCACATTCCATCCTGGCTGATCGTCTTGAAGCCTCAGGTATTGGGGGTATGGCTTTGAGGTGGCTGATCTCTTTTTTAAAAGATTGATCGTTCCAAGTCTTTTCACATACCACAAAAACAAATCCAGTAGCTTTATCTTCAGGAGTGCCGCAGGGTTCGATTTTAAGCCCTCTGCTTGTTAACCTCTATCTTCGCACTCTGGCGGACATTGCGAAGAGGTCGGGACTGACCATTTTTTCCTATGCAGATGATACTCAGATCATCTTTTCTTGTGGATGTCCAGAAATGCCTTGAAGCTGAACGGTACTAAAACAGAGGTCCTTATTCTGGGAAACAACCCCGAACTCTGGGGAATTAACCATTGGCCTGACACTTTGGGACATTTACCTTCTCCGGTCCCTAAAGTTAAGAACCTGGGTTTTACTATTGATAACAACCTCTTCCTCATAGCCCAGGAGGCTGGGGTCTCTTCAACCTGCTTTGTGACTCTCAAGTGGCTAAATAAAATCCTCTGGTTAATTCCACCTGCAGTCCAGAGAACGGTAATGCAGGCGCTGGTGATTTCCAGACTTGCTTACAGAAACGTATTGTATTTGGGCACTGATAAAGCCTCCGTCCATCGCTTGCAGCTCATACAAAATGTGGCCGCACGCCTCCTTTTCCGGCTGCCTCGATATGCCTCTGTCTCACCTTTGCTTCATCATCTCCATTGGCTCAAGGTGTAAAAACGCATCGAGTTTAAGGCTTTATGCTACATGTTTTGGGCCAAACATGGTCTGGCGCCCCCCCTACATACGAAGCCTGGTCAAACCTGACGTGCCCACTCGACAGCTAAGATCAGCTAGCCATTCTCTGTTCTCTGTGCCTAGATTCCGTCTTACTCGTATGGGAGGCTGCTCGTTCTCCTACATAGGTCCCAAACTGTGGAATTCTCTTCCAATGGACCTTAGGATGTGTCAATCGCTTCTAGCCTTTCGTAAGAAATTAAAGACCTTCATCTACAGCCAAGTTATTATTTTTCTTTTTTTTAAACTTTATTGAGAGTAAGGCATGTTACATTTATGCATTCAATTATACAGTTTGACATCTAGTCTTTGGCAAAGTTTCATCATGACAACGGCACAATAAAAATACATGGTAACTCAATAAATATCCGGGCATGCAAACATCATTTTGATCTGGCATGTATATAAGTCATAATATCCCCCCGTCATAGAGCTTTAGATCTGTCACTGTCGGGGACAGCGTCTACATTGAGGGCCGCGGGTACTGGGGTTTGGTCAGGGGATTCTTCAGTGTCATCTGATTGACAGAGGTATGTCACCAGGGGAGCCCAGATGTCGTGCGGCCTACTCGCCATAGGCATTAAATTCCAATATTCACTCAAGTGCGTATGGCAGTGTGCTGAGTCTGCTAGCCAGTATTTGGACAGTGGTGCTGGCTTGAGGCCCCAATGGATCGCCACCCTGCGCTTGGCCAACACAAACAGCATTGCAACCAGTCTGCGGCTAGCGTCCGGGATGCCACCAACATGTCCCAGTAAGCATGTGAGGGGGTCAGGTGTGATGGTGTCGGAGGTTATGGCGCTAATGATTTTGCACCCGTCCTGTCAATAGTTCGCTACTTTTAGGCATGTCCAGGCCAGGTGTGTAAATGTTGCGTCAGGTGCCAAACATCGTGCGCATCTCGTGTCCTCAGCCAGGCTCATTTTGTGAAGTGCCATTGGGGTGCGATAGAGCCTGTGCTGAAATTTAAAGTGTGTCAGGCGCAGTTGATAGGTGGGGGAGGGTCTTTTGGTCTGGTTACAGCAGTATTGCCATTATGCTGGTGAAGGTCCCTCAGCCAAATCTGCCACCCATGCGCAGCGCGCGCTCAGTATCCGCGGGAGAGGCGGCAAGGGTAAGCACATACAGCCTGGTGACAAGTCTGCGTGGATATATTAAAGTGCTGCATTTGGCAGTGGGGAGTCCGGGAATGTGTCATTAATGTTTTTTCAGGTTGCCCTGATTTGATAGTATAGTAGGTTGTCGAGTGGAGTTGTGTTTTCGGGGAGAGGAAGAAACTGTCCATTGGGATAGAGGTCAGCGTTAGTACGTATACCCAGTGTCGCAGCTCGGCACGCCATACCACTGGTCTGCAGTGGAGGGAAAGAAGGATATTTTGCAAGTTGCATTCCCGGCACATGTAGGGCTTTGTCTCCTGTGTGTCTGCGGATCCCCTCCCACGCCCAGCGCATAAATTCAACTGTGTTAATTTCACTTCTGGGGGCAGTATGGGAGGAACAGTGCCGTTTGAAGCGGCCAAGGGGAGGCGAGATCCGTCTCAACCGCCACGTGTGGTTGGAAGGGCGTTGGGTGCAACCAAAAATGGAGGAAACTGGCATGGGCGCAGTGTGCATAGAGCTTAAAATTTGGAGCACCCATGCCGCCACGTAAGAAAGGCAGCGTCAAGGTTTTGTAGGCAATGCCAGTTGGTGACCGGCCCATAGCAGGGTGATCACACTGGAGCGTAATCTTTTAACAAAATGTGAAGTAAGCGGCAGCGGGATATTTAAGAACAGATATCGAAACTTAGGTAAAACCACCATTTTAGCTATTGCAATGCGACCCACCAGGGAGAGTGGGAGATTTTTCCATACGAGAGTTTTGGTTTCCAGCCATTCCATAGTTTTACCGAAATTTGCATTCCAGAGCTCCTCTGTGTCTCTGTTCAGCCATATTCCAAGATATTTATTTGGTCCCGTGGCCCATTTTATCGGGTATTCCGTAGAAAAGGGCAGTGTTGCATCGGTCAAGGGAAAAAGATTGGATTTACTCCAATTTATTTGTATCCCAGAATAACCTCCAAACCGTATCACCTCTCTTGTCATTGGTGCCAGATTTTCCTGTGACTCACAAATATATAATGCGACGTCGTCCGCGTACATGGAAGTCACCAAACTGCGGGTTGAGAACCCAATGCCACGCGGTGTATGATGCTGTTGCAGCCGAGCCGCAAGTGGCTCCATTGTAATAGCGAATAGCATCGGTGATAATGGGCAGCCCTGCCTTGTGCCCCTAGTGATAGTTATGGGATCCGTAACTTGTCCGTTAATTTTAATGCGTGCCGAAGGCAGTGTATAGAGTAGATTGATTTTGTGAATGAAGGCTGGGCTGAACCCCAAGCGGCCAAGCAGAGAGAAAAGGAAGGGCCATTCTAGTGAATAGAAGGCCTTAGTGGCATCCAGCAAGGCCGCCACCGCTGGCAAAGAAGGATTGATCTGATGCATTATAGAAAAGATGGTGCGCAGATTGTGTGACGTGGCACGGCCCGGAATAAAGCCAGACTGGGGTGGGCGAGCTATTGAAGGCAATAGAGGGAGAAGCCGACTAGCCAACAGTTTCACGTATATCTTATAATCAGTGTTTATTAATGACAAGGGGCGGTACGAATCGCAGCACTCAGGCGCTTTGTCAGGTTTGAGAATGAGAGTAATAAGCGCCTCGCGGAGAGTGGAGGGAAATTGGCCGAGCGTGACGGATTCATTATACATTTCGGCAAGGTGGGGGACAAGGATAGATGCGTATTCTTTATAGAAAATGGGCATCAGCCCATCCGATCCTGGAGCTTTATCGCCCGGGAAGCCAGTGATAACCTTTGCTATCTCCTCGGTGGTGAATGGCTCATCTAGGTATTCGCGGTGCTCATCACTGAGCCATAGCAGCTCAATCGAGTTGAAATATTGCTCTATGACATCCTGGGTCGTCTCAGCTCCAGAGGTGTAGAGTTGGGAATAAAATGCCGAGATTCTGGTAATTATTTCACTGGGGGACGTGGTTCTTCCTGCAGTGTCATCTACTAGCTCTGTTATATATGAGGAGGCATTTGGCTTTCTCAGCAAGTTCACCTAAGTTTTCGCGGGGCAGTCGCCCTCTCCATACCGGCGGGCCTGCCCCTCAGGGCCGAGGTATACCGCCTCTTGCTCCGCTTCGGTGTGGTACTCTGTCAGCTTCAGCCTTATGTTTGCCAGTGTAGCGGGGGAAGGGTCAGTAATATATCTTTGGTCGAGTAACTTAATTTCTGCCTCCAGCCATTCTAGGGTGCCTTTAATGGATCTGAGCACCCCAGACTGCCTGGCGATGCATTCCCCTTGGATCACCACCTTAAAGGTCTCCCAGAGGGTGGAGGGCGATTCCACCAAACCAGTGTTCAGTTAAAAAAAATTCAATAATAGCGCTGCGCAGCTCCTCTCTGAATGTAGCATCACGAAGCGCGTGGGGGGATAGGTGCCATGCAAACATGCGCTGGGGAGTCAACGGGACCCGCATGATCAAGCGCACCGGGGAATGATCCAATAGGATACGCGCCAGGTGCTCGACGGACGTGGCCCAGCAGGTGACATCCCGAGTGACCAATCACAGATCAATGCGGGACCAGGAGCCGTGTGTGTTGGAAACGCAGGTGCCCTCACGCTCGTCAGGGTGAGTGTGCCACCAGGCGTCAACCAAAATGTTATCCTGCATAAGTGTGCACAGTGTAGCGGTGGCCTGAGGGTGCTGCAAATGTGCACCGGAATGGTCCAGTGTGTCTTGCGGTGCATTGTTAAAATCTCCACCCCATATCAACGGGAGGGGGCTGATTGAGGAGATTAGTCTCCACATATGGGTGTAGAATTCTGAATTGTCTCTGTTTGGGCCATAAACGGCTGCCAGGATTACAGGCTGGGCGTAAAGGGTCCCGGCCAGTATCACATATCTGCCTTCAACATCTATGTGGGTTTGCGTAGCGCGCCAGGGCAGGCCTTTTCTAAATAGTGTAGTGGCGCCTCTTGCGTAGTAGTAGTAGAACAAAGAATAGGATTCCCCCCAGTGTCTTGAGCGCAGTTTAGCAGCGTTGGTGGCTGTAAGGTGTGCCTCTTGCAGGAAGCAGACATTAGTCTTGTGCCTAGTGAGGTATGTATGTATGAGACGTGCTTTGCGGTGGTCATTCATGCCTCTGATGTTCCACGTTAAAAAGGTCACCTCAGTCATGCGCGGAGTCAAGTAAGGGTATAATGTTGTGCCATCCGTTGTCCATTTTAGTGCCGGGAGACACGATGTCACATAGCATAGTGTAGGTGTCATTGAATGCAATCGGTATCCTATTCAACATCAAGCAGGTGCAACAATTTAACAATGCCCAGGAGCATGAATTTACTGCGCCGTACCCCCCTAAGAGCTGCTCATCCCCCCTCCCACTCCAACCCCCTAACTAGGTTGAGAATCATGCCACCCCTCGCCCAAGGAACCCCAACTTGGAGAGTGCCAACGAAACATGGGAATTATCCCTATGGGGTACATGGGTTCAGCCAGACTTCCCCCTTGCCAATAAGGCAGGGTGGCCGAACGTTATAGTTCATAGCGAGGAGAAATGTGTATGATTATAATTGACAACAATTAAACAGAAACAAGGCAATGGTGTAAAGCTATGACACTGTTAAATATCAGTTTCGAGGCCCACCACAAGTAGGACAGCGCTTAGATCGCCGTGTCCCCATTAGCAGAATCAATCATTGTCGCTTGGGCGGCCATCTTCGGACGAGGCGGGTCGATCTCGGGGGAGGGATTTCTGTAGTTGTTTAACAAATGTCAAAGCGGCTTTCGGATCTGTAAAGTATCGAGGTTTATCTCCAGAGTCAATACGCAGCTTGGCAGGGTATAAGAGGGCATAGGTGATGCGCAATTGCTGAAGTAATCCTTTAGCAGGAAGGAAGTCTCTTTGGGCAGCTTGTACAGTCAAAGTAAAGTCAGGGTAGAATGAAATTGTGTTGCCGTGGTGCCGGACTTCTCCCATTTATTTTGCCTTCCAGAGAATGGAGTCACGGTCGCAATAATTCAATAGGCGTGCTATTATTGGTCACGCAGGGGTCTCCGGCGGTGGCCGTTGGCCAAGAGACCTATGAGCCCGTTTGACAATAAAGAGATCGGATAGGACAGTGCCAGTGTACGCCACTCCATTGTACGTCACTCCACAGTATGCTACTCCAGTTTAAGGCAATCCACTGTACACTAAAACAATGTACTCCAATGCACTCTACACTATTCCACTGTATTCAACTCCACTCTATGCCATTCGACTTTACCCCACTTCACTGTATGCCACTCCAGTGTATGCCACTCCACTCTATGCTATTCCACTCTCTGGTATTCAACTCAATGCCACTCTACATTGCCCCACTCCACTGTGCGTTATTCCACTTTATGCCAGTCCACGCTATGCCACTCCATTCTACACTATTCCACTGCATGCCCCTTGTTAGAAATGGGGGTCTCTTGTTGGCAGAGGTAGGTACCTTTGTCCAAATAGGGACCCTTGCTTCTAGTCAAGGTAAGGGGGATACACACTTTTGATAACTCCTGCTCACCCCCTTGGTAGCTTGGCACAAGCAGACAGGCTTATCCCAAGTGTTTGTACTCAAAACACACAGTAATACAGTGATAACACCACAAATGGACACCACACCAGTTTAGAAAAATAAAGTATCTTTATCTAAACTCAACAAGACCAAAACGACAAAAATCCAACATACAAGTATTAAGAAAAATGACTTTCAAAAGGTTTTAGCAACTGAGTCCATAGAAAATTATGGATGCGTGATTTCTTGCAAAGTACCTGTCGTTGCGGCAAAATTCACCAACCCAAACAGCCGAAGCGATGGGAAGCGTAGAAAAACAAAGAGATGCGTTGTTTCCTGAGACCTTCGTGGATGCGATGCAACAGTTCCGCTGGGCACAGGGGAGTGGTGCGTCGGGTCCGGTCTGTAGAGGGAAGCAATGTGTCGATTCTGAGACTACTCCGATCTGCGGGTGATGCGTCGGTGAAAACTTGCAGCACAGGTACGATGCGTGGAAATCCGTGATGTGGCGGCGAACAATACGGCAGCGTCGAGTGGCGCTGCGCTGATTTCTTCAGCCGCGATCCCTCGATGTGTCAATTCTTGCAGCGCCAATAGGCACTGCATCGGTTTCGGCAGCGGCGCAGCAATGCAGGGAGATTCTTCTCTCACCACGGCGTTGCGCCCAAAAACTGTCGCAAGAAAAGCGATGCGTCGATTTTCTTGTAGTTGCGTCGCTTTTCCAGCTCCCAACAGCAGAAACAACCTCCAGAGGCTCAAGACAGTCACAGGCGCCTCCTAGCAGATGAGAACTCCCAGCAAGGAAGTTCAGGTGAGCTGGGGGTGAAGTCGTTGTGTTCCTGAGACTTCCAAACAGGAAGCAAGCTCTATTCAAGACCTTGGAGACTTTCCTCAAGCAGGGGACACAGCACACAGCAAAGTCCTTCTCCTTTCCTTGGCAGAAACAGCAACTGCAGGCCAACCCCAGACACACAGCAGGGGCAGTACTTCTCCTTAGTTTCTCCAGCTCTTCTCCTTGGCAAAGGTTCCTCTTGATTCCAGAAGTAGTCTAAAGTTCAAAGGGTTTTAGGTCCAATACTTATCCCCCAAAATGTCTTTGTTCTCTTTGTGCAGAGAAGCCCTGTGCTCAGTCAAAACCAGTTCTGGGGGGCACTTTGCAAGTGCACAACAACCTCCATTGTCAGTGTGAGCCCTGGCTCCAGACACACCACAGGGGGGTGGAGCCATCATTGTGGAAGGCAGGCACAGCCCTATTCAGGTGCAGGTGTTACTCCTCCCACCACTCCAAATGCAGACCAAGCCTTTTCAGCCTAGTGCTGACTCCTCCAGACTCTCTGGAGCCACTGTACATCCCCAGCCCCTGTCACTCCAAAGCCAGACAGTCAATACACATCCTAGCAGAGGCACACTGGATGGCTAAGCAAGAAAATACCTACTTTCTAAAAGTGGTATTTTCAAACACAGAATGTAAAAAATCACCCTCACTAAAAGATGCATTTTAACATTCTGAGTTCAGGCATACTAAACTTTATTTTCCTATCTGGTTCCCAGGGGCAGTTATGCTTATAAGATGTTATAAGCAAACTCCACATTCTATCCTATGGGAACAGATAGTCTTACAATAGTAAAAAACTAAATTGACAGTATTTCACTATCAGGACATGCCACACACATCAGGGCATGTCCTACCTTTCACATACACTGCACCCTGTCCACATGGGTACCTTCGGCCTACCTTAGGGGTGACTAACATGTAAGAAAAGGGAAGGTTAGGGCCTGGCAAGTGGGTGCACTTGCCAGGTCGACATGGCAGTTAACAAACTGCGCACAGGCACTGCAATGGCAGGACTCAGTTATCTTCTAAGGGCTACTTATGTGGGTGGCAGAATCAGTGCTGCAAGCCCACTAGTAGCATTTGATTTACAGGCCCTGGCACACTCAGTGCACTTTACTAGGGGCTTACCAGTAAAGCAATTATGCCAATCAGGGAGAATCAAATGTGATAACAATTTACACAGAGAGCATATGCACTTTAGCACTGATTAGCAGTGGTAAAGTGCTCAAAGTCCTAATACCAACAACAACAGGTCAGGACAAAATAGGAGGAAGAAGCAAAAAGTTTGAGGATAACCCTGCAAAAAGGGCGAAGTCCAACACCCCTCCACTATACACTAGCCCACTCTACTACACTCCAATGTATGCTATTCCACTCTACCCCACTCCACTGTAAGCCACTCCAGTCTAGGCCACTACACTATATGCCACTACACTGGCACTTGACTGAAAGCTACTCCACTCTACGCTATTCCACTTTATGCCATTCCGCTGTAAGCCATGCCACTCTTAGCTATCACACTGTATGCCACTACACTGTACAGCACTCAACTCTTTGCTATTTTACTGTATGCCACTACACTGTACAGCACTCAACTCTTTGCTATTTTACTGTATGCCACTCCATTGTATGTCACTTCACTATACCTCACTCCACGCTACTCCACTCTACGCCACTTCACTATATGCAATTGCACTCCACCACACTACACTGTATGCCATTCCAGTCTATGCAACTCCCCTGTACGCCACTCCAAGCTACGCTAATGCACTCTATGCTATTTCACTATACACCACTCTACTGTACAACACTCCACTCTACGCTATTCCACTGTATGCTACTCCACTCTATGCCACTCCATCTATGCTATTCAACTGTATGCAACTCCACTGTACAGCACTCCACTCTACGCCACACCACTTAATGCCACTCCAGTCTACACCACCCCACTCTACCCCATTCTACTGTACAGCACTCATCTTTATGCCAATCTACTCTATGCTATTCCACTGTATGCAGCTCCACTATATACTGCTCCACTCTATGCTATTTCACGTGACCCCACTCTATGGTATGCCACTACACTGTACACCAGTCCACCGTACGCTACTCCTCTCTATGCTATTCCACTCTACTGCACTGTACTGTATTCAACACCAATCTATGTTATTCCACTGTATGCCACTCCACTCTACACTACCCCACTGTACACTATTCAACTATATCACTACACTGTATGCTAGTCTACTGCACCCCACCCACTGTCTTCTATTCCACTCAACCCCACTCCATTCTACGCCAATACAGTCTACAACACTCCACTATACGCCACTCCACTGCATGCTACTCCCCTCTACCCTGTACAAAAGTGTACTCCACTTTATGCCACTCCACTATACTGCAGTTTGACAGTTTTCCACACTCTACGACTAGGGGTGGGTGGTAAACTCCGCCCTGCCGGCGGAGTTCATGGAGTTTTGCCCACTCTGCGCTCTGCTTGAAGAGCGGAGTTCTGTAAAACTTTTGTAAACCGCCGTGTGGCAGAGTTTTTCTTGCATGCGGCTCGCCAACGTTAAGTTGGTGAGCACGAGCCAGAAAAACTGAGCACTAGGACGAGTCCCAGCCCGATTTCTCAACACGAGCGGGCGCTGCAGGTCGCTGCCATTAGCGTTGAGAATGCTGCCGCTCAAGCGGCAGAAACAAGCAGCGGCTTCTGGCACTAAAAATCAGTGCGAACAGTGTGGCATGCCGAAATTTCTCTACTCGCTGAACTCCGTGGACTCTCGCTGGGTTTTTATGTAACTCAGCGGAATTTCACGGAGTAAAACTGTGAGTTCCGCCCACCCTATCTATGACATGGAATATCACTCCACTGTATGACATGCCACTCCAGTTTACCACACTCCACTCTACTATACAACACACTTTGCCACTCCACTGTATAACACCTTACTCCACTATACTCAATGTCACTCCACTCTATTCCACTCTACGACACTAAGCTCTTAAGACGCTGGACTGTACAACACTGCCCTTCACTATGCTCTACGACACTGCGCTTAACAACGCTCAGTTACATGACATCCAACACTACAATTGGAAACACATTTAAAAAAAATATATATAAACGATTTAAATTTAATAAAAAAGCCAAAGGTTATAGGTAAGTTATACTTAGGAAAACTTTATTTATTCTTTCTATACAAACCTAACTTTAACTATACAAACGTTAGAAATTCAAAAGTTATAGTTATAACTTAAATTTTTGAATTTACGCATCACCAGTTATAACTTACATTTAAAATTTACGCATCACCTTCAATTTAGTATACGTTGCGCACCTCTGTACACAGTCTTCTCGCATCATTCGCCACAATTCATTAACTATAACTTGCTCTTTCTCCATGCACTGATTACACGCTTGAATATTATATGACTTAAAGCATGTGAAATTTTAGCAGTCATAATAACACTTATTATAAGTTCAATTACACAATTTCTGAGAAGACAGTGCACGGTAGAGTGGCGAGTTATAGTTAATTTAGTGTGGTGAGTGATGCGAAAAGACTGTGTAGGGAGGTGTGCATCTCAATTCCCCATGAAGAAAATAATCTTTGAGCATAGAAGAACATGTACATGTATACATACATATATATATAACAAACCTTTTAGGCTAACGCAGACCTAAAAAGTGATGAGCAGGATAAGGATTTTGAGAGCACAGCAAAGGGGAAGAAAGAGGCAGGAGAGGATATTTAGGATCAGAGTCTCAATAATTTACCAGGGAGACGAGAAGCTTTATGTCAAGCACTGGGTATTATGCAAACAGGTTGTATTCGAGCTTATGCAGGAACTTGACCCAGCACTAGGGAGAGACACATTGAAGCCAGGCCATACCAATACATATAAAGGTTCTATTCTCACTGCACTACATTGCCTCAGGTCATATTCAATGCACTGTAAATGCAGTAAGTGGGGCGCCCCACCTGCTGGATTCTAATTTCCTTAATGCTATGGTAAGCAGAAATATATCCACAGGGTCTGTCCAAACACCTCGGATAATTTGCAGGATGCCAAGTTACATTTCCACAGAACCCCACATTTGCCCTGGTCATAGTCTGTGTTGAAGGGACATGTGCACGTATTTGCCCCTGACCCTGCAAGGGAATTTCTATTAGGTAAGTCATATACACACTATTGAAAATTGACAACTGGCATGCACCCTATAAGGATTGCATAAACTATCTTACTATTGTAGGTGACAATGTATATGCCATTCACACATGGTTCCTGAAACCTTACCTCAAAACCTGTGATGGGAGTGAAAGGAGATATATTAGTTTACGCAAATTCCCTCAGTCATGGAGTGAACATTTGTCCTACTGCAAGGAAGACCCAAATGTCTCCAGAAACCTCATGTAAAACTATAAATGATGTTAAGTAATGTTGGACAATATTGGAGCTAGAAAAGGCCTTCCCCATCTGTTGATGATGATTCATATTCTGATGAATTTCCCCAGCCTCTTGGTCTAAACCTTGGTTCTGGATGAAGTTAGGGGTGCAGAGGGAAGGGCATGCGGTACAGACATCACAACCCACTATTTTAATGGTATGTGCTGTGTATAAGAAATATTAATATCAAATAAACTTTGACAAGTGAATTAGTAACACATTTTTCCAGGCATCTCATAGTATGTGGGATAAAGTACCCCTTGCCGTACATTATAAGGATATTGTAAGTCACCAAGGAGTTCCATGACCATGTAGAGGAACAAGGCCGAAGGAACTCTGAGGTGACTTGCAGTATCCTTATCATGAATGGCAGGGGGTACTTTATCTTATGTAATACATGATCACGCCATCACCTTTCACACAAACCACTTAAATCCTTGACACATAGCTCTTTCATATGCAAGATAGGGCATGTTCGCAAATATGAAGAATAAAAATAAAATCTCTAGTGCAAAAATAAACACAACAAAAAAGCTGTTATATATTTGTTGCAAAAATATATTAGAATACATTTAATAAGTTAAATAAAGCTGCAACAGCTTGAAATGTGTCGAAACATGCAGAAAGATTCTAACTTTTTTATTATTACCTAAGAGAACAAAATATAAACATGTTGCCATCAATATCCCATTTCTGCTTGTCACGTAAGCTAGAAAGACAAAGCAGAAGAAAGAAAAGCAATGTTTTTTTTTTTTATATTCCTTTATACAGCTGCTTTAATTATGCTCTGTGATCTGGCCCGCCTTTTACCTCGGCAGCTGGCTCTGCCATTAATGAGTAAATACAGTTGAATTCTGATGTCATTTCTTTATAATTGGCGAATGGGGGTTTCACAAGTTTCCTATTATCAAGAAATTATAGGCGTTTTTTTATACAGGGATTGCAGAATTCCATGCAGTATATAGATAATTAAATAATAGCCAGTCCTAACAAATACTCAATGATGAACATAACTGAGAGAACAAACAAATATATTTTGCCACATTGTGAAAAATGAATATACTGCAATCAATGCCTCCTATGTGTCTGCTCACACTGTCAATGTCTACAAATGGTGTTCCCATAGCCCCTTCACCCTCACCACTCCTGGTGCTTACTCCTCTCGCTACATCTTGCACAGAGGTACTACTAAGACTAGAAGCATTTTCTCTTTTAGAAGCTTCAAACAGCCCCCTGCTAAACAAGCCACCATTTCCACTACCCCCAACCTTTTGTAATGATCTTGCCCAATTTTTAATAAGCACAATCAATGCTAAGTTTCCTCAGATTTCCAGAGACACATCCTCTTAAATGAATAAAACCACTCTGTCAGCTACAGGCTCTTGGCTCCATGAATTCAGGCCCATTCTCCTCAATCATCTCATGGAATTCGGCATTGGTAAAAAGGCTCTGAAATGGATAGTTTTACAAAACTTTCTTGCCCCTTAATTATCTGAAGAATTCTCCATCCAATTTGGTGTTGCACAAGGGTTCTCCCTTAGCCCCAATTTGCTTAATATTTATGTCTCTGCTTTAGCAAAAACTGATCAGATCCTTCGTCCTTAAAACCTCATCTTATGCTGACGACACTCAAATTATTATGTCAATCGCTAAAAATAGCACCCTGATCCAAATCAAGTTCAGACCCTGTATGGATAAAGTGGCAAAAAGGATGAACATTAACTTCTTAAAGCTGAATGCAGAAAAAACAGGAATTCTTTTGCTAGGCAAACTTATCACCTTCTGGGACCCAAATTGCTGCCCCAAGGAATTAGGCTAGCCCCATGACCAGTCAAAGAAACCAATAATCTAGATATCCTCTTAGACGACAAACTCAACTTTACCAGCCACAACTCCAAAATAGCCTCTACCTGCTTTCTACTGCTTCAAATGCTCGGAAAAATATTTCCTTTTATATCAGAAGCTCACCAAAAACTGTAAATCAAGCCATAATTACAACTCGCCTGGACTATGCCAATTCTCCCTACCTCGGTCTCCCTCGCTACCTGTGCATTCAGATGATACAAAATGTAGCCTCTAGGCTTCTTCTCAACCTTCCTCCAAGGAACCAGATCTCAGGACATCTTCACTCTCTTCACTGCCTCCCAATAGGTAAAAGGGTTGAAATCCCAGAACTGTGCAACTCCCATCGGGCTGTCTACAATCATGACCCTTCCCTCTTGACTAACAAATTCTGCTGGTATGCACCCCTACGATTTGCCTCCAAAGCCCTCATTCTAGTAGGTACAATTCAGTCCAGTAGCCCAGGAGGAAGGTCCTTCTTCTACCTGGCCACAATCATGTGGAACTCTGTCCCCCCACACATCAGACTAAACAATACTCACTCTTCCTTCACAAAATGATCAAGAGCTTGTTATTGTGTCAAAACCCTTCTTCTGCCCTACACTAAATCTAGCACTCGGATGCTCCCAGGTATCAGAGTGCTTTACAAAATTAGCTTCATCCATTCATTCATTTACTCGATTGCTTGTTTGTATTGAAACATGGGAGGTCTGTAGCTCTACCAGTGCTGTGGTCACTTGCACTAATTCCTGAGAAGTTGAACTGATCAGACGATTTACTGACCTACCAAAGACGCCCATTCTACTAATTTCATGCTATTTTCTGCCTCAATGTGCAGTGTATTCCTCCTTCAAATGATTACATAACTCAGTAACTCCCTCTTAAAGCTGTCAGGTTATTGGACATGGAAATGTTTCCTTCGCTGGAGGCGTTACAAACAGCCTTCCAATCTTGCTTTGTTTGTGTGCTGAAGCCACTAACGCTCCTACTAATAGCATGTAGGCCTTTATTAGTTGCAGTTGCACAACCATCATTTTCAATCACCTGAAACTGGACAGATGTTGGAACATTCTCCTCTACTTTATGGCCACTGGTGCCTCATCACCTTAATGCAGCACAATGCCTATTTAGTATTCAATTGCCTCCCCCTTACTACTGCCTGAATCTGTTGCTATAATGGTGGCTGTCTAGCAGGGTGTATGAGTGGACATGGGCCACAGACTACTCTTGGGTGTCCCTTGATGCTAGGAGGGCCCTGGGTTGAGTTATGCGGTGATTTCCAAATCCCATCTCCAACTGGTCTTTTTCCCTGCCTTGTGTTTCTAGATCCAGGATTGTTGGGGTGTCTGCAGGAAAATGCATTTCTTAATGTACTGTTTCAGTGAAATTGCAAGTGAAACAAAATTTTTTTTTTTGTTTTAGACATGTTAAATATTAAGTGGTATGGCCAATGGTCACTCCAATGTTTGACCTAATTGGGACAGGAGTGGAACTTGTGGCTAGCTGATACACTGCAAAAAATCATATTACTACAAATGCAACTATGCATTTCTACACTCTCACCATATGTAGAATAGACCTAAAAGGTCCATATGCAAGAGAAGACATGACATAATATTCATTATAAACCCAAAACAATAAACTGTGTCTGGTGGCCTCTTTTGTGTCAATGTCAGATGTATCACTGGCTGTGGCCACTTACCATTTTCTGTTGATGGTGTTGCTGAAGTGTTTATGCTAACTCCAGAGACTATCTCAGGCTGTAACGTGGATTCAAATAATTATTCAAAGGTAGTAGGTATAGATTCTGGAGAAGATCTCCTGCTTCAGTCCTTTACCTTACCACTATCTCTTTTGTTCTTGAGCGTCAGTTAAACTACCTCTTATCACATTAATCCTCTCCTGGATGTTTGGCAAGATCTTCCTTTGGTTTTCTTCAAAGACACTTATTGAAAACTTTCAAATTAATAATCGTTATGAGTTATCAAACATTCCTCTACCAGTATTTCTAATTCTTGCTTGATAAACTTTTGCGTCCTTTTTTCAAGCACCATTTTCCCTCTATTGGTCCTGGCCCTCCATGATGACTTTGTATTGTGTGGCTGTTGAACTGCTCTCCCCTCCTCTCCTTGGCTGTACTAAGGATGTAGTGTAATGCTACCTGACTGTAATATCAGTAGTGCCTGCAAGAGTGACACTAACAATCTGCGACAATCAGCAAATTGCAAATACCAAGTCAGTATTTGTGAGTGTGATTCCTACCAAATCACTGTTTGGTAGTGGCTTCTGTTAGTACTTAGAGATTTGCGGTTCAGAATTAGAGTTTCTATATTTTTACACTGATTCTGCATCACAATTTTCTTCCTTCACAGATCACGGCCAAAATGTTTTGTTTGCACAATGCCCATAGCCTAGTGGTTTAAGCAAAAATTATTCTATTTATGGTAAACAGAACAAAAAATAAGGGAAATTGCCACCAGTGCACAGAAACCATCACAAATAATGAACTTATACAAATAGTAGATATAAAAGTACATCTGGGTCTGAAAACGTAAGGCGTAGCAAGAAACATTTTAAAAACAAACATTTGTATTGTTTTTCAACCGAGCTCACACAATGAAACAAGTCAGAAAAAGGTGTACTTGCAAGACAGACGAGGCAATCATTAAAATAAAAGAGGCGTAGGAATCACAATAAACTATGTGCGGCATGGAACTGGTGCGGCGATACCCACCGTAGGTACTTTGCATATATTACTGTACAAAGGCGCTAGTACAAGGCGAGACACACCACTACCCACTCAAATCGTCATGCATTCCTCAAACAAGCCTGCCAGTGTCTCTCGATCCAGACCCACCCCAACTCAGATGACCACAGTATTGCCATCCTGTCCTGGGGGTGTGGCTGGATCTGTAGGGGACTCCCCTTATGGCCCGTCCTCTACCAAAATCCTGCCCTGAGGGTCCAATGTAGGGGCAGTCACACTGTGTCCCATGCTGGTAAAATTGGGATCCTTCACACACCCCTGTCCTCCTCCCTCCGGATCGCCTTTCTCTCACCGTCCGCTCACTTAATCACTTCCCTCCACGACCTGTACAGGTCAGAACCTCCAGCCGACTACCAGCTCATCGTCAACTGTCTACAGGCACGGATGAGTGCCAGATCTGTAAACTTATCAGTTACCTTTCGAGCAGCGCTGCGCTTCTGGAGACCCAGCAAGCATAGTTGTGGGGTGCTTTCAAAAGGCCTGTCTGTAGCTCTACAGATAACCTGCAACACCATATCCCAAAAGGGGGCGAGTGCAGAACAGCGCCAGATCATGTGATAGAAGTCGGCATCCTTCGCACTACAGCAGGGGCACGCCAATGAGGCTCCAGGAAACATGGCATGAACACGCCCTGGAGTGAGGCATGCAGTGTGCTTAAAATAAAACTGAATCAACTTGAACCTAGCATTGTGGGATACTTTGGGGGTACAGGCCAAAGTCTGCTTCCAAGCTGCATCATCAAAAGATTGCCCAAGGTCTGCCACCCATCGCTGATGTAGCGGAACCAAGTCTGTCTGGGCTCCCTTCAGGTGAGTCCAGAAAAGTAGTGTAACAACCATTATCTTCCCTGTTTGAAGGAAGAGGTAATGGAGGCATTTCTGTTCCAAAATCCACCAATTATGCACCTTGCCCATCAAGGCCCCATACAAAAGGAAATGCCCAACCCGAAGATGATATGTCTCTCGCAAATCTAAGAAGGGGGTGAGTTCGCCCAATATTGGTAACCCTGCCTCGACCAACGTGTGCAGGCCTCCGTGTTTCAAGATAACTTCTTGTCACTCTTGTAGCCCCTAATGCAGTGGTCGAAGTGGGGGAAAAAAAAGTAGGGGAACTGTGGGCAGGGAATCAGAGGGCGGGAATAACCCAAGGATTGGATCAGTGGGCGGAGTCAGAGGTGTGGCCAGAATGCACAAAACATCCCAATGTTTAGTATTTGTTTGGCATTTCACTGCCCAGTTACAGCTTATTATGTTATTTAATTCAACCAATGGATACACATGATTATTTAAGGTTTAATATGAGTTATTGACATTAAAATAAATTCACAAAGTGGGATATGTTTCCAATAACAGAATGTCCCAAATACACTTAAAAGTGGAAGCCCTAGCCATTTTTCTCCGAGCCTATGGAGTTTCTGTCATCAACATTTATCCTCCCTTTTCCCACAAGAGCAGTTCAAACATGAATGGCAAAATATCCTAGTTTGCAAATGTTTTCTATATAATTATGGCTCTGCCATATTTGTCACATAATACAAGATCTGCTGCATAATCTGACAATTTTAACTAATACATTTTTTGTAGCTCAGACGGATCAAAAGTTGTGTTGCTGCGAACTGGACGGCCCTTTGCAAAGGTTGACTGATCACCTTTCTCACTGCAGCATTTGTATGTTACACTGGTACTAATAAGGCAAAATCTTTCCAGAGACTGTTAGCATGTGCACAAATGTCAAAATAATAAAAAATCTGAAAATATACTGCATTACGCTGCAACCTTTTTTTTTTGCTGCTTAATTTAGTCAACACTGCAGCATAATTTTGTCCTCCTTTACTGCATAATTCCAGTGGCCCCAAAGCGGGCAGCACATGTTAAAAGTGCTTGTGAATGAAGCAGACAGACTGTGAAGTTTGCGAACTTTGGGGCTCATTACGATTGTCCGCCCGGAATGCGGGACCGTCCTCAAGGGGTGCGGCAGTCCCGCACCTGAAATTAGGATGCCACCGCCACCGTGGCAACCCCTATTACCAGCATTGTGGCGGGCGGTGCTCACAGCACTGCCCGCCACAATGCTGGGAATAGGCGTCGTGCATTGGCATGCACAAGGTGACAGGCACCACGCGGTGCCTGCCACTTTGTCCATGCCAATGCAGGGGGGTACCATAGTTACCCCCCATGTGCACCCCCAACCCCCCCAACTTCCTGGGGGCCCGCTACGGGCCCCCAAAGGCAAAGACCACATGCCTTTCCATGGCGGCAACGCCGCCATGGAAAGGCTGATCTCCGTAGTCATCGTAAAATGGATGGCGGTGTCTTGCAGACACCACCACCATATTAACCAAGTTTTCCGCCGGTCGACGAGTCGAGCGGCGGAAAAGCGGCGGACGGTCTTTCCGTCCGTTGTGGACCCCCCAGCCATAGTAATATGGCGGGGGGTCTTTGAAGTGTGGATGGTGGGCGGATCGCCCCCGCCGGGCCAGCGGTGACTACCGCCAGCCCGGCAGGGGCGATCCGCCCGCCATCGTAATGACCCCCCTAGTTTGGTGTGCGTGCAAATCCTGCATTGCCAATCCCTGGTGAGTTGCAGCTACTACTGCTGAAACAAAGCCAATGGAGGTACCAATGGGTGAGGCGGACTGGCCTCTGGGGCAGGGCTGGCTTTACCACTGGTGGCACCCTGTGCAACAATGTTTGTGACCATCTCCACCATGGATTTCCTCGCGACCACCCTTTAACAGTGCCCCTCGAGTCTCCATAGCTACACTCTCTCTCAGATGCATTAAATTTGATTCACAGCGCCACTCATACCAGTGTAGGGTGTCAGAGCACTTTACATCACACACATTACACAGAGACAATCAATTATACATGTGTAAATCACTGTATAGAAAATGTTACATAAGACTAAGGACTACAAGGTGTAGGAGTCACATGACATCCATACTTGTAGGCCGTATAGTTTAATAGTGATTGGTCTGGAGAAACACAAACTCAGAATTCAAAACATAATACCATGGTTGGGGGTTCTCTTTAATACAAATCACAGAGGTAGGGACAGGGAGCAGAAGAAAGAGGTCCAGTACCCATGCTCCCAAGAACACGTATGTAAAACTCTTGAGGGTAGCTGTTCCTAAAGGGGGTTCCGGTTCTCTTTAATAATCAGAATTGATTTCTATCCAAAAGAACACTTTTTACAACATTAAGATAATCAAAGACTGGGGGAAAAAACATAACGCTCTAAATCATACCTTGCAGTTTGTATTCAGCTCTTAGATGACAGTTAATAGGTCACTGTTCTATGTTAGGATTTTAATTTATAAACTGCAAGTAACAAAACAATCTCTCTGACAAAAGCAGTAACCCATTGACCTATTTACATTATATGCACTTTGTGATCTGCATGGTACATGTTCTTTGCAGCAGGCACATTAACTCTCTGTGCTACCTTTCCATGAGTCAAAACTTCCACTAGACAAAACTCCGATCTCTCTCTAGGAATAATATTAAACACCGGAGTTATCATGACATTTTTATTGTTGCTGAAAATTGCTGGAGGCCAGGAAGGAGGCAGCAAGCGGTTTTAAAACAATAATATACTTGCAAACACAATGCCCCCATCCAAAGTCAGCGCCCGGTGCGGTCACACCGGTTGCACCGCCCTAGAGCCGGCCCTTCTCAAGGGTCCTGTGACCTCAGTGACAGAGTCACTGTTGCTCTAAGGTGTGCTGCTTCATAGGCCTGCCTGCAAGACTGGAGGCAAGCTTCAGTATGGATTGTGGTGGACAGGCCTTCAAGGTTATCCCACACTTGCCACCACTAGGGTCCACCTGCTGGTGCTAAGACACCAGGACTTCTAAGGTCTTGCGGGGCCTTCCAAGGTCTACCACAGGAATGTGCTCCCTCAGGAGTGTGGTCTGGTGGACTAGTCATAAAGGCTGAACCTGGTTCCCCAGTTCCAAATTCAGCAGCTCTGACCATAGTGCCTCATCCTCTCCCCCACTGAACACCATACTGCCCCACTGAAAGAAACTTGCACTGCTTTCAACTACAACCCAATTGTGCCCCGCTATAAACACCTGGATGCGGCTCAATTTAAATTACGCACTAGACAAGGCAATATGCTGCCTACAAAAAAAAGTAACAACATCCTAGAAAAAGCAAACACTCATAGGGATAGCAAAATTAAGCAAAGCTTGTGAAAAGTAAGCAGGAACAACATGGTTACTTTAGCGCTTTTACACTCACTATTCAGAAATCAGTGAATGCTTTTTCCTGAAAAGTTAAGGACATGACTACAGGGCACGGAATGGACCCATTTTAATGTCCATTTTTTATATCCTTACCAAACGTAAGCAGTATGGAAAAAAGACCACATCCCTGAACACCGAGCCGCAGTACACATTTTGTTTTCCAATCCTCGCATTGCAGTACCTCCAGGATTGGTGCACTAGTTCCCTGCCTAGGGAAAACAATGCTTTTCAAGGAAAGACAAGAAAACAAAAGTAGCGCTTCACTGGCAAACTCTGTAGAGTGGGGAAATGTGTTTGGGTGTGAATAAAATCAATCTGGCCACTTTGCTACCACTCTGTCTGTCTTTATTTAGTTATTTATTTATTTTTCATATTTTGAACCTTTTATTCCCGAGCCTGCACTTTGGAATAGAAAAATTTCAGAAAAAGATGGCATTTCCAGCAAAAGTGTCTTTTTTCTTTATCCTTTTCACAGGGGAACAAATAAACAAAAAGGAGGAAAGACAGGGTGAGAACCATTTCTTGAAGTCACGGTTTTCAGTAAGTGAGAAGGAGCTGCTAGACAGAAAAGAGAGGGAATAAGAGGAAGTAAGAAAGGAGGGGGGCAGCTGAAGCGGCAGAGCAGAAGTGAACACTTGGGGCCAGAGTATGATGCGGTTAGGAACATAGGCTTCCCATAGAAGTCAATGGGAGTCCAACCAAATCGTATCTGGAAGCATCCGGATGCATCATACTCGGTCGGTAGGACCCTCCCGATCCGAGTCGGTCGGAAACCATTTCCAAACCGATTTGATCAGGAAGATTTCCTAACCGCATCAGAATCGGGCCCAGAGTGTCTATATTGCCCCACAATGTTATCTCACACAGTGGATCTCAGATTTCCTTGTTCCTTCATTAGAAGTACAAATTGCTTTACCGTCCAATAGCATTTTATCTTCAAAAGCATATTTCCAGGTCTTTTAAATGTTGTCCTTATTTTAAGTTAAAAATTCTTATGCTACTTTTCCCCTATGTAAAATTAGATGATCATATTTTCCTCTCATCTCAGGTATATTGTAAACCATGGACTGGCCGTAAAAATACCTTGCTATATAACCATTTTTGTGCATTGAATTTTGCTTTGATCAAAAGGATGTTGGACAATAACTAGACCAAGACATGTCTCTGGCTCAAAACATAAATATTACCCCAGAGATTCAGGAGACGTTTAGTCAAACCATTGATGAAAATGTTCATTAGTGCTGGAGCCAGTATGCATTCCAATATGACATAACCTTTAAGCAACAGACAATAAGAGACCTCTTCCCAGGGCCAAATAGAACTTTCTTCTTGGTCCAAAGACACAATTGCTACAGAGTCAAGGTCATAGTGTTACTCAAATCCTTAGCTCTAAAAGAAGACCAAAGAATATCCTGATCTACTAAGTCGAGGGCCTGACTGATTGATAATTTCCACCCCTCTCTTAAACCTATCTTTAGACACCTGGTTGGCATTTCAAACTTCTATCCAATTTGCTATGCAAAAATAGCTTGCCATATAATTTTACAAAATAATTGAGTGTTGAGATTGAGGAGCAGTAACACAAATTCACATTGCAGCCTATTTTGTAAAGAATACATTATCTCAGAAATGTATCACATGAAGGGGAATTTTCTGGTCTCAATGATTATAGTTGTTAAGTAAGGATGCCACAGAGCATCAACTTTGAAATACAATTGGTGTTAGATCATGGCCTTGAGCCTTATTTAAGACTTGTGTTTTAATTGTCTTTTCTACTTCTTTCAATGAAAAAGGTTACAAGATTCCCAAGATGGAAGGATAAATGAGAACCCCATTTCAAAAGGCCCTGGCAATGATACTTGACATGGAATTGGCTTAAAGTGAGCAACGTGGATGTTGGTAGAGAAGCTCGAACCATGAATTCATATGCCATTTGAAATTAACTTATTACAACTAAGCGGGTCTTTGCAGCCGCGGTCCATGCAGGGAAGAGTGGTGGGGCCGGGTGTGGGGGGGATTTCGACAGACGGCGGCGAGGAAAATTAAATAAATAATTAATTTTCCCTCATTGTCTGTCAAATCCCCCAACCGGCCCCACCACCCCACTGCTCTTACCTGCACGGGCCGCAGCTGGGTCTCGGACCTCTATGGCATCTATCAAGTCAGCCCGAACTACGTTTTCCATGTATCTTGCTGCAAAGAGTTGTTATGTAATTGTTTACAACAATGCTAAATATAACATAAGAGTTTGAGGGACACTTCTTCCAATATTTGGGGTTTTATTTAATATCTTCAATACCAAACTCCCTTTCATAGCCAGGTACTGATATGATAATGTATTATGAGCTAATAGGTAGAAATTGAAGGAAAGGTACAAGCTGATTCACCTGGGGTCAGTGTGCTTTTTTAGAATGTAGAAATAAAAATATAAATAAAATAAATAACTACATTTATGATTTCTTTTTGCTTATTTAAGACTTGTTCGGGCCTAGTATGAAGGTACAGAGTTTTCTGAATTGTATGGAGTGTCTGAGTAAAAAAAGAAGAAACTACTTGATCATTTGAAGGAAGTTCCATGAAAGGGAACATAGGATTAGGGCGACATAGGTTTAAGGTAATAACCAGCCCAAGAGGCAGGATAAGAGTTCCTAAGGGGATAATACTTTGATTTTGTAAATGCCATGATCGCTCTTAAGATTTTCTACAACTAACGTCAAGTTATCCAGTGGCCCTGATGCAGAATTGTTCTAGTAGTCTATTCCAGTCGATGCTGAAACTATAAGAACATTTGTTTGTGCAAGGGCACTTCAGACCTTCATATCAAGTGAGATGGTTTATAATTCAGCATCAACTTCATTGATCTCCCCAGATAAGTGATTGTAGCAGGGATGTCAGATCTCGTTTTGACCCCAGTAGTCTGTTCAGCATCAATCAGAATTCTTACTATTTTGTAAGAACTGTAACATCCAGAAGCGATTCGATCTGACCAAAAGTATCAGGATCGGCAGCGTAGAAAGTGTATAATTGTTTGGCATGTGGACTGACATAAACAACCAATATTTCTAGCATGGCCTCCCTCTCCACTCAATCCCCCACAATGGAAGACAGTCAAATTGGTATTTAATCACCAAAAATTAATAAAAGCCCATACACTAAAGCTTCCTTTTTTCCATATAGCGCAAACCTGACCCTAAGGTAGCAGCTATCCGAGCGCTTTATACAAGCACCAGTTACATTACACAAGGACACATTTGTTTTTATTAAGCAGGGGGAGATTAAGTGATTTGCCCCAGAATCACAGGATGTTGAGCGTTGTTGCCAGGACTCAGACCCAGCTCCCTAGATTTGAGGTTGACGGCCCTAACCATTAGGCTACATCCTCTCCCCGGACACTGACTGTCAATCCCTTCTCCGACATAGCAAAGAATGTTAAAAATCCTTCCTTGCAAACAGGGCCACTACATTTCCAAAGAAAATCAAACCATATGTTTGCCAATAAAACATTGAAGCTCCAAATCTAATTTTGTTATGAAGGCCGACTTTATTTTGGAGAAAATATCTTTAAATGTATGATCAACAGGGGGTTAAGTATCACAGCAGCTTAGTGTAAGAATGTCTCCAGCCTCAACTGATCATAGAGAGGTGACATCCCGGGGACACCTGAACGAAGAGGACGAGGGACATTTCTCTTGGTATGCATATAGACAAGAGGGACAGAGCAGGTTGACTAGTCATGCAAAGCACTCTTAGCATCAAGGTACAGGGTTCTATTGCTAATAACAACCCTGCACATTTATCACCGCTTCCTATGTCTGAGAGTTGTTCAGGGGCTAAATCTTGTAAGTCAATGAATCGCTTACATTTAGAAGTCGGCCATTAGCAGAGGTAATATTTAGCATCTTCAACAGCCATTCAGAGGAGCATCCATAAAAAATTAGGGGCCCGATTCACAAAAGTAATCTGAGACAAAATCCTAACTTTACAAGTTTCGGTATTCACAAAAGGCATTTAGTAGTAGTACAGTTAGGAATCCTAACTTTAATACTACTAAATGCCTTTTGTGAATACCGAAAGTCGTAAAGTTAGGATTTTGTCTCAGATTACTCTCGAGAATCGGACCCTAGATGCTCAGCTTGACTCTTTTGTAAGATGTTGAGGCCATCACCTGGGAGTGCTCTTGGCAGTGGTCCATGGACACAATGATGTTTCAATAAGGACAACTTTTTAACTTTCCCTGGAGTGGATGTGCTAGCCAGGGTCTCATCAGTGTCTTAAGGGTCTTAAGGCATCCACGGAACTCTTCCTAACAGCAAGATGTCCTCTCTGGTTACACACCTACACAGCACCTCACCTGCTGAATCAAGTAGGTCACTTACTTTGGCTACTAATCCTCTGATTTATGTTGACCCGCCTTTGCCCTTGCAACTTCAACCCCACCGATTCACCTACCGAGGATAATAGAACCTGCATAATCTTTATACACCTTCTAGCACAATGGAAATGAAAAGCAAGCTACCCAGTCTGGTTGTTTGAGCTAATCATTCTTGTTTGTTTAAGGTTTTGTGACTTCCCTTGTATTTGAGTTGGTTGAATGGTGTGGGAAGAGGATTGTACACAATCCCTAATAACCTTCAAGAAGCCATTGCGAGGGTTTTTAGCCACAGACATCTGACATAAATGATATCTAATATTGTGGGGTTCTCGTGCCACTTATTACTTATCATCACTTAAGGATTACTGACTAAACCTCAATCAGCTCCCATGACAAGCAGTCGTAAATAATGAAGTCCCTGACAACCATTATGTTAGCTTTACTGAGAAAATCAAGAGGCTTTCTGAGAGATAAAACACTACCTCTTAGGGCCATCATTATAGCTAAATTACCCTAGCAATTAGGCAACAAATGGAGTCAGTTAAAAGTACCCCACACATGGGGGCTAATGTACCAAAAGCATGAGTCGAATTTAAATAAGTAAACAAAGATTTCTGAAAACAAGGCACCTTTACTTGTTTGGGCTTTTCAACTCGATCTTCAACATGAGAGTCGTGCTTGCTTGATGCTTCAGAATGATTTGAACGTGAGACTGACTGCATGCTCACTTTTAGCAGAGGAAAGATGGGGAAGTAACTCTACCAGGGCAGGGTAAAGATTCATCAGAATTACCCCTACTTAGGGGCCGATTCCGATTCGGGCCGGAAAACGTACCGACCGACTCGGTACGGGAATTAAGTCCGACCGACACGTACCGGCGCTGCCCGAACCGGGTAGTACGATGAAATGCATGTGAATCACGACTGACTCGTACGGAACTCAAGCCGAATGACCGACCCGGACGGAAACAAGCTATCCGGCCGGGAAACCACGCGAATTGAACCGACCGACACGCACCAGGAATCAACCCGAACGAAACGTACCCGTGAACTCCGACCCGCGCAGTACGATGCAATGCGTGCAAAACCAGACCGACTCGCACGGAGCTCAAGCCGTACGACCGACACGCATACAAAAGCCAGCCGAAACAACACAAAACTCCGCGACCGACTCGTACGCCGCACATGAAACCTAGCTGAAACACAGCGGGAACGAGTCGGAGAAGATCGCACGAGACAACTGCAGCGTCCTACTCGGTCAGAAGAACGTCTCCTACATGCACAAAAAATACAACGGAAAAAATACGAAAAAAAGGGCCAAACAAGCAATCACAAAGCCAATAAATACAGGGGGGGGGAAAAATGGAACAAGGATACACCCCCAACTCCACCTATATAAAGGCCACAAATCCCTACCATGATCCTTTGCAAATTCCACTGACCTGCCAGCACAGAACACCATCAGGCAGCAACCACAGACACACTCACAGCTCATCCATCACACAAGCCACACACCATTAGCACCTCAACAAATAGCACCCTCACACACACACAGCAAAACCTACACTCACACACCCTCACTTGCACACTCACAAACACATCAATCACCACCACCACCCATCACCATGCCCCCAAAGAAGAATCCAAAGTTCCTAGATAGTGAATTGGAAGTCCTGGGAGACGAGATCCTGAGGGTAGAGCCACAGTTGTTTGGCACATTGGTCCAACAGACCCCCATGACGCAGAAAACCAAGATGTGTGAGAGGATCGTCAACAGGGTGAACGCACAATCACCATGTTTGCGCACAAAGGAAGACATCCAGAACCGGTGGTATGATGTGCGCAGGAGGGTCAGGGACCTACTGAAGAAGGATTACCTCCTGAGTCAGCACACCGGCAGTGGCTCTCCTGCCAAACCAGTATACCTCAGGCCCTGGGAGGAGAAGGTGCGGGCATCCTACCACCAGTGAGCGTATATGGACTAACAAACATCCCAGAGCCTGGTGAGTACACAACTAATATACACAATATGGTGTGACAATACACACACATCACTGTCAAGGGGATAGTCAAACCATGCACCCTTAGCAAATCCACAGCAACCAAAAGATAATCATCCCAAGATGTGAATGCTAGTCAGACAAACACAATACCTGCCATCTCATAGTGACATTTAACTGTGTCATGACATGTACAAACCTAACAACAAATACAGCAAGGCAGTGGCACAAATATAACCAACAAACACAGTCAGATATTTTGCCACCACTAGAACACCACCTCACAGGAAGCTCACTCAAAAGAAGGAATTCTGTGTATGCTGGTGAAGTCAGTGTAGCCAATAGCATGATGGGAGTTGTAGTCACAGATATTGGTCACCCTCACAATTGGCCCATCAACACCACCCTGAACCATGCTCACATCACAGGGAGTGGAAAAGGACTGACAAGATGGCTGACACTGGGTACTGCTGTGGGGAGCACAAGGCCCTGCTGGGAACTGTGCACCAACCAACAGCAGGACACCACTGACTGACATCCTGAAAGACAACTTGCACTCCCTGCAATGGAAGCACCTTCCATGGTGGGATATCTGGCTGGGTGGGAAGGAGGACTGACAGCTCTGACCATAGTCAGCAGCAGCTTTTCTCACACACCCCCTTAACACAAACTCCACACAACTCACCTGGGAGAATGCATTGCCTCACACTCTAATTAAATATCCCACAAAGAACTACCACACTGGGTTATGCTGTGTGAAGCACAGGGACACTTTTGGGACGTGTAGCCAAACAAACGCCAGGACAACACTGTCAGCCATCCTGTCAGCACAGGCATACTACCCCACAGGGAAGCAGAGTCAAAAGGAAGGAAGTATGGGCATGCTGGGAAGGGGGGTGTAGGCAATAGCATGATGGGAGTGGTAGTCACAGCTCAACATCCCCCACCCACATGGCCCAGCAAGCTCACACTGAAGCATGCACACCTCACAGCCAGTGAAAAGCCACTTCAAAGATGTCTGACACTGGCCTCAGCTGTGGGGAGCACAAGGCCCTGCTGGGAACTGGGCACCAACAAACAACAGGACCACACTGTCAGCCATCTTGCCATTGCTGTCACACTCAGACACAGTGAAGTCCACTCAAAAGGAAGGAAGTATGGGCATGCTGGGAAGGGGGGTGTAGGCAATAGCATGATGGGAGTGGTAGTCACAGCTCAACATCCCCCACCCACATGGCCCAGCAAGCTAGCACTGAAGCATGCACACCTCACAGGGAGTGAAAAGCCACATCAAAGATGTCTGACAATGGTGCTCTGTTGTGGGGAGTACCAGGCCCTGCTGGGACCTGTGCACCAACCAACAGCAGGACACCACTGAATGACATCCTGAGAGTCAACCTGAACACACTGTAAGGGTGGCATGCTTCATGGTGGGATAACTGGGCTGGGGGGAGAAGGAGGGCCGGATGTCCAACAAATACAACCAATGCTGGCCATGCACACACCTCAACATTCACATTGAAAAGCCTCAGGTTTGCAGGACAATGTGCTACACCAATATCAACCTCTTACTGTTACAACTTAGGACAATGCAATGTACAGGCCCGCATCCAGAGGTACAGTCAAAACTGTCAGGTGTGTGAACCATTGATGCCTGTAGAAATATAACATACATTGTGTGTCTCTTCCAAAAACAGGTGATGATGGGGACACAGCAGCAGGCGAGGAGGAGTCCCTGTCCCAGGCTCCGGGGGACACTGAGCTCACTGGTGTGGAACAGCCTCTGCACTCCTCGGATGGCGAAGACCTACCTGGCCCCTCCGGTGCGAGTCATCATGCGGCACCAGCAGGACCAACATCTGCACCCCCTGCACCCACCCCTCCAACAACTGCCAACACACAGACCACCCCCGCCGACACGGACAGACCAAGGACCACCAATGACAACAGCACAGGGAGCTACGGACAACGACCCCAGTAACAACCCCCAAGGGGGCCTAGGGTCACCTGGGCGTGCCACCGCAGGTCCCGCACGTGTCGCCAGGGGTGGTGGGAGGGGTGGTAGGCAGAGGTCGCTGTTTGCAGAGGGGTCTGGACTGCATGATGACCCACAACTGGCACGCATTGCTGATTCGTACCAGAATAGCACCGGAGAGGTCAGCCAGGTAGTGGGGATCCTCAAGGACATCCAACAGCAGCAGGCTGCCCATCATGCCCGCTTGGACTCACACATGTCCCGTTTGGAGACACACATGTCTCGCATGGAGTCCAAGTGGGACACATGGCAAGAACTGACAGCGGTGCATAGGGACATATTGACATGCCTCCACCAGATTAGCACCAACATGGCCACACCTCCCTGTGTGCCCACAACATCTGGTGCTGCAACAACTGCAACTGCCACAGGGAGGGAGGAGGACTCTGGCGGAGAGTCCCCTGCACCACAGCAGCCTGCACGTGAGGGTCCCCCCCCCAAAGAAGAGGGGTCGTCCGAGGAAGGAAAACTGAGAGGTTGATAGCCATGTACATCCCCCAGGAAGCCAACACCTGTTCTGGAAAGTCTCCTTTGTGTGCAAACTGTTCACCCTGTAGAATGCAACACAACTCTCCGACATGACATGGGGAGTCTAAGTTGGACTAATGTATCAGATGACTGTGGACTTCACTCAGGAAATTTCTGCTACCAAGACTTCCAACTCATCTGGGAACTTCGGATCACAATCCCAATGTACAGCACCCACCATCCTGTGCACTATACTCACACATGTCTGTAAATAAAATCTCTACTACACCATACTTGCCTCTGTTGTGATTCCAACGTGGTTACTGTCATGGGGATGATGATCTGCTAAATTACACTGTGTATGCTAACTGCTACAGCAAGTACAACACCGTCATGTGAGTCATGGTGACGTGACACATATGAGGGAGACACACCACTAGGGCTACACAACACAGAGACACCAGGGCCATCGGACTCTTCGCCTACACTGATGTTGCCAGGAAATACTGTGGAATGCACAGACACCACACCTATTCACAGTCTGTGTCAATTAGCCCACAGGTGCAGCAAGCAAATGTCAGTCAGATGTGTGACCACAGACAACGCACATCCCAAAGTGAAGCACAGGTTTATTACACACTTGCAACATGTTGTTTCCACTACAAATGCAAGGTAATCCCACGTGGCTGTTGCCACAAAGTCAAAAAGTGCAGAAGATAGAAAGTCCAGGGGTGTGTGGCACATCACCTGTAGGGAAACGACTGCTGCCACCCTGAAAGCGGAATCATGGAGTCGGGGGATCCAAGTTGACCAAACAACTCTGTAAGCACCCTGTGAAGGTCAGACATGACACACAGTCAAAACCACTGAAGAACAGCACAGAACTGCAATACTCATGCCCAATACATGTCACAAGATAACTACACAAAACCAAGTTAGCATGTCAACACTATTGGGCAGTACAGACTACCTGCAAGAACACATCGCTGCATGCATCCAGTCAAGTAGCACATGGCCACACTCAAACAGCACCAGAGCACCACCCACACATATCATGCAAACTCACATCATTGACATGACATCTCTGAATACTCACATTCAGCTGAAGAAGTTGGTGATGAGCTGTGTGCGGACATCACCCTCATCATCATCATCATCACTGGCATCGTGGCCCAGGCCAGGATCCTCCACAGGTGGCGGACGTTGGTCATCGTCATCCAGGATGAGAGGCAACTCCTTCCGCACTGCCAGGTTGTGTAGCATGCAGCAGACGATGACAATCTTGCACATCTTTGCTGGGGCATATGGGAGGGCCCCTCCTGTCTTGTCCAGGCAGCGGAAGCGGCTCTTCAGGAGACCAAAGGTCCGCTCGATCACTCTCCTGGTCCGACCATGTGCCTCATTGTAGCGCATCTGTGCTGGTGTCACAGGGTTCCTGAGGGGTGTCAGCAACCACGGCATGTTGGGGTATCCGGAGTCACCTACAGACAGACAATTGCACGTTAGCTGAGTTGGAAAAGTGGGCGGAATACAACATAGCAGAACACACACAATGGTACAAAGTCAGTACACACCGACAAGCCAGGCACGCTGATTTTGCATCTGTAACATCATCCTCGGGATGCAACTACTCCTCATCACGTAGGCATCGTGTGCAGAACCGGGGAAACGGGAACACACATGTGTGATGGTCATATCTGCAAGACATACCACCAGAGCATTGATCGAATGGTAATGTTTACGGTTCCGGTATGCCTGCTCATGTGCCTGTGGTGGTACCAAAGCCACATGTGTCCCATCAATGGAGCCAATGACATGTGGCATCCTCCCCAGGGCATAGAAGTCACTCTTGACGTCAGTGAGTTGTTGACGTGTTGGGAAATAGATGTACTGGTTCAGGCATCTCAACATTGCCTCCAAAACATCGCGTAGCACACGGCTGAACATAGTCTGTGACATCCCACCAGCAGTCGCCACAGTGTGTTGAAAGGTACCGGTGGCAAAGAAGTGTAGGGCTGCCATCACCTTCACCTTGGGGGTCAGCGCTGTAGGGTACGGCCGGCCAGGTTGCAAATGTGGGGCCAAGCGCACTGCCAAATCCACAATCAGCTGCCTGGTGAAGCGGTACCGTCGGATGCTGTCACATCGTTGCCAGGTCAGGGAATGGTCTATGTACAGCTGGAGCACTGCAGTGCATAGGTGAAGAAAGAAAGATTGTCAGACACACCACATATGTGCCATTCACCATACTCAATTTCACATGATACATCATTACGAGACACAAGTACTTGATGTGTGTGCCGTTCTGTTTGGACATATATGGCACCTACATGGACATCATCTAACATCTCAGTTCAACATGTGTTGATAACAGGTTCCAGGGTGTGCTATGGGAAACCATTAGGCTGTGTCACAGTACCCATTTACTGCTGTCACGTTCCACACACACACACCACAGTGACATGTCTGGACAGATGCGCCACAGGCATCACAGCTCATTGACAGGTAGATTCCCAGGGACCCTGTCTTGCCACATGGACACTGGCATGACATGGCGTATCATGTACACGTCAGAAAAACAAACATGACTCCCACAGGTAGTGGCCCCTGTTGCCTCTGCAGGACAGACATGGACGTCTGTGACACACACACACACAACATCAAAGTCCATGCACAAACAACGTGGATGTGGAGACTGTCTCCCATTGTGCACATGGAGTCAGAGACATCGGAAACACAACATGCACACAGACTGTGGAGGGCCATCACTATTGTGGCAATGGGTCACCCTGTGATGTACATGCCTTCCCACATGTGAGCCTGGGGGTATGTGGCATGTCATACACATACACAACCTGGAAATGTGACCATGCCACATGCTCCAAAATGAACAGTTGCACATCACAGTGGTCAGGTGCACAACACACAAAGGATCCTGTCCCCATGAACACGTGCACAGCCTGGGTGTGGCTGCCCCCAAGTGCCACCCCAAAAACCACATGTTTACCCCCATACACAGAAAAGGTAATGCAGCCTTACATGCCTTAGATACAGTGTGGACTGGGTGTGGTGTTGTAAGTGTGCCCCTGAGTCCCTGGAAAGTATATGTGGCTGGCATACGTTCACCAGTGACAAGCATGGTGACATATGCGTGTGACCTGTACAGGGACGCGTTGTACAGCAATGGACCGATCGGTGTGCCCGCACGGCCCATTGCATCTGTTGTGAGTGGGTACGCGTTGTACAGCAATGGACCGAGCGGTGTGCCCGCACGGCCCATTGCATCTGTTGTGAGTGGGAACGTGTTGTACAGCAATGGACCGGCGGTGTGCCCGCACGGCCCATTGCATCTGTTGTGAGCGGGTGACGCGTTGTACAGCAATGGACCGAGCGGTGTGCCCGCACGGCCCATTGCATCTGTTGTGAGCGGGTACGCGTTGTATCCCGGGATACGCGTTGTACAGCAATGGACCGATCGGTGTGCCCGCACGGCCCATTGCATCTGTTGTGAGCGGGTACGCGTTGTATCCTGGGATACGCGTTGTACAGCAATGGACCGATCGGTGTGCCCGCACGGCCCATTGCATCTGTTGTGAGCGGGTATGCGTTGTATCCCGGGATACGCGTTGTACAGCAATGGACTGATCGGTGTGCCCGCACGGCCCATCGCATCTGTTGTGAGCGGAGTACGCGTTGTACAGCAATGGACCGAGCGGTGTGCCCGCACGGCCCATTGCATCTGTTGTGGCGGTGCAGCGTTGTATCCCGGGATACGCATTGTACAGCAATGGACCGATCGGTGTGCCCGCACGGCCCATTGCATCTGTTGTGGCGGAGTACGCGTTGTACAGCAATGGACCGGCGGTGTGCCCGCACGGCCCATTGCATCTGTTGTGGCGAGTGCAGCGTTGTATCCCGGGATACGCGTTGTACAGCAATGGACCGATCGGTGTGCCCGCACGGCCCATTGCATCTGTTGTGAGCGGGTACGCGTTGTATCCCGGGATACGCGTTGTACAGCAATGGACCGATCGGTGTGCCCGCACGGCCCATTGCATCTGTTGTGAGCGGGTACGCGTTGTATCCCGGGATACGCGTTGTACAGCAATGGACCGATCGGTGTGCCCGCACGGCCCATTGCATCTGTTGTGAGCGGGTGCAGCGTTGTACAGCAATGGACCGATCGGTGTGCCCGCACGGCCCATTGCATCTGTTGTGAGCGAGTACGCGTTGTACAGCAATGGACCGATCGGTGTGCCCGCACGGCCCATTGCATCTGTTGTGAGCGGGTACGCGTTGTACAGCAATGGACCGATCGGTGTGCCCGCACGGCCCATTGCATCTGTTGTGAGCGGGTACGCGTTGTATCCCGGAGTACGCGTTGTACAGCAATGGACCGAACGGTGCGCACGCATTGGCTGGGGCCTGGCATGGCAACGGACGCGTTTTCGAAGCTTCAACGAGTCTGATGCAGTGAATTCAGTTGGCCAGCCACAACAATGTTGCAAATTCATGGGTGTCATGAAGTTGAAGTTTTGAAGGATGCTGTGGGCGTGTATTAGTGCTGCTATTCCATGGATTGGTCAGATTCAGAAGATGCAAACGACTTGGACCTATCACTTTGGACACATGGGACAATATCTGCCTCTGCAGCACACATATAATGCTGGCTGTTCCCCTGAGGGCTCACTTGCCTGCACTACATGCTCCAGGACGACATCTGCCACCAACACTGCTGCTGTCTCTGCATCCTCTGGCTTCTGCAATGGCACGTACTGTGGAGAGAGCCCCAACCTTCAGCCTTGAGGAGAACCAGGCCCTGCTGGACAGCCTCCTTCCACAGTACAGCAAGCTGTATGGGACACCAGGGGAGCAGGTGAGTGTGCTGTCCACTGCCTTACTAATTGTGCATGTTGTCTGACTAGCAAGACTTCCAGTGTGCACACCACTGGCTAGCATGCTCACTGAGTAGTTCTCACCCCCAAAGTGTGTAGTCACATGCACTGAACAGGTACAGTGCAGTAACAGTGCATTCCAACAAGGTTTACTTCCCATGCAATGACACCATGTAGTAACTGCTGGCAAACTGTTCATAGCCATCGTTGCACTGCCTGTGTACATCATATGCCCCTGTGATTGAGACATGTATATCCGACTGTGTGATGCACGGATATGTTGCATGTGTAGTAATGGCCTTTTCACGTTGTCATCCTCACAGGTTGATGCCCACCGTAAGCAGGAAATCTGGCTGACCATCGCCCGGGCAGTAAGATCCGTGGGGGTCTACAAGCGCCGGATCCGCAACTGCCAGAAGAGGTGGCAGGGCCTTCGTGGTTGGACCCGGAGGATCGCAAGGGTCCAGCTGGAGCTGTCGCCTCCTCGCAGGAGGGGCGGACACCGGACCCTGACCCCCCACATGCTCCGGATCCTGGTGGTGGTCTTCCCTGACCTGGATGGGCAGCTGAAGGACATACAGCAGCAAGGAGGGGGTGAGTCCATGACTGCACTGTGAACTCTGTCTGACATGCTATGTGCCCTCCTCTGGCCTGGTTAAACTTCCACAGTACATCAGTCTTGTGGTCCAGGACCCATGTCCCTCAATTGTGACATGCCCACTCCTCATCTGATACGCAGGTGTGGTCCTTACGGTCAGGAAATTGTGTCACTTGGGTACAGGGTCCTTGCATTTTGCTTTGCTCAAGGTGGGGGACAGCTTTTGTTCCCGTGACTTTGTGGTGGGCTTCATGGGTGGGTCGATTGCTCACACAATGCCTAAGTCGTGAAATGTAATCTGGGTGTAACTTTGATATGTGGTCCACTTGCTGATCTGAATCACCACATGTCCCTGGGGTATTTGGCACACCCCCATGCTGCGGGTGGGAACAATGTTTGGGCCTCAGGAGTATGTATGTCATGTGTGTCACACATGCTTAGCCACCTGCCTACTGTCCAGGGCTCATCCCTCTTACAGGTGGAGCTGGACAGTCATGCCTACTCCAGGGCATACAATACACTCTGTACTCCCACTCCCGTGTATCAGCTGACATGTTGTGATCAGTGAAATGTTCCCTCAGGTGTCTGCCTCTGTGTCATTGTGCTGTGGCTTCGTTGTCAGGACTACTGGTATGTTTATCGGTTAGGGCTCAGCATGCCATCTGAGATGTGACCATGAGAGACGATACTTCTGTGACTTATAGGTGTTTGATCACTTGACTGTGCACACAGGTGTATGCGACTGTGACTTTCAGGCAGCTGTTTTTCATTCACAGCACACTGTGAGGTGCTCAGGTTCTGAGAGTTGTGTTTCATGTCTCCCATATGTCCAATTGGTATGACGTGGACAAATACGAGTTCAGATGATGTGGTTTGTGGGGGATGGACATGTGCACTTGTCAGTTACATAACTTGCATTCCCCATGTCCTAGGATTGTGACACAGTGCAGACTGTTGTTGGCTGGCTGCCATGGCCATGTGACTGGAGACAGTGATGTATGACTTTGCACGCATGCCTGTGTCATGGCATTAAACTTCCTAAGAGTGATCCTGCAGGGGAGTGACATGTGCAACATGCACCCCATTGTGGCATTGACTATCCGGACATGGGTGCATCATGGTGTCTGGTGCTAGTATGCGTCGCATGCATTTCTATTTAGACTCTGGCCATCCCTTTATCCGGACACCTGCACTGACTCAGTGGCAAGAGATGTGATGTGTGCATGTTCACATACTTCACCGTGTTCTCTGCAATGTCCAACAACTGTGTAGGAGGTGCATGTGTCCACACTGGGGTATTACCATCAGACAGGCACCAGACAGATGGGTGCAAGGGCAGGAGGGGTGTGAGTTCCATGGTTGACCATCAGACTGACAATTGGCTTCTCCGAATCTGTGTGAGGACTTTTGGCAATGTTCAACTAAGGAGGCCAGGGCTTGCTCTGTAATGTGCTGTACTTACTGTGGTGTGTGCGGTTAGTGCAGGTGACTGATGTTTGTCTGTTTCCCTAATTGTTTGCAGATACATCCACGACCACAGGAGGGGACAGCTCCACGGACCAGGAGGAGCTGCAGAGCCAGACTGGGTCAGCAGCCGACGAGTGGTCGGAGGGACCCAGTGGCACGGAGAGCGAGGGAGCCACACCGAGGAGTCCTCAGCACCATCCACCTCAGCTGAGGACCACAGCAGCTCGGAGGATGACTCCCTTGTGGAGGCGGGTGTCAGCAGCCACCACACCCCAGCTAGTCTGTCTGGCCCCGCCACCACCACCACCGCCCTCCCATTGGCTCCGATTCCAGAGGTCCGTGGAGGCTCCCGTGTTCGGGAGCGTGTCTCCTTCGTGCCAGGCACCGCACCCCCTGCCCCTGTGTCCCCTGCTGCCCTGAGTGAGGAGTCTGTGTACCTACTTCGGCAGCTCCATGTAGGGCAGACAGCAATTCTGAGTGTCCTCCATGCACACACCACTCTGTTGACACAGCTGGTGTCGTTCATGGATGGCATCTCGACGGGTATGTCTGCCCTACAGAGAAGCAATAGGTCCCTGGACTCCTCCCTGACGGCAGCAGTGTCCCTCCTCCAACAGTCCCTCACCCCTCCTACCTCTGCCCCATCCACACTTCCTGGCACCCTACCTGTCCAAAGCACATGCACACCTGCACAATCACCCAAACACACAGACACGAGCAGCACAGACACACCCAAAAGAAAGGCAAGTCGTGCACACAAGCATCCTCAGGGGACTGATACCATACACACAGGGGATGGGGAACAGACACACACACAGGCATCCACAGTCACTCCGCAGTCCTCTAAATCCTATCCCTCCAAGACCCCTTCCCTTGCTTCACCTGCAACCCCACCTACACAGCAGCTCTTCCTCTGTGACCTCGGCCTCTTCCCCTCCGATCCTGCTGATCCAGCATACCGGGGGAAGAGAAAGTCCACCCACACAGAGGGGAGTGCCCCTCGCCCCCGGACACCCTCCCCCAGGCGCAGGCATACTGAGGACCCCATTTGGAGGTCCCCCCAGACCAGGAAGTGCAAGACCCCACCACCACCACCACGCAGCTCCACCACCCAGTCTCTCTCCTCCATCCCCCAGGCCACCACTCCACAGGTTCCACCGCCACACCCTGCCCCAGGTTCCCCCACACACCGATACCGCATCCCCAAACTGCTTAGGCCCTCCCCCTGCCACTTGCTCTTCCACCCCCAAACCAGATGCTCTGCCTGTTTGTGCCACTGGTGTGGAGACCGGGTCCCCCCTCTGTCCTGCCCACCTCATCTGCCCCCCTTCCACTCCCTTGGAGTCATGCACTGCAGTGGAGTCCACAACCACCCCGTCTGACTCGGGCACTGCAGTGGGGACCCAGTCCACTCCATCTGACCGGCCCACTGCAGTGGTTGCTGCACCCACACCATCTGACTTGTGCCCTACAGTGGTGCCGGCCCCCCCTGAGTCAGACACCTCCACTGCAGTTGCCGGTGACACTCTTGCACCCACCACCCCTTCACTGCCTCACTCTGGCATCCCCTGATCCTGTCCCTGCGGTGGCTGGCCTGCCCCTTGTATGCCCCTCCAAGGGGGATGTCCCCTGTCCGTACCAGTGCAGGCAAGCAGTGGGTGACAAGTTGTCACATATCACCCTGTTGGGACTGTGTATTTGGACTGGCCATTGGCCTTAGTTTATTTTGGACTTCAAATTTTAGTTTGACATTTGCTGAATAAAGCCTCTTTTTGTTTACTTGTGGTTTTTCTTTTGATGTACATGATGTAGATGAGTATCATCATGCATTTGCAGTTGTAATAGTGTTCAGATCAGGTAAATGAAGTGTTGCTGTGATGGACTCCATGTGGTCCATGGGATATGTGTCCTAATGTAGTCTGGATCCATTGCATCCTTTGCTGCAGTCTGAGGGTGTAATGTTCTGCATTTGACACAGGGATGTACGTTTTGCATTTGTTAATTAACATCTTTGTCTTACACTGATGCACATCTGGTGGGCTTACCACTGTTCAATGTTTCTATTTCCCTGACTGTGTGCCCATCTCCACTGGACATGCAGTTTAGCACATCAATGTTGAAGGACTCATCTGTGTATACAGTGCAACTTGCTTGACACGTGTTTTGGGTGTATTCAGATGACTGACGTGACACTCCCGTACCCAGGCTGATGTGAGTAGAGCCTTCAGTGTGTTGTAGTTGTTGACTCACTGACCGAGTGTTCTGCTGACATGTTTGAGTCGTGCACAGACAAGGTTTGGCACAGCGGACCTTCCACAGGAGTGGAGTGCCCTCATGGCAGTGTGTAATCCCATGACATTGCCTGGGCCCATGTTGTATGTTGTGTAAGCATGTCTGTGCGTGTTCCCTTCCCTTTACCTACACAGGCTGTGTCCCTACGGATGTTCCTGTTTGTGATGCTTGCTGAGTTGTTCTGTGTTCATCCAGCATCTTGGACCTGGTTTCTCCGGGATGTGGGTGCATGGCAAACTAATGTTCATCAGGTTGTCATCCCTAGTTGTCTTTGTTGTCAGGGCTGGGGATGTGGTCAAACGCAGATGGGACACAGTCAGGATTCCCCTTGGCACTTGTTGGTTACACAGGTCATGTAATTTACAGTTTCTGCTAGCTTTCAGTGATTGTGACACGTTGTGTGTGTGACTGCTGCCACTCCTCAGGGTCAGAGCTGCAATGTTGGAAGTTGTCTACGTGTGTTCTTTGTGGGTCACCTTGGCTTCTTCATTGGTGTGTGACTATGGCCGGGATCCCATTGATTGGGGTGGATTTCACGTCATGCCCATGTACCGTGTACTGTGCAGTGTGTCAGACATTCACGAGTCTTGTTGACTGGCCATGTGTGATGGGTTTCTGCACCTTAGTTCCCACCACCACCCCTGGGATTGTCATGGGTGCATGTGCAATGTCACCAGTCCATGTGAGCTTCACTGCTGCACATTGGTGGAGATCAAGGTGTGTGGTGTTGAGTGTGTGCAAATGTGAGTTGTTGCACGGCTAGACCCCTACCTCCATATTGGCCTTGGCTGGCAGGCCTTTTTGATTGACTTGTGCTTGTGTAGGTGTGATGGTAGTTTGTTGCTCAGGACACATGGCTGTGGTTCACAGTGTGAATGACATCTACCTTTGTCATCACAGTGGGATTATCATGCAGGCTAGTGTCACCACAATGTGGGGTCCCTGGGGGTAGTGCTGTGGTGGGTCTGTCTCTTGCTGTGTTAGTTGCTGTTCCTACAAGCTTGTGTGACATGTGTAATTTGGGCTCCCTCTCATCTAACAATGCCTGTTTGCCCACATAGGGGAATCCGATCCATGAGTTACTTTTGTATGGCACTGTATACACATCTGTGTAATTGGAATTCAGGCCTCCTCATGTGTTGTGTGGTTGCCTGGGGACACTGGCACACACCCCCATCACCTGTTGTGTTTGATATGCAGTGTGAGTCTGCCTGTTTGTGTTTGTGCATTTGCACCACTGCATTGGCATATCTTGAGTGTGCCATTGGCTGTATGTTGTTTGGTGGCTTTCCCCTGCTGTCCCTGGGACTCCTAGGTCATCAGTCAGCACAATAATCATGGTTTGTATGTCCCATTGCTGCCATGGTATGGTATTTGTTCACCTGACATCTACAGTCTCCACAGGATATCTACATTTGTGTGTCCATTGGTGCAGATATGTGGGTCTGCATTATGATGGTCACTTATGTCATTGTGTTATTTGTGAATGTTGACAATGTGAGCCCCCATGGGTGATGTTTGTATGCACATGGCCAAAACGATGTTTCATTGGCACTGCACTGTTTGCCTCACCCAATCTATGTTGCTATGGGACACAAGCACTGCTATGCCACTGATGTGTTTGTTTGTTGTTGTGTGACCAGGAATCATCCATGCAGTTTGGCTTTGGCAGTTTTTACCATGACTACACTTACCTTTTGGTCACTGTGGTGATGGGGCTTTAGGCCCCATTGCCACACTGTTCAAAATGTGCTTCAGCTATGGACCCCACACTTACATTTTGGTCAATGTGGTGATGAGGCTTTAGGCCCCATTGCCACACTGTTAAAAATGTGCATCAGCTATGGACCCCACACTTACCTTTTGGTCACTGTGATGATGGGGCTTTAGGCCCCATTGCCACACTGTTCAAAATGTGCTTCAGCTATGGACCCCACACTTACCTTTTGGTCACTGTGGTGATGGGGCTTTAGGCCCCATTGCCACACTGTTCAAAATGTGCTTCAGCTATGGACCCCACACTTACCTTTTGGTCACTGTGGTGATGGGGTGTTCGAACCCATTGCCACAGTGGTCATGGTCGGCTTGCATTGTGGAGGCCACACACATTTATGTGTGACACATGTGATGGGGGTCACATTGTATGTTCAATGTCATGTTCAGTGTTGTAGGCATTTGACACAGACTACACACGCTTGTCATGGTGTTGGGGGGGATGTAATTTTCAGACATTCCTTATGTGGGAGTATGCTGGTTGTGTCATGCATTACCCGTCCTATGAGTAGGGGTGGTGGTGGTGGCAGGCATCCAGCCCCCCATGAGTAGGGGTGGTGGAAGTGGCAGGCATCCATCCCCCTAAGGGTGGGGATGGTAGTAGTGACAGGCATCCAGGCCCCCCTGAGTAGGGGTGGTGGTAGTGGCAGGCATCCAGGCCCCCATGAGTAGGGGTGGTGGTAGTGGTAGGCATCCAGACCCCATGAGTAGGGGTGGTGGTGGTGGTAGGCATCCATCCCCCCTATGAGTGGGGATGGTAGTAGTGACAGGCATCCAGCCCCCCATGAGTAGGGGTGGTGGTAGTGGTAGGCATCCAGCCCCCTATGAGTGGGGATGGTAGTAGTGACAGGCATCCAGGCCCCCCTGAGTAGGGGTGGTGGTAGTGGCAGGCATCCATCCCCCTATGGGTGTGTATGGCATTGGTGATGGCCATCCCACCCCTATGGTTATGCTGTTGCTGGTGTACGTCATTTGTGCATCCCTATGTGTGGGTGACATATTTCGGGTACGTGTTGTTTGTTTGTGTTGTTGGTGTTTGACTTACCGTCTGCGCCGTACACGTCCGTGCCGGTCCCGGTAATAGATGTAGAGTATAGGTAGGACCTGCGCGATGGGATTCATGCTTGGGTCGTCTCGTTCGGGTTTCGCGTGTCTTCGACTCGTACTCGTCGCTGGCTTGTTCGTCTCGTAGCCGTGGATCTTCTTGTGGCGCGAATCGGAGCTTATGTACGGCTCTCCCGGATGCTCAAACGTGCCGGACGTAGCGACGGGTTCGGCGCGTACGGAGTGCGCATCGTACTAGTCCGGCCGGAAGGTGCTGTGTATTTGGTTCCGTGCGACTCGAATCGGCGTTTACGGATCCGGCTCGGGCGGGTAACAGGAGCTGAAATGGGTGAGTACGGCTCGCTCGGAATCTGGGCTGTTATGCGCATCGTACTTGTTCGTTCGGACGAGTGTTCGAATTGGTCGGGAAACACGCATTCGGCTGGGTTTTTTTCCGGACCAATACTGTTAGGTGCGCTTCCGGCCGAGATCGGAATCGACCCCTATATCTCATAATTGTTTGAGTCAACTTCTTGGATGAGGTCACTTTTTGTATCAGGCTCACTTGTAGACGGCTGTACCATAAATCTTTCTTTAGTCTCAGATATAGTTAAGCTCATAATGGACTTCAGGAAACCCCGCTCCAAATCATTTAAAGAAGGAATTATTTGCTTCTTCTCCCTCTTTCTCTCGCAAGCAGTGGCATTCACGCTAACTGTGTTTACATTAGAAAAGGAGAAGGGATTTTGCTTTCCCCCAAGATTGATGAATGAATGAAAATAGAGAACTTGATTGCAGGAAAAAAGAAATATCACATGCAAAACTAAACACTGATGAATAGGTTTATGAAACTGCTCAACAGCCGCGATCCGTGCAGGTAAGAGCAGTGGGCCGGTGGGGCTGGGTAAGGGGGGATTTCGAGGGACGATGCCAAGGAAAAATTAAATAAATAATTAATTTTCCCTCGGCATCGTCCCTCGAAATCCCCCCTTACCTGGCCCCACCACAGTTACCTGCACGGGCCGCGGCTGCTGCTCAATAACAAAAGAACTATACATTTATAGCACTGTTGAAACACTACTGGTCATTAAAGGGCATATTTACTATTATTTCACACCACGCAATGCGGAAAGGGAACATGCAGTGCTGCGTTGCATGAAATGGAGAGAGAAGGCCTGCTCCATATTAAGAAATGGAGCATTTCTACTCTCTCCCTGCACTGGCGCACTCTGTGCTGACTAACACCGACGCTGGCACCCTTACACCATAGTACAAGGGTGCCTGCATTACAAGCAGGATTGTGATTGTGAAGTAAGAGATACCTTCCTGCGCCATATCAATCCTTAGATACAATTTCCTCTTTCTATGTGTGATTCTGCAGCACACGTGGAAAGAGGAAATAATGTGGAGAAATAAAGATATTTCTCCTCATTACACTTCTCTGTCATAGACACACCATTTTGGGGCAATCCCAGGTTTATAAGTGTTTGTTAATCTGGGATTGTGTCAAGTTCCATGGGTGGATGTAGGGGAATGACCATACTCCACCCATGAAACAGCTACCACAACTAAATGTAATACAAATCAGCGCAAGCCTCTGCGTCTTGTTACATTTCTTTACAAAGTCATGCATGGCAGCACAAATCGCCCCTTGTGTGGCTTGGAAACCCAGTTAAGGACTTGCGATGGCTTACCTCATGCAAGGGCAACGCAAGTTCTTAATAAATCTTGGCCTAAGTACTTAGTTAAAACAACTGATTATCATGCACTAAAATGGGATTGAGTTTTGAACATGAAACAAAGGGAAAGGAAGGAAGGAGATGCGGGTGTGCACACATGCTGTCGCGGTCTCTAAACATTATGGGACTAGAAATCAGACCAATACTTATGAATTCAAAATAAAAGTCCCATGATGCCCTTTCAAATTCTGGGCCCAGATTTACAAATATTTTGCTCTGGATTTGCATCACAAAGGTGATGCAAATCTGCGCAAAATGTGGTTTTGCCCACTGCTTTGCATTAGTTTGCATTAAGTGGGCCTTCCATGGGTGGTACATGGGGGTTCCCATGAAAACACCCAAGGTTTTTAAGGCAAAACCCTACCTATTAACAATAGTAGACAGGGTTGTACTTCAAAAAAATAATGCCACTTTGAAGCAGGTGTTAAAAAGAGGATATGCTTTTATTTCTCCTAACTTTTCGCACATTGCATGTGTGCTGCACTGTACAGCACACATTAGAAATGGAAAAAGTTAGTTTAAGCATAGTAGTTAGTACTGAAAGTGTACTGTTCCAGTACGAAGCCTATGCAAGACTCATGCAGACACCATTGAACTAAGGTGCAAAGGTGTAGGCATGGCTCTTAGCTGCCTGATTGTGCACCATTGTTAAGAAGAGAGCAGGATAGTGCCCATATCTCTGTAGATATAATGCTTTCCTGCTCGTTCCTTTTCACGCAACGCAGCGTAGTGTAGCAACTTCAGTTGCTGCGCTTCCTTGAGTGGCCCTTTTGATGATCTGGGCCTTGAACTGAGGGTTTTAAAAGAGCTGACCTCATCGACCTACAGGAAAGATATTGGTTCGCTCTTGCTTTGTTCAGGGCACACTGCACACATATTGCATGTCGCTTGACAGAAGATATATCCACAAGGCTTGCCACATTTTTAGGTCTTGCTTGACAGTGAAACTGTCCAAAATATCTATTGGTACAATTCTTTAAAACATACATAGTGTAGGCTTTGGCTCTACCCAGAGGAGCATTGCATTCTTGCTGTTTACTATTGGTTGATAGGTGCATAATTCCGCTATCTATTAATGGCTTCAAATGGAATCCATAAGGGACTGTTTTACATCGGAAAACAACCCTCAATTATCACACAGCTTCTCACATTAAAATCATCACCACTTCTATATATCCTAACCTAACGCACCGCTTTTTTTGCTACTTTTTCCCAGCATTGGATTTACTGGTTTTTATGGGATAAACATCCTTTGCGCATCCAGTGCACATAAACAGCATTTGTGACTGCCTGTATGTGCATGTATTGGCAAATTAAAGGGCAACCTATTGGCTTTTCCAATGCTTGGTAAAAGTTACACTCCTACTATTAGCAGGAATGTGAGGCAGAGGATGAGCACTGTAAGCAGATAAAGCAACTCGTACATTCAGCAGTACCTAAACAGTCTACTAATTATGTTTACTGGTCTATAAGGGGCTTTGTTTACAAATGATTTTCCTGGCTCAGGGCAGTTTTAAGAATGTTTGTAGTTTTGTGTGTATTATAGAGCGTGGACCCCTATGGTCCCCAACGTTGTCTAGTGGCGTAAGTGATTGGGTGTGGTTAATAGAATTCCTGACGCAGTACATTTCAGTTAACGGTTACACTCTAGAGAATAAAGACGTGTAATACAGAGCTCCTTGTGTGGCGTGATTCATTTACATGCTACTGGGCTGGGGAGGATGCTTCAACTGGCAACGAGATAGGGGATACATGAACCCCGCAGTCTTAAGAGTCGCAGGTGCTCCTTCCGATAGTTTGCAGAGGTCCAGCTATCTGCTTGTGCATGCCACATGTGCCTAGTCAAAGTGAAGTATCGATGGTTGGTGTATGTGAAGTCAAAGCGCAACCCAAGCCAGTACAAGACCTTCGAAAAAAGTGAAGGTCTCATGGAAAATTTCATTTATCGTCAGTCAGAGAGTTGCTAATGTGTCCGAGATAAGAAGTAAAACACCACAACCTAACACAGAGCCATCATTCATACAGTATGATAACACTAAAGGCAGTGATAGCCAGATATAGAATGCACAACAAACAGCAAAGTGCAAAATAGCACTGCAATCAGAGGTCGATAAAGGCAAAGAATCGCTAAAAGGCAGAGACCAAAAAGTTGTCAAAAAGCAAAGTATTAAATACATAAAATGCAATTTCCCTCACCAGAACCGTAGTAAAGAAAGTCATCCGATCTCAGCTGCGGGAGCAACAGCCCAAGTGAAAGCACCGGGGTTGTGCTCACGTAGCTGTCGATACCTGAAGAGGCACCCTACTGGAGCAGCCAGGTGGGGCTCAGTACAACTCCAAAGATCTTTAATGGTTGAAAGGGCACGTTATCAAAACCTGTTGAGGACGAACCAGAGCAAATACACCAAGATGACGGATGGAGTGCTGAAACTATTCAAACACTCACCCCCTCCCTTAATTCAAGCTAGCCTGGCTGATGATGGGGTGATACCCCGAAACCAGTCCCAAGATGCTTGTTTCTGGTCCAGGGAAGTCCTGGCCTGACAGTTCAGGCTGGACTGTTCCCATGGGGAGCAGGGTCAAGACTGGCTGTCATATGGCTGGCTCCAACCTGGGGTGGCATTGTGAGCAAAAGAACTATGGATTTAACCCAGATCACTTGACTGGGGGTGAGTGGATGAAAAGTTTCAGCACTCTGTCCATCATCTTGTTTTTGCTATGTTCGCCCTAATTGGCCATGGGTATGTCCAGCTGTGGGTCCCTTGCTTGTTGTGCCACCGGAGTTAAGCTGGCTGGGCTGATGAGGGGTGGTAGCCCGAAACCGGTCCCAGGATGCTTGTTTATGGTTCAGAGAGGACCTGGCCTGGCAGTTCGGGCTGGACTGTTCTCAATGGGGTGCAGGGTCAAGACTGATTTGCATATTGCTTGGTCCAAACTGGGGTGGCATAGTGATCAAAACAATTATTTATTCAACTCAGATCTCTTGACTGGGGTAAGTGGTTGAAAAGTTTCAGCACTCCGTCCATCATCTTGTGTTTGCTATGTTAGCCCTAAGTGGACAAGGGTATGCCCAGATGTGGGTCCCTTGCTCACTGTGCCCCTGGATTCAAGCAGGGTCAAGACTGATTTGCATATTGCTTGGTCCAAACTGGGGTGGCATAGTGATCAAAACAATTATTTATTCAACTCAGATCTCTTGACTGGGGTAAGTGGTTGAAAAGTTTCAGCACTCCGTCCATCATCTTGTGTTTGCTATGTTAGCCCTAAGTGGACAAGGGTATGCCCAGATGTGGGTCCCTTGCTCACTGTGCCCCTGGATTCAAGCGGCCTGGCTGATTAGAGGTGATACTCCAAAAACAAATCTCAAGAGGCTTGTTGCTGGTCTAGGGAAGACCTGGTATGGCAGTTTGGGCTGGACTGATCCCATGGGGAGCAGGGTCAAGACTGAATTGCATATGGCTGGGTCTAAACTGGGATGGCATGGTGAGCAAAAGAACGATAGATTTAACCCAGATCTCTTGACTGGAGGTGAGTGGTTGAAAAGTTTCAGCACTCAGGCCATCATCTTGTTGTGTTTACTATGTTCGCCCTAATTGGACAAGGGTCTGCCCAGATGTTGGTCCCTTGCTCGCTGTGCCACTGGATTGAAGCTGGCCTGGCTGATGAGGGGTGATATTCCAAAACCGGTCTCAGGATGCTTCTTTCCGGTCCAGGGAAGATCTGGTCTGGCAGTTTGGGCTGGACTGTTCTTATGGAGAGCAGGGTCGACTAATTTGCTTATGGCTGGGTTCAAACTGGGGTGGAATGGTGAGCAAAAGAACAATGGATTTAACCCAGATCTCTTGACTGGGTGTGAGTGGTTGAAAAGTTCCAGCACTCTGTCCATCATCTTCTTGTGTTTGCTATATTTGCCCTAAGTGGCCAATGTTATGTCCAGACATGGGTCTCTTGCTCGCTGTTCCACTGGATTCAAGCTGGCCTGGCTGATGATTGGTGATACCCTGAAACCGGTTGCAGGATGCTTGTTTCCGATCCAGGGAGGATATGGCCTGGCAGTTTGGGCAGGACTGTTCGCATAAGGGAGTGGGTAAAGACTAATTTGCATATGGCTGGGTCCAAACTGGGGTGGCCTGGTGTGCAAACAAATTATTAATATATCCCAACTCTCTTGACTGGGGATGAGTGGTTGAAAAGTTTCAGCACTCTGTCCATCATCTTGTTGTGTTTGCTATGCTCGCCCTAAGTGGCCAAGGGTATGCCCAGACTTGTTCCCTTGCTACCTGTGCGACTGGATTCAAGCTGGCTTGGCTGATATGGGGTGATACCACAAATCCGGTCCCAGGATGCTTGTTTCCTGTCCAGGGAGGACCAGGGCCTGGCAATTCAGGCTTGACTGTTCCCATGGGGAGCAGGGTCAAGACTGATTTGCATATACCTGGGTCCAAACTGGGATGGCATGGTGAGCAAAAGAACGATGGATTCAACTCAGATCTGTTGACTGGGGTAAGTGGTTGAAAAGTTTCAGCACTCCATCCATCATCTTGTTGTGTTTGCTATGTTAGCCCTAAGTGGACAAGGGTATGCCCAGATGTGGGTCCCTTGCTCACTGTGCCACTGGATTCAAGCTGGCCTGGCTGATTAGGGGTGATACTCCAAAAACAAATCTCAAGATGCTTGGTGCTGGTCCAGGGAAGACCTGGTATGGCAGTTTGGGCTGGACTGATCCCATGGGGAGCAGGAACAAGACTGATTTGCATATGGCTGGATCTAAACTGGGGTGGCATGGTGAGCAAAAGAACAATATATTTAACCCAGATATCTTGACTGGAGGTGAGTGGTTAAAAAGTTGCAGCACTCAGGCCATCATCTTGCTGTGTTTGCTATGTTCGCCCTAATTGGACGAGGGTATGCCCAGATGTTGGTCCCTTGCTCGCTGTACCACTGGATTCAAGCTGGCCTGGCTGATGAGGAGTGATACTCCAAAACCGGTCCCAGGATGCTTGTTTCTGGTCCAGGAAGGAGCTGGCCTGGCAGTTTGGGCTTGGCTGTTCCCATGGGGAGCAGGGTCAAGACTGATTTGCATATGGCCGAGTCCAAACTGGGGTGGCATAGTGAGCAAAAGAACGATGGATTTAACCAAGATCTCTTGACTGGGCGTGAGTGGTTGAAAAGTTTCAGCACTCCGTCCATCATCTTGTGTTTTGCACGGATGAACCAGAGGCCAGCATGTCACATGGCCTTAGACATGATATGAATGAGACATGTCCTAAAGGGCAACAAACAGTGTTGGAGAGAACTCCCCTCTCAACATCAGTAAGTCCCACACTTGGTTATACAGCTGCCGCCTTCCTAAACCTACCGTCCGCTTTAGATGTTGCCAAGAAGCAGAAAATTGGTGCTAGATGGACTGTCTGAATCAAAGCTTTTGATGACTTCATTTGTGCGCTGGAAGAAGCAGATAACAAAAAGATCATCAAATAGCTCAAAACCCTAGCGGGTGACGGAGTGAAGGAAGTGATAAAGAAAATACCAAAAGGCTAAGAAACTTCATACCGTCAAATTAAGAAGCGATGAAAACCAATTTCAATGCAGAACATTAAATATGAAAGGTACATCTTCAATCAAGAGAGACAGAGAGCTGATGAAACAAAGGATGACTTTGTTGAAAGACTTGACATACTCATCAAACACTGTAAGTTCAACGTGTTCAATGACAAAGAAGCCATTCGTTACAGAGTGATAGATGGTTGCCTTACGATTCCTTTGGAAGCTGAATGCTAAGAGAAATGCTCAGTCTGTAGTGTGTGCTCATGGCAGCCAGAGCAGAAGAAAGTTCTGACAAACAAGCAGCTGACATGAAGGTGCCAAGAGTGAGGAGAAAGAAAAGGCACAAGTTACAAAGAACCAAAATGATGTTTTCAAAAAAGAAGTTGTGTTATCAATGTGGATTTTCATTTCCACAAGAAGATAAATGTCCCGCCATTGGCCAGCAATGTAAAGGCTGCGGGGAAAAGAACCATTTTATAACAGTTTGCAAAGCGAGAGAAAAAGTCAGTGCGTCACGTTGTGAAGACAAAATAGCTGCCAGTGCATCACGTCATGAAGACAAGCAGCATGCCTGCTAGAAAGTTCTAGAAGTGTTCCAGTCACACCCACCGAAGTAAACGGCAACATCAGTTGAGGCAAGTAGAAACTGAAAGGTGTCGATTGTCATCTAAGTCTTCGTTGAGATGTTCTTCAACGTCACTGTCGAGCAACAGTGTAGAAGATGGGTGTGCTATGTCGATGTTGACTACTGAAAGATGTGCACATGTGGGTTTGGCTTCCTGCAAGGAAGAATACAAGGCGAAAAAGGATTGACAAGTGAAATCACGAAATTCATTTGGATACTGTCCCAAAATCAAACTGACGGTCAATGGTTGCTATATACCATGCACTATAGACAGCGGTGCATCAATAAACATCTAGCCAGCTGAAAAGTACCATGAACTCCCCCGGTGCCCCGACTCACACCATCGAAAACCAAAGTGTACATGTGGGCAGCCTCCACACCATTGCACAGTCAGGGTTAATTTATGGCGACTATGAAACATAAAAAGAAGAAGTTACAAGCCCCAATTCATGTCCTTCAGTGCACTTCGTCGAGTGCCTGTCTACTCAGTTTTAGCACTGCTGATGACATTGGACTAATGTTTGTGATTTACAATATCAGTGTTCATCATGACATAGTGAATCAGTTTCCGTCTTTGTTCCATGAATTAGGAAAAGTTAAGACAATGAAAGTGCAGCTCCACATCAATGAGGACATTCGTCCTGTTGCTCAACTACATAGTTGAATTGCATTTAATCTACAAGAGGCTGTTGAAAAAGAACTTGAGACTTTGCTAAAACATTCGCGCCTTGATGTGAACAAAGAATATCAGCTCGAATTGGAGGAAAATTGCAGGTACATTGCTACCTTTTCAACTCATGTTGGTTTGTTCAGATACAAAACATTTAGTTTTGGAGTGTCTTCAGCTGCCAAACTTTTCCAAGGTGTAATTAGTTGCATTATACAGCCTGTCATGCATGCTTTCAATTACAGTGATGATGTACTAGTATTTGGGGCTAAACGAAAGGAACATGGTAGAGCCCTTGCACAAGTGTGCCGTCTACTTGCTGACGCAGGTCTTACATTGAATGCTGAAAAGTGTGAATTTCACAAAACAAAACTACAATTCTTTAGGAACATTTTTCTCAGACTTGTGAATGACTCCAGAACCAGACAAGGTTAAGGCTTTGTCATCTACCTCTCCTCCACAAAATGTAACCATGCTGCATTCTTTTCTTGGTATGGCCAGCTACTGTTCCAGGTAAATCTGTGACTTTGCCACTGTGAGTGCCCCATTGAGAGAGTTAACTAAACGGAATGTTTCATTTCAGTGGTCACGGGAGTGTGAGTAAAGTTTCAAGATGATTGAGAATGCAACTGAAAATGCTACTGAAATGGTTTAACGTGATCCAAAGTTGCATACAGGGATTATTGTGGATGCCAGCCCAGTGGGTTTGGGTGCAATTCTTGCCCAACATAAGGGATATGCAAACTCACGAAGGCATATTATAGCTTATGCTACCTGAAGTTTGTCACGGAACTAGCTTATTCTCAACTTGAGAAAGAAAGCTTAGCTATTGTGTGGGCTTGTGAACACTTTCATGTGTTTCTGTATGGGAAGCATTTTATGCTTGTTATTGATCACCAAGCACTGCTCACTATTTTTGGTAATCCAAAGGCCAAGATGCCCCCTCGCATTAAGAGGAGGGGGCTGCGACTGCAAGAGTATGACGATATCATTGTGCACCAGCCAGGAAAAGATCAAAACCCTGACGAGGCCCATGTTAACTTCATTGTGAGATCCAGCACTCGTGCAGCTCTGTCCGTGGAGCAAATCAGTGATGCTGCTCAACCTCTTGATAACGACAGTGAATATCACAAATTCAAGAATGTACGTGATGAACTGTCACTTACACAAGAAGGGATTATCTTGCGAGGGTCGAGATTAGTCATTCTTGAAAGCCTACGACAGCAAGTCATTGAAGTGGCACACGAGAGACATCGTGGAATTGTTGCCACAAAGCGAGCCCTCCGGGACCATGTTTGGTTCCCTCATCTTGATGAGTGAGTTGAGAGACAGCTCCAGGCTTGTCATTAGTGTAACTGTTTATCTCCCAAAACAACACAGAATCCTTTGAACATGTCGGATCTTCCAAAATACATCTGGGAGAAAATTGCTGTTGACTTCTTTGGACCCCTTGAAAATGGCCATTACCTCATGGTAATTATAGATGAGTGCTCCCAGTTTCCTCTGGTGGAAGACCTTTCGCCACTCACTTATTGTCGAGTAATTGAAAGTCCAGAAGGCATATTTCTAACCTAGGATGTTCCGTCCACTCTAAAATCTGACAATGGCCCACCATACAATGGGAATTCAAAGACTTTCTTACTCATTCCAGTATCAAACCTCAGAAAAGCACACCTCTATTGCCACAGGCTAATGGCGTTGTTGAACGTTTTATGAGCACTCTTAAGAAGGCTGTCCAGAATTCTGTGCTAGAGGGACTTGAGCTCAAGTCAGTTCTTCATTCTATTCTTTGTGCCTACAGATCTACCCCCCATTCTACAACCGGTGAAAATCCAGCCACGCCGATGTTCAGGAAAGCTATGAGTACCACGCTGCCCCAGTGGACCACTGAAAGAAAAATTGATGCTCAGAAAGTTTACCTCACTGATTCTTCTCACAAGTCCAGAATAAAGACTTATACAGACAAGCGTTGATGTGCTCGGGACATTATGTTTCAGAAAGGGGCTCGTGTCCTTGTCAAGCAGAGGTGAAAATGCAAACCTGATGCTCCCTTAAAAGCTGATCCATGGCAAGTTGTGACTAGTAAGGGACACACGGTCTCTTCTCACAGTCCAAGAAAATCCATTAAGAGGGATTTCTCACATTTCAAGCACCTGCCTCGGAGTCAGTCGATTCCAGACATCCAGAGTGAGACTCTACTTTTAGAGAGAGGGCCAGTAGAGCCCCAGGACTGTCTCAGTGGCTAGCCTAACAGTGCCTGCTGTGGTTGTTTCTCCTGTATCTCCTTAGCTTCACACCACGAGATCTGGAAGAGTGGTTTGAGCGCCATGACGACTCATTGAGAAACTATAATGCATATATGTTTTGTTTGTATATTTTAATTAACAAAGGGGGGTAAGTAGTATCTTGTGTACTATAGAGCGTGGGAACCCTATGGTCCCTAACAAACTCTGAAGTCTAGTGACATATGTGATTGGGTGTGGATAATAGAATTCATGACATTGTACGTTTCAGTTAACGGTTACACTCTAGAGAATAAAGACATGTAATACCAAACACTGTGTGTGGCATGATTCATTTGCATGCAACTGGGCTGGGGAAGACACTACTGTCATATGCCAGAAAAGCAGTCTTAAAACTATGGGGCAAATTTACAATGCCCCTGCTGCACATTTACGCCTCTGGGGCATCACTTTTGTGACGCTCCGGAGGCGCAGTGTGCTGGTCAATACTAACAAGGCCATGCAAAGCCACCGTGCGTGACTTTTCATGGCCTTTTATATATGGAGTAAGGCAAAGCCTTACTCTACGTGGAAGGGGCGTTCCATAGGTGTTGCTGTTGGTGTTTCCACACAGCACCCATGGTTTTTGACACTGCCCCAGATTTAAAACATAGCATAAAGCTGGGGCAGCGGACAAAACTCACGCCTTCCCAAAGCAGATGTAACGAGGAGAAATGTTTGCATTTCTCCTCGTTTTTTTCTCTTTTCACGTGTGCTGCGTTCTGCAGGGTGCAGAGACAGAATATCGTTGCAAAAATTTCGCTTTGCACAAATATCAAGGTAAAAATATTGTGTGTCAGAAATATGGACAGACAAAATATCGTGGTCAAGAATATCGATTTTAGGTACGTAATATTGATGTTTAAAATATCGAAGTGTTTAATATCGTTTGCAAAAATATAGTTGTTAAAAATATCGATTTTTATTAATTTTATGTATTTTAGTATATATTTTATATGTATGTGATATATGTTTTTTGTATAAGAATTGTTTGTATTTTAATTATATGTGTTAAAATTTTAGTAGTTATAATTTTTTTTATTTGAATTTTGTGTTTTTAGTTTCGTAGCCGGTTGTGGGTTTATAGGGAATAGGGTGGGAAGTAACTTAATTATATAAAATGTATTGATTATTTTTAGTTATTAATTTTTGTTTTATTTGAAATTTGTGTTTTTAGTTCCGTAGCGGGTTGTGGGTTTATAGGGGAATAGGGTGGGAAGTAGTTTAATTATATAAAATTTATTGATTAATATTAGTAGTTATTTATTAATTATTTTATTTGAAATTTGCGTTTTTAGTTCCGTAGCGGGTTGTGGGTTTATAGGAGAATAGGGTGGGAAGTAATTTAATTATATTACATTTATTGAATAATTTTTATTCATTAATATCTGTTTTATTGAGATGTTATAGTATTAAATGTGTAAATTAATTTATTATTAATTATTTAATAATTAGTTGTTAATTAATTTAAATTAATTAATTAGTAATGTTGTGGTGTTTATAGGTGTAAATGGTGAGAAGGGTGGGAAGTAATTTATTTTTTATTGATGAATTATTAATTAGTTGTTAATTAATTTAAATTAATTAATTAGTAATTAATTATGGTAATTGTGTAATTAATTTTAGGTGAGTGTTGTGGTGTTTATAGTGTTAAAGAATGTGTACTCAATGAATGTTTATTATCTTTTTTATTATTAATATTTATTAAATTCATTATTAATTATGTTAATTATGGAAATAAATGTAAATAAAAATGTTGAAGTCTCTTTTTTATTGGTGTGGTGTTATAGGGTAGGAAATAAAATAAATACATTTATGTTTTAAATAATTTGTTTGTTTGTTAATATTGCCTCCTTTTAAATAAATATAGTTTATAAATCTATTTATTAATTTATTTTATATAATATTTGTACCTTTTAGTTATATGGAATTAATATTATAATATGTGTTCTTTTTATATGTTTAATATATTTAATCGTATATTTTTAAATATTGTTTATTTATTTTTAAGATTACTTAATTTTTTTCAATTGTTTAAATGTTATTAGTAATTTTTGTTTCTGTGCTATCCAGTACAATCCCTACTGTTGCACTCACTGGAGTTGGAATAGTAATTTTTACCCCTCTGCTATCCAGCACTTTCCCTGCTGTTGCACTCACTGGAGTGGGAATAGTAATTTTTACCCCTCCGCTATCCAGCACTTTCCCTACTGTTGCACTCACTGGAGTGGGAATAGTAATTTTTACCCCTCCGCTATCCAGCACTTTCCCTACTGTTGCACTCATTGGAGTGGGATCCCTACTGTTGCACTCACTGGAGTGGGAATAGTATTTTTTACCCCTCCGCTGTCCAAAACTTTCTCTACTGTTGCACTCACTGGAGTGGGAATATAAATTTTTACCCGTCCGCTATCCAATATTTTCCCTACTGTTGCACTCACTGGAGTTGGAATAGTAAATTTAATTATTTCGCTATCCAACATTTTCCCTACTGTTGTATACATTGCATTGGGAAATGTACATTTTTTTTTTTTTTTTAATAGTTTAATGTTTTAATTAATTATGGAATGTTTTTTTATTTTAAATTATTGATATATGTATATATTTTAATTTTATATAATTTAAAAGTTTAAACAATAAATAAAGATAATAGTTAATAAATTATTTCAAAGTAAATATATGTATATGTATAAATTATTGTGTTTGTGTGTTTATATTTTTTAAATTACGTTTATTTATTATATTTCGTTAAAATGTATATTAATTATTTATTATTTTATTTTGTTAAAGATAATTTTAATATTTTATATATTTAATATATATTATTTTATTTTATTTATATTTTTAAATCGATATTTTATACATCTATATTTTTAACTTCGATATTTTTGATTCAATATTTTTACACTTACCTGTTTAAGTATAGGGAGTCGATATTTTTGCATTCTATAATTTTTTTTCGATATTTAGAACATCGATGTTTGTTACATCGATATTCTATCAGTGAACCGTTCTGCAGCACACAAAGATCGAGGAAACGCCTCCTTTGATTGTTTTTGTGCAGGAAGCTGTCCCTTCCAACTCAAAAACAATCATGCCAACAACACAGACACCCTTGCACCATGGTGCAAGGGTACCTGCGTTGGCACTCAGCTGCAGTTTGTGCATGGGCGCTTGCAGAAAGGATAGGAATGTGCTGTATCTTGTAGATATGGCACATTCCTGCCCTTTTCTTTTGATGTGGGGCAACGCAGATAGAAGGCTTGTTATGCTGTCCTACGCCAAAATAATGTAAATATTACCCCATGTTTGCACCAAGAAGGGAAAGTATCAAGGCAGCCTTAATTAAGACTTAATACAGGGCCAAACTCTCATTAATCAGAGGCACATTTCGTTGTTTGCGAAAAACTATTTAATAAATTAGGCTACAGGTCATAATCAGGAAGTAGTGCCTTTTATTAAATTATATATAATTAGATGGGGGTTGGTGCATGTTCAAAATTATACCTTAAGCATGAGACTGAAGTCGTGGTAGCTAGTAGGGTAGCCCGGATCCCACCAACCAGCAGTAGCGGCCGGTGGTGGGAGTGCTGCCGGGCGGTGACGCAGGGCAGGGGAGGGGCAGGGTGGGGGGTAGTAAACTATGGATTTCGGCCCCACTGAGGTAAGTAAACAAAAATAAATAAAGCGAATTTCGTTGCGCGCTGCATCGCATTTGGCGATGCAGCGTGCGCAACAAGTTCGCTTGCTCTTGTTACTTACCCCAGTGCGGCCGAAATCCGTAGTTTACTACCCCCCGCCCCACCTCACCGCCCGGCAGCACTCCCACCACCGGCCGCTACTGCCAACCAGGCTCTTTAGGTGAGTGGCTCAGTCTGGAGGCTGAATTCCATTTGTATTCAGTTTGCCAATCATGTAGGGCTCGACAGGCCTTTTATTCCAGTGGGCATTTTCCCGGTGGGCTGGAGCCCTTGGAGGCCAGTTTTGAAAGCCCAGGGCCGCTCTTGGTGCATCTGTTACTTAGCCCAGCTCCCAGAGGTTAATTGCAGCAGGCAGGGGAAGCATCACGAGAGAGAAAGAGTGGGGAGGAGAGGGGAGGGGAGGTAGAGAGAAATTGATCAGACAGGAAGTAGAGAGAGAGGAGAGAAGGCAAGAGAGAGAATGAAAGGATGGCAAGAGAGCTTGCACGAAGAGAGGAAGGGAACAGGGCTGGTTTGAGCATTTTTTCAGGGCGGGTTTTAGTTCCCCAGTCGGGCCCTGTAATCATTGGATTGTTATCTAGGAGTGTTTAGGCAGTGGTACACTGGGAAAGACCCACCTCTTTCTGCCTTTCACTATGTACTGAGTGATCGTGGTCGAGAGGACACTGGAGATGTAGCATGCATTGCACGGGTTGGGTACGTAACAGGTTGACAACTCCCTATTTTCGTGACTGTCAGCATGTGCATGTTTTCTCTCGACTTGAATGACTATATATTCAAGTGGAACAATCATATCAATACGGCGTCTAGTAAAATCTATGTAAGAAAATCCTAAACACCATGAGCCTTTTCGAAGACCAGATCTCTGGCAAAAATGGTTGTTTTTGCATGCAGGTGCCTGCCTTGTTTTCATACACGTGCTAAAACAATGCGCGTGGTTAAATAAATAATAAATGCACTTCCGGTACTTACTGATATTGCCCCTCCTGATTTAAACAGATACTTCCTGGTTCCGTTTCAAAATGTTACAAGTGACCCCTGTGCAGCGAGCGGCTACAAAGACTGCTCACATCCCACTTCACTTCAGAGCATCTTGAACAAAAGCCTCTGACGAGTTTCCTGGCTGACCTGAAGAGGACTTGGAAACTGAGCTTTTCTTTATATACAGGTTGGACTTCGGCAATGCCCTCTTAACGTCACCAAATTAGACAACTTCAAACAGACATAAACCAGTCAGCATAAAAAGGTACAGAAAATATGAGCGAACTAGAGGTATGCGACACAAAGATGCCTTTTTTAGCATGAGAAATCAATATGTGGGTGCAAAGGTCATAATTAATAACGTGAAATGATGCAATCCAACAAGAGTTACAGTATCATTTTATAAAAACTAGCGGGGACCAGAGTCAGTAAGCTTATACAAGGTTAACTGAAGAGTAACTTGTATGCTTTAATGTACAGCGACAAATTAACACATTTTAGCTGTGCTCTCTTAAATAGATCACCTCAGAAAAAGGAACTGTCACAAAATATCAAAAGCAGATAGATTTAGTATTTTGAGAAATTAATCCCTACGTGCTCTATCTCGACAAACGTTTTTGATTGGGTTCCTTTACAAGGACATACAAAGTAGGCATAATAACACCGAACAGGCTAACAGAATCTTAGGACCGACTCTTAAAAACAGCCTAAAATGTGCAATGGGAGATCCTCATAAAGGATTGAGGTGTCCTCACTAGTCACATTGAAGCCAAAGTTTGCTGAGATTGTGCACTCTTCATTGAAGGTCCCTAGTCTCTGGGTGTTTGATGTGTCATAGTGAACACAATGTACATCCATGATGCTCCACCACTCTAATCTACTTGCTAATTGATCTTCTGGCATGCCAGCTGTATGTATGTATGTATGTATATATATATTCACTGAAAAACCATAGGTTTTAGGGACAGTTATAGTTAGTTGGACATTGCACTCGTACAAAACCCGTGAAATTCCCCGTTATAGTTAGTTCAGGTAACTATAACTCGCGCCCACAATGCACTTCTGATGACGTCACATATTACATCACTCATGACATGGGCAGTGACATCACTGATGACATCACTGATGACATCTCAAATGACATCACTGATGACATCATCCAGTGACTGTGTGTTTCAGTAAAGTTTAAATATGTTTAATATATATAGGGAAAGGCGTATTGAAGAATTAGTGGGTGTATAAGTGTCTGAATGGATGATTTAGTAGGTGCGTGACTGACTCTATAAGTGAGTGATTAAACGTATCTTACTGAATGCATGGGTTAGTGACTAAACTGGGTGAATGTCTGTTACCGTCTGTCTGTTGCTGTGTAAGTGGCTGCATGGGTTTGTGAATAGCTACATGAGTGTCTATATGAGTTATTGATTGGTTGTCTGAGTATCTGTATGGGTGCCTGAGTGTTTGTGTGGGTGGGGTGTGTGCGACTCTGTGCATAGATGTGTGAGTGGGTGATTCACTGGGTGGATGGTTTCAAGAGTGCATCTGTGATAGACTGTATGGGTGGGTAAGTGTGTGTAAGAGTGTGTTAGTGAGTGAATGTAAGTCCCAGTGGTACATGTGTAAGTAACTACATATGTGAAAGGCAGTATATATGTGTGTTGGAGTATATAAATAGCTATAAGCGAGAGTGTGTGATTGTGAGAGTGACTGTATGGATGAGTGTGTGCTTGTATCAGTGATTGTATAAGAGCGTAAGAATGTGCTAATATTTGTATGAGTAAGTGAGCTGGTGTGTGTATAACTGTATAGATGAGTAAATGGGTGTGTGCTTAATTTTTTGCATGACTGACTAGGTGTGTGAGTACCTTTATGGATGAGTGGCGGTGTGTGAGGGTTTATATAGGTGTATGAGTGCATATAATAGTCCTGTACTGAGTGACTATAAGTATGAGTGACTGTACGGGTGAGTGAGTAGATGTGTGTGTGTAGACCTAAGAATCAGTGAGTGTGTATATAGTAATTGGTGTTGGAGTGTCTATGGTTTTGACAATGGCAGTCTGTAATTTACAGTGGGTGTATCAAAAGTTATATTAGGGTGTGAGAAGATGCATCAAATTATCACATGGATGATGTCATCAGTGATGTCATCAGTGATGTCATTTGAGATGTCATCAGTGATGTCATCAGTGATGTCACTGACCATGTCATGAGTGATGTAATATGTGACGTCATCAGAAGTGCATTGCGGGGCGCGAGTTATAGTTACCTGAACTAACTATAACAGGGAATTTCACGGGTTTTGTACGAGTGCAATGTCCAACTAACTATAACTGTCCCTAAAACCTATGGTTTTTCAGTGAATTTGTAAGGTTTTTAAATGCTAATTTCTAACTATAACATGTCTGAAACCTATGGTTTTTCAGTGAATTTCAAAGGTTTTGTAAATGACAATTTTTAAATGTATTGTTATATTTATTTTTTTGATACTGATTTACTACATTTTTTAAACTATTTATTTTTAGATATTTTATATTTTAAAATACATTGTAATTACATTATACATTACATTACAAAATATACTTTCTCAGAATGAATTACTTTAGTTTAAATACTTTGCAAATAGGCAATAGACTTTTAAGTACAGTAGTTACAGTTGTTGCAATGGGCAACACAATTTCAAACACAATGCAACATTGAGCTCAATGTGAATTTCAAGTTAAATGCAATTAGTTACTTTATGGATTACTTTTCTAACCACAGGACTGGATCCTAGATTCAGTCCTGGGATATCTCCTGTAAACAGTTGAGTAAAAGCGTTTTGGTTACAGTAGTGATTTTTAAGGAATATTATTGTATTTTAAAAGTTGACACTTAGAAACTTTTTCACATAGAATCACCAATGTTATCCTATGGGAGGAAATTCACTTAGCAGGTAAGTAGTGTTATCGTTACTTTTTCTTACTCAGTGGTGGATCCTGGATCCAGCACTGGTGCATCTCCTGTAAACAGTTGAAAGAATGCGTTTAAGTCATACAGGCGATTTTTAAGGAATATTTGTAGTTTGTGAAAATCGACACTGAAACTTTTCTGCTGAAAACCAGACAATGGATTCCTATGGAAGGAAATACAAGTTACTGGTAAATACCGTTAGAATTACTTTTAAGGGTCAGTGCTGGGCTAAAAGATGCAGCACTGGGTTCTCTCCTAATAACAGGTGAGTAAATCGGAATTCGTAGTTCGGCTGATTTTAGAGGAATATTATAAAGTTCCAAAACTCCACACTTAGAAGAATTTCCAAGTGAAACCAGTCAATGTTAGCCTATGGAAGGAAATTCAAGTTACTGGTAAGTACGGTTAAAATTACTTTTCAGGTTCAGTACTGGGCTCAAAGATGCAGCATTGAGGTCTCTCCTGATAACAGGTGAGTAAATTGGAATTCGTAGTTCGGCTGATTTTAGAGGAATATTATAAAGTTCCAAAACTCCACACTTAGAAGAATTTCCAAGTGAAACCAGTCAATGTTAGCCTATGGAAGGAAATTCAAGTTACTGGTAAGTACGGTTAGAATTACTTTTCAGGATCAGTACTGGGCTCAAAGATGCAGCACTGAGGTCTCTCCTGATAACAGGTGAGTAAATCGGAATTCATAGTTCTGCTGATTTTAGAGGAATATTTGTATGTTTCAAAAATCGACACAGAAACTTTTTCAGCAAAAAGCAGGCAATGATATCCTATGGAAGAAAATTCAAGTTACTGGTAAGTACGGTTAAAATTACTTTTCAGGATTAGTACTGGGCTCAAAGATGCAGCACTGTGGTCTCTCCTGATAACAGGTGAGTAAATCGAAATTCGTAGTTCGGCTGATTTTAGAGGAATATTTGCACAATGGTGAAGGAAGGGGGTGGGGCCTGAGGGGACATGTCTGCAAACACGCCCTGTGGCACGTTTTAAGTTGGAGAATTAATTCCTCCTCAATCCCGAGGGTCCCTAGGGGTCAACTAGCCCACCAGGAACCTCCAGTATGCGCCAGGGGGCTGCGTTTCAGAGAGGTGTACAGAGGCCACGCCCCTTTTTACAACACTCTGCAACGCAGCTCCGTGGCGCTTACTGGAGGTACCTGGTGGGCGCCACATATTATAAATAACCCCCGCATGCCCCCGGGACTTGGCCCACCTGGGGGCCATTAACAAAGAAGCGCGGGAGACCGCGCTTCGTTTTTGCGCGGGATCCGCGCACCCTAAGCGCATCCCGCCGATTTTTTTTTTAAATGCTTTTTCTGCCCAGGGGTCCTTGTGGGACCCCTGGGCAGACCTAGAGGTCAGGGTGTTTCTACCCTGCCCCCTTTGTGCGTTTTGCGCACCTGTTTCTTTTTTTTCTCGGCGGGATCCGCGCACCCTAAGCGCATCCCGCCGTTTAAAAAAATAAATAAAATGCTTTTTTCTGCCCAGGGGGTCCCACAGACCTAGGGGGTCAGGGTGTTTCTACCCTGCCCCCTTTTTGTGCTTTGCGCACTTGTTTCAACACTTCCTGATTTGGAGTGTTGACAGCCACTTGACAGCCAATTAGCATGCAGCTCGTGATCGAGAGGGTACGCGGACCCTACTCGGCCATAGATATATATGTGACTTTACTTTTGATTTTCTCAGGAACTACTGAACGGATTTACACCATTTAAGCAAAAGGCACGACACTGAACCAAGGGCTACCTCTTTGCCAAATTTGGTGTAATTCCGTTCAGCAGTTCGGGCTGTAGCTGCGACTAAAGGTTCCTATGGAAAAATGAATGGGGAAAACACGTTTTGGGACCCCCCTTTTTTCTCGGCCCCCACTTGACGAATCACCCCGAGACTTTCAGGATAGGAGCGGACCGGAGCGCCCCAACAAGTTGGAAACTTTCGCAAAGATTCGTCAACCGGCGCCAACGTTATTGCAAATAGAATGTTGCGGATTTCCTATGGAAAATAGGTCCTAACTATAACTCTCTACTGGCGACCGCCAGTAGATAATATATTCACTGAAAAAACCATAGGTTTCAGGGGCGTTATAGTTAGTTGGACATTTCACTCGTACAAAACCATAGAAATTCCCCCGTTATAGTTAGTTCAGCTAACTATAACTCGCGCGCCCGCAATGCACTGCTGATGACGTCACATATTACATCACTCATGACATGGTCAGTGACATCACTCATGACATCACTGATGACATCTCAAATGACGCCGTGTGGGGAAATCACCGCGTAGCGGTGTCAAAATTAGGCGAGGGTTGGTCGGGAATCAAGCGGACACTAAAGGAGTGACCGGATTCCCAAACGCGCGTAAAGACCAGCGCTCCGCTCAACGGAACTGCCTCGCTTGGACCAGATGCGCCTGACAGGATCTCACCGCGCGCAGAGCACACAGCGGTAGAAACTGTGAGGGGGAGAACGCGCTCGGGCAAGAGCCTGCTGCGCAGGGAATATGAAACAATACCAAGGCAATAATGCTAATAACGTGCACAAGAAACCGCTATACAAACAGCAACAACGTCAGATTAAGTCAAGAATGTAAGGAATGCACTTAACTGACAAGCAGTGAAGAAAGAGGAAGCAGAAGGGACGTCACGATATTATATACAATGGACTGTGATATGATTGGACTATAGTTGCCTTGGAGACTACCCCCCTAATGGTTCATGGGTTGTGTAGTCTTTTGTTTAATGATTGTTGTGTTACGTTTTCTTTGAACTGCTATGCAAATAAAGTGAGGAAAGATATGCATAATCCTCGCCTCCGTCCTGCCATAGAATTCATTAAACTTTATTTGATCTGATTTAGAAACATAGATCATAAAAGTGTACATAAAAACAGTAAATCCTCTTTCCTAATACAATACAGTGAGAATTAATTCAAACCAGTAGGTAAAAACGGGTGTTACAAAGCCCGGTTCAGAGCAACTTCAGGTTAACAGAATCGTAAAGTTCAATGCTTTGCAAGATCAATCTCATGTACTTCGTGCAAAATACGCAATAAGGGGTCCAAGTAAGATGTAACGCTCCAATACCTGACCAGTTTGCACTATATAAAACTGCAGAAAAACTAAAAATAAAAAGTGTTTTGCACACTTCTGTCATTGGGCTATATGTGGGCTACATCTGGGTGATATTTGTGCTACATTTGGGCTCTTTTGTCTCTGGTGGCCATCTTGGGAGACTTATTTGTTATGAAGTTTCCTAATTTCGTCATTTACTGCAGTCTCCTCAGTAGGAAATGCTTTCAGTTTTTACTTTGATTCCATCAAGAAGGCATTCAGATGTGTCACACATTTGCCATAAATTCAGAATGTTAGCACTCTAGTTGTTCATTAGATCACTGTAGTAAAGCTACTGCTCACCAGGGAGTTAACTGGAAGTCTACTGCTGGTATTGAAAGTGATTGTTTCAGTCTCCATGTCAGAATTTTCTAATGAAATAGAAGAGGATTTGAGATCTCACTTAAAACATGCCCTAAATTTTCTTTCTGCAGCACTAACCATAATTTCTATGGCAAAATGAACCCCCTCATTTTGTTCCTTTTTAAATTAAATGTTTTAAATGTTACCAGTTTATTCTAATCAAGATGGCTTCAGGTGTGCCGTACTTTAGTCATAAGTAAGACTGTTAGCGCTCTAGTTGTTCTTTAGAACACTCTGGGAAGCTGCAGTAGAACACAAAGGCATCAACTGACAGGCTGCTCCTGTTGAAATATAACCGGAAGATATTTGAGATCTCACTTAAAACATGTCCTAATTTTTCTTTCTACAGCACTAACCATAATTTCTATGACAAAATGAACCCCCTCATTTTGTTCCTTTTTAAATTAAATGTTTTAAGAGTTACCAGTTTATTCTAATCAAGATGGCTTCAGGTGTGCCATAATTTTGTCATAAGTAAGACTGTTAGCGCTCTAGTTGTTCTTTAGAACACTCTGGGAAGCTGCAGTAGAACACAAAGGCATCAACTGACAGGCTGCTCCTGTTGAAATATAACAGGAAGATATTTGAGATCACACTTAAAACATGTCCTAATTTTTCTTTCTACAGCACTAACCATAATTTCTATGGCAAAATGAACCCCATCATTTTGTTCCTTTTTAAATTAAATGTTTTAAGTGTTACCAGTTTATTCCAATCAAGATGGCTTCAGGGTGCCATACTTTTGTCATAAGTAAGACTGTTAGCGCTCTAGTTGTTCTTTAGAACACTCTGGGAAGCTGCAGTAGAACACAAAGGAATCAACTGACAGTCTCTGCCCTTGTTGGATGTACATGTTTTACTGAGAAAGTCAGACTTCATTCTCACATGACTGAGAAAGATAATGTGAATTTACAGAAAATATGCTCTCATTTTAGCTTCTGGAGCACCTTCCAAAACTGTATGGGACAAGCATGTGAAAATAGTTTTCTCTCAAACATTATTCATGATATCCCAGCAGAAGGTTTTTCACAGGGTAAAATCACCTTAGAACACACCACAATTCCTGAAATTAGTATGGTACCATCAACAAATGAATTCTAATGTAACTAAAGTCTGTTATCACCCTTTATAGTTCTCCTTTTGGTAACCCTCAAAATCTTCGATTCACTACAATGCATTTCAATGGGGTACTATCATTTATATTGGTCCCAAGATGGCTGCCAGCAATTCCAGGATGAAGTGCTGACAGCCAATCAGATCTCACGATGACATGTGTGGTTAGGCTCCGCCCAGATATATATGTGTTTTCTTTTTCAAATTTCTCAGGAACTACTGAACGGATTTACACCATTTAAGCAAAAGGCACGACTCTGAACCAAGGGCTACCTTTTTGCCAAATTTGGTGTAATTCCGTTCAGCAGTTCGAGCTGTAGCTGCGATGAAAGGTTCCTATGGAAAATTGCATGGGGAAAACATGTTTTGGGACCCCCCTTTTTTATCAGCCCCCACTTGACGAATCACCCCGAGACTTTCAGGATAGGAGCAAACCGGAGCGGGCCACGAGTTTTGAAAATTTCGCGAAGATTCGTCAACCGGCGCCAAAGTTATTTCAAATAGAATGTTGTGGATTTCCTATGGAAAATAGGTCCTAACTATAACTATCTACTGGCGACCGCCAGTAGATAATGTATGTATGTATGTATAGGCAAGCTGAGCTCCTGCCGTCTTCCGACCTCATCCACCATGCGAAGTCGGTGTGAGTGAGTGGGAGCAGGACCCACTTTAAATGCAATACAATACCTGTGTCCTTTTTTCGACATAGGAGGGAAGACTCACACTCGCAAGGACTACTACCATAGAATTTTAATTGTAAGGCTTACAATTAAAATTCGATGGCAGTTATCCTTGGGAGTGCGAGTCTTCTTTCCTGTTTCGCATGCAGGGCAAAGGTATCATATTGCATGTATGTATGTATGTATGCGTTGGTGTTTTTAGAGTCTGAACCTAGGTCGAGAGCAATAAAGAGAACAGAGGGCATAGCCCCAAGGAAGATGCAATCATTGGGGGAAGATCAAGGATAGACTGTCAGGTCTGAAGTAGTGCTCCTTGAATAGATGTTTCTTCAGCTTTTTTTCTGAATTGTTGGAGAGCCCGTGTTGATCCCATGTTGATAGGGATGCTGCTCCAAATCCTGGGCTATGAATGGAGAAGGCTTACAGTGTTTTTTCTTTGCTCGGGTATGACATGTCTGACAGACTTCAAGAATGTCTCCTGGAGATGTTTACAGTGGAACTATGGAATAGGAACACAAGAGGGCTCCAAGGGGCCGAGCACAAACGAGACCCTTATCCACAGTTCTTTTTTTGTTGGACAGTCAGCCATTTATGGAGGTCGAAGGCACATGCAGGATTCTGCAGGGAAAGACGTTAGTTAATTGCCTGTGACACCATAATCTACTCGTACACTGGAAATCCTCCCACCTTGCTATTCTTCTGAGTCACATTGGTCCATGTGACCACCCATCCCCCTCAGCGCCAGAGCCCATAGACATTTTGTTCTCCTCTTGCATTTGGCATGACGCCGTTCTACAAGTCTGCCCTACTTCAACTCTGAGTTGCAAATGGTGGTGATCAACACCATTGCTGCTGTCCTCCCTTTCTCATCTTCAGGCTTACTCTTTTTTCTTAGTGGGCTTGTACCTGTTGATGAAAAGTAGAGAGAAAGGTCTATCTGAAGACATGGCAAGCTTTATATTTGGTGACAACATATGAAAATATAGGACACGTAGAATAATTATCACAAGAGCAGATCTCTAAAATATCAGATATGCTGCCAGTCCTAAATGGGTGGGGAGATGATCGCAAACATTGATCAATCATACGCCTAATACAAAAGCAGCACCAAGCATTTTATGTGTGAGGATTGCAAGAGCAGTTTTGACTCAACATCAATCTAATACACATACTTATATTCTTTATTGGGATGGAGGATAACTTACCTGCTTTGCGAGGTGGTGGGGGATTAGGACCTGGTAGGAAACAAAGATTAAATGTAGAGAAAGAATTAAAAGGGCAAATAATAGAAAACGTAAAAAGACGAGGAAGCGAGGGAGGATGGAAGGAAGTCAGCGCTGTGAAGATGAGGGAATATAAAGTAAAGGCAGAAAAATTGAAGACAGACTCTTCTGTGGACTGAAGGGTAGTAATATAGAAAAAAAACATAAGAAGACCCTTACGAGAAAGCAGGAGACTGGGATTTGTTTTAGGTTTTATTTTCCTTTGTTTTTGTCTTCCCTATACTTTTGAATTTTGTTGAGATCTTTAACATGGCCATAGTTTAGAGAATAGAGAGAGAAAGACAGCCAGACAGAGGGGGAGAGAGAAAGAGAGAGAGAGAGAGTGAGAGACATTTAGAAAAGAACAATCTATCCCATCTGTAACAAATTGAAAGCAGACGAGAAAGAGTGGGCTGGAGAGATTATTTTAACCAGTGGCGTCTCCTCGGCTACGGCGGAGGAGCGTCGCCCCACTGATTTTAAGCAGTGCGAAGCAGAAATATAAAATGATAATACCTTTGCGTTATTATCATTTTATGCTGCTTCCTGCTGATTTGCGGGTGGGTGGCTGGGTGGGCGGGGCTGCTCTGCTCTTGGAGCAGGGAAGGGGAGGAGTGGTTTTCACACTCCTAAGTGCAATGACTGTTTGGTCGGCCCTCTCTGGCTGCCCAAACCAGTAATGCGCACTTTCCCCGTTCTCCATACAGGCTGCATTACAGCCTGCATGGTGAACATGCCCAGGCCCCCATTCCCTGGTAGAGCATCGAACCAGGACGCTCAAAACCAATCACAACACTGCATTGCAGAGTTGTGATTGGTCAAGGAAGCCTGGGTGCTTACCAATCACAATGCTGCATTGCAGTGTTGTGATTGATCAGAGGGCCTGCTTCCTGTTCCTCGATGTGCACGAGGAGAGCAGGAGCAGACGCGGGACCAGCTGGCGGCAAGGTAAGTTTATCTTTTAATTTTTTTTCTTTCTATTTCCACCATGTGCGCCCCCCCTGCAACCCTCCCGCGCGATCCCCCTGCCCCCGCCCTACCACCCACGAGCCACGCGGGCCGCCACTGATTTCAACAGGAAACAGATAGAAAAGAGGTGTAAAAAGGCCTAAGAAGGAAGGCCTGAAGAACTGGAAAGAACAAGACAAAGGACAGGTTCATTACTCATTTTTACTTATCTATAATCTCTGAAGTGCAATCAACATGGGGGAGAGGCACGGTCCAGAGAACCATGATGTGGATTGGTGGACCTAAAAGAAAAAGAACGTATATGAGATCATGCACTTAAGATTATGAACTAAGACCAATCAAGTATGAAAACATGATGAACAACTGTCTGAAAAGATAACACAAGCTTGATTCCCCTCTGGGATGTATTTAAGCCCAAGTGACAGGCCTCCACCTTACCCACTCATGTTCATGCATATTGAATAGTCTCATCAGATTGAAAATTATCTCCTGCCTCCTAATATTGCTAGACCTCTCATCTGTCTTCAGCGCATTCAACCATCCCACCCTCAAACGCACTCTGGAATCTCAAATGGGATTCACCTGTAATGTCTTTCACTGGTTTTTCTCCTATCTCTCCAACCAACACCAGTTTGTTCACATTGGCACCTGCAGATTCCAAAAGATCCCTAGCACTTGCAGAGTTACTTAGGTTCCATACTGTCCTCTGTCATTGTCAACCACTATATGGCTCCCCTCAATACCCTGCTCACAAATAAAAGCTTCCAGATTCACCAATATGCAGATGATACACAATTATGCTTGAAAATCTTCTCTGCTTCAGACATCCAATGCTTGAAACACTACCTGCACATCATTCAGACCAACAAAGACTTTCCCAAAAACAAAAATGGCCTGGTACCAGCTCTCTCTTCTAAAGAATGTGAAACCGTTTCTACCAGAAAGAGACTTCAGTAATGCTGTTCAAGCCCTTATACTCTTGCATCTTGATGGTGGTAACACCATGCTTCATGGCCTCCCAGACTCTACACTGACAACCCTAGAGTTCATCCTACACACCGCAGAAGTTCACATCCAGGACCTGAAGAAATATGATCTGATCACATTATCCATCATAATGGAACTCTGCCAGTTTCCCTCGAAGACCCCCACTATACTCAATACAATCAATCAATTAATCAGGGATTTGTGAAGCGCGCTACTCACCCGTGAGGGTCTCAAGGTGCAGGGGGGTTGTGCTGCTCCGATTCAACCAAAGAGCCAGGTCTTGAGGCTCTTCCTGAAGGTGTGCAGAGTGGGGGAGCATCTGATGTTGAGCAGGAGCTCATTCCAGGTCTTTGCCGCGATGTATTAGAAGGCTCTTCCACCCGCTCTGGCTCTGCGGATGCGTGGGGTTTCGGCAAGGTCGGCGGAGTGGAGGTTTCTATTGGGTGCGTGGAAGGAGACTCTTTTGTTGAGGTATTGGGGTCCGGTGTTGTGGAGGGATTTGTAGGCATGAGTGAGTAGCTTGAAGGTTACTCTCTTCTCTACGGGAGCCAGTGGAGGTCTCGTAGGTGCTGGGTGATGTGGTGGTGTCGTGGGATGCCGAGGACGAGTCTGGCGGTGGTGTTCTGGATGGTTTGGAGTTTTCTGAGCAGGGATTTGTTGATTCCGGTGTAGAGGGTGTTTCTGTGGTCCAGTCTGCTGGTTATGAGTGCGTGGGTGACGGTCTTTCTGGATTCGGGGGGATCCATTTGAAGGTCTTGCGGAGGATGCGAAGGGTGTTGAAGCATGTAGAGGAGATGGCGTTGATCTGTCGGGTCGTGGTGAGGGAGGAGTTGAGTATGATGCCGAGGTTGCAGGCGTGGTCTGTGGTTGTGGGGGGGTTGCCGAGGGTGGTGGGCCACCAGGTGTTGTCCCATGCGAAGGGGGTGGGTCTGAGGGCAAGGACTTCTGTCTTCTCGGAGTTGAGCTTCAGACAGCTGCTGCTCATCCAGGATGCAACGTCTTTCATTCCTTCCTGGAAGCTGAGTCTGGTGGTGTCGGGATCCTTCATGAGGGAGAGGATGAGCTGGGTGTCGTCGGCATAGGATACTATGCTGAGTCCATGCTGTCTGACGATGGCGGCGAGGGGGGCCATGTAGATGTTGAAGAGCGTGGGGCTGAGTGATGATCCTTGGGGTACTCCACAGCTGATCTCTGTGGCTTCGGAGAGGAAGGGTGGGAGTCTGATTTTTTGGGATCAGCCGGTGTGGAAAGAGCAGATCCAGTGGAGGGCAGTTCCCTGTATGCTGGCGTCGTGGAGTCTGGTGATGAGTGTGTGGTGGGAGACGGTGTAGAAGGCTGCAGAGCGATCAAGTAGGATGAGGGCCACAGTGTGGCCCTGGTCAAGGAGAGTGCGGATGTTGTCTGTGGCGGTGAGGAGTGCGGTCTCGGTGCTGTGGTTGCTGCGGAATCTGAACTGGGATGAGTCGAGAATGGAGTTGGCTTCGATGAAGTTCGTGAGCTGGATGTTGACGATCTTCTCGGTTCCTTTAGCCGCAAAGGGGAGGAGAGAGATGGGTCTATAGTTTTTGAGGTCTGTCGGGTCTGTGGAGGGCTTCTGGAGGAGGGGCTTGACTTCTGCGCATTTATAGTCTTCGGGGAAAGTGCCGGATTCGAAGGTGGCGTTGATGGTGCATCGTAGTTCGGGTGCTATGGCGGCTCTGTGGAAGATGTGCGGCAGGCAGGGGTCCGTGGGGGCTCCTGAGTGAATGCTTTTCATGGTCGTGGCGGTCTCTTCAGTGGTGACCTGGGTCCAGGCGGAGATGGTAGGCTGGCTGGCGTTGCTGGAAGTGGGTGTGGTTTCGGTATCTGTGTCATTGAAGTTGTCGTATAGGGACTTGATCTTGAGATGGAAGTAGGAGCCGAGTTTGTTGCAGAGGTCTTGGGAAGGTGTGACATCTGAGGCTTCGCTGGGGGGTTTGGTGAATTCCTGTATGATACTGAAGAGTTCCTTAGAGTTGCTGGAGTTGGCGAGGATTTTGTCCTGGATGAAGGTTCTTTTGGTGGATCTGATGCGTTGGTAGTATTCTGTCATAGCGTTCTTGAAGCTGGTCCGTGTTTCTGGGGTTTTGCTTTATCTCCATACTTTCTCAAGACGTCTGCAGGTGCGTCTGGATTCTCGGAGGTCGTTGGTGAACCAGGTGACTTTCATGGGGCACTATCTGTCAGAGTTATGGAGGGGGGCGAGCTTGTCTGCGCAGTTGGTGATCCATCTGTGTAGTTCGTTGGCTGCCGAGTTGATGTTCGTCATGGTGGGCGGGGGATCGTGGTTGAGGGTGGAGTTGAGGTGCGCCTTGGTGACCTTGCTCCAATTCCCTCGCGGGGGCGTGGGGTAGGTTTGTGAGTGGTGGTTTTGTCGAAGGAGAAGTGTACGCAGTGGTGCTCCGTCCAAAGGGGTTGCGTGGTGTGGCTGAAGTGGACGTTGTTCCCTCCTGCAAAGATGGGGTAGAGTGTGTGTCCTGCCTTGTGGGTAGGGGTGGTGACGAGCTGCTTCAGTCCGATGCTGGCGAGGTTGTCCAGGAGGGCGGTGGAGTTGGGATCGCTGAGGTTGTTAAGGTGGAAGTTCAGGTCTCCGAGTAGTATGTAGTCCATGGAGGCGATGGTGTGAGGGGCGATGAGGTCAGTGATGGTTGGGGCGAACGCAGTTCGTGGTTCGGGAGGTCTGTAGGCGAGGGTGCCGCGTAGGGTCATTTGGGGTTGGTCTGGATCTGGAAATGGAGGTGTTCCGTGGGGGACGAGGCTTCGTTCGTGCTGGATGTGGTGAGTAGGAGGGAGTTCTTGTGCGCGATGGCTAGTCCTCCTCCTGGGTGGTTGGGGTGGTCCTTCCTCTGGATCTTGTATCTGTCGGGGATGGTGGTGGCGATGTCGGGGGCGGAGGTGGCGTTGGTCCAGGTTTCTGTGAGGAAGGTGACTTCTTGCGACAGGGTGTCGAGGCGGTCCCAGATTTCTACTGCGTGTCTGTGCAGGTGGCGTACATTGAGGAGGATGCAGCTCAGGGGTTTGGGTGCGTTGGCGTCCGGTAGGTGGGCAGTGGCCGCGGGGAACCAGAGGTGGGTGAAGGTGTGGCAGCAGTGTTGGCAGGAGAACTGGCTGTGGGTGGTATTTGGCATTGACTGCTGGCAGTTGTTGTTTCTTCTGGGGTTCAGCACATGGTGGGCGGCTGGATATCAGTGGAATCATTATAAAGATGTCGCACCAGCACCCCTGCCTATCTGTCTGGCAGGCGAATCATTATGAATGGCTCTTGGCACACTCTCAGCCGGTACACCATTATACTGAAGGCAAAAAAGTATAAAAAAGGATACAACAAGACAATAGCCCTTCTTCGTCTATGTATTCAGAATATAGGACAGCATCCCTGTTCCAATTTAGGAAACAGGTAAAAATGCACCTCTTTAAAATACATCATATCACAATCCAGTAACAGTCCAAATCTGCTCCCACAACCCAGCTACCATTTCAGTCATCCATCTGTTGGCTGTTCCTTTAATCTAAACCCAGCAAAGCATTTTAATGCCTTTTGGCTTGTCTTGTGCTTGTGAGATTCTGTGCTATGTGCAGCTTGGAAACTGAATTGAGAGATATGCAGAAAATTATATTGTTCTAGATATTTAGTTAGTAATTGTTAGAAATGGGGGTCTCTAGTTGGCAGGTTTGTACTCTGTCCAATTAGGGACCCTTCCTTTCAGACAGTATAAGCGGATTACACACCCAAGATAAACCCTGTTCACCCCCTTGGTAGCTTGGCACGAGCAGTCAGGCTTATCTTGGAGGCAATGTGTAAAGAATTTGAAAATAACAAAACAGTAATACAGTGAAAGCACTGCAAATGGACACCACACCAGTTTAGAAGAATAAAGTATCTTTATCTAAACTAAACAAGACCAAAACGACAAAAATCCAATACACATATCAAAATAGCACTTTTAAAAGGTAAAAACAGTTCAATCCATATAAAACTATGGATGACTCACTTTTTGTACAAAGTTTCTGGAATGTGTCAAAATCACAAGCCGGAAACAGGCGCAGGGGAGGCGAGGCACCGGAAAACACAGTGATAAGTCGGTTCCTTACACGCAGGGAAGGTGGTGCGTCGGTTCCTTACTGAGAGAGGAGGTGATGTGTCGGTTTCTTTCTGCGAGGGGAGGTGATCTGTCAATTCTCCGGACACATGGCCTTGGTTCCTTACTGAAGCCCAGCGTCAGTGCAGACTTGGTGCAAAGGTGCGCTGCTCTGGTTGATGCGGCGGCAAAACAGGCACTGTGTCGATTCTCACTGCCGCAGACCGGTGATACGTCGATTCCTTCAGTCGCACAGCAGGGCCTACGTCAGAGTCAGTGCAGTGGTCTCGGACTACGGAGACATGGTGTGCTTAATTCGGGCTGTGGCAGTTTCTTCCACCACAGGCAGGTGCTGCGTCAATTTCTTCAGCTGCCTGGTGACAATGTATGAAAACGTCTCCTGCCCGGCAGTGCTGCATTGGGAAAACAGGCACTGGAAGGGTGATGCGTGGAGTTTCAGTGGCAAAAGCAGCAAATCAACCTCCAAGGGCGCAGAACTGGAATTGGCACCGCAAGGCAGGTCAAAGCTCCCAGCAATGGAGTCTATGGATGATGCAGATTAAGTCTTTGATGGCCCTGAGACTTCTTAACAGGAGGCAAGCACACACAAGCCCTTGTAGGAACTTCACAAGCAGGACGCACTGCAAAGTCCAGTCATTTTCCTCTACAAAGTAGAAACAGCAACTGCAGGCCAACCTAGCAAAGCAACACTCAGTAAAGGGGCAGTACTCCTCCTCACAGCACTTCAGCTCTTCTCCTTGGCAGAGGTTCCTTTTGATCCAGAAGTGTTCTGAAAGTATAGGGTTTAGGTCCAATACTTATACCCCTTTTGGCCTTTTGAAGTAGGCATACCTCAAAAGAAAGCTATTGTAGTTTGCAAGTTCCTGCCTTGCCCTGCCTTTGCTCCAGACACACTCCAGGGGGTGGCGAGAGCATTGTGAGAGGACAGGCATCCCTTTTCAAGTGTCAGTTGCAACTCCTCCCACCACTCTAGCTCATGATCAGCCTGGTGATGGGCCATCAGGATATGCAGGACACACCTCAGCTCCTTTTGTGTGACTGTCTAGAGTGAATGCACAAACAAGCCCCTGTCAGTCTAAACAAGATTTTGGTCCACAGGCGGGCAGAGGCACAGTATGGATAAACCAGAAAATGCCCACTTTCTAAAAGTGCCATTCTCAAACACACAATCTACAAACCAACTTCACTGTAAGATGTATTTTTAAATTCTGAGTTCATGGAGCCCAACTCCAAATCTCGATCTCTTCCCAATTAAAAGTTACACTTGGAAAATGTTACAAGGAAGCTCCAATAATAACCTATGGGAGAGACAGGCCTTGTAATAGTGAAAAACAAAATTGGCAGTATTTCACTATCAGGACATGTAAAACACGCCATCACATGACCTACCTTTGACATACACTGCACCCTGCCCATGGAGCTACACTGGGCCTAACATAGGGGTGCCTTACATGTAGTAAAAGGGAAGGTGTGGGCCTGGCACGTGAGTGCATTTGCCAGATTGACATGGCATTTTAAAACTGCACTCACAGACACTTCAATGGCAGGCCTGAGACAAGTTTACAGGGCTACTCATGTGGGTCCCCAACAAAAGAAGGGGACTAAGGGCTATTGAGAGGTCCAGCATACATGCCCTAAATAGACTAGCAAAGAAAAAGGTATGCAGTTCCTGTTGTGAGGGAAATAGGAGGGCAGGGGAGGGGACTCGCAAAGTCCCTAACTACAAGTGGGTAGTGTTAGTGAGAAAGGAGGGGACTGGGAAGTCCTTCCTTTTGGAATGAGGGCCCTCACACACCCAGCCTGCTGGGTGTCATGCTTCATCATCGGGCATGCTCCTCGTCGGGTCGGCGCTGCAATACCCGACGGGCACCCTATGCAGGGGCTCTTTGGCAGAGATCTTTTATTCCTTGCCGTATGGTGCAGTGGGTGTAAGGGGCCTTAGAAGTGTAGAAATGCAAATGTGTGAATTGTGTGAATTAAAACAGGGAATGGAAGAGACAGGTAAATTAGACTTTAATGATCCTGCCTTCCCCTGGTTAAAAATGGAGTTGGCGACTCACTGCAAAATATGCTGCAGCGTGTTATGCTCAATCTCATGTGGTCAACATGTTTCTTGCCTGTTTAGTCGGGTGGATCAAGCGGCAATTCCTCAGGACCTAGTGAAAATAGTTAATCTACACTCAAATGTGGTGAGACTGTGATGTTCTAGCCTATTTTTACCACAAGTGACACCAAGAGGTAAAGTACCTGTTGATGCAACAGCCAATCTGAAATGGAAAATGGAAAAATGAAAGCAAATCATATCAGAAAACAATCATGCTGTAAATACTCCTGCCCTCGTATCCCTCAATAGTGACACCAGATTGTGCACTTTAACAAAAATGCGGTGAGCATAGTCAAAAAAATGGTCACTTATGTCAACCAAAATTGGCCCGCTGTGGTCGATGCCTTCGTATGTACATATGTGAAACGCAGCGGGTTCAAACCATGCGGTGAGTGATTAAAAAGGTTAAAAACTAAGAAGTAGCAACATGGTGAGGTAACAGCAACTCACCTAAAACTATCTTGAGATTGGCCCCTTCAAATCCCGGCAGAGTGTTGGACACAGTAAGGTGTTTGTGTCCTGGGAGGGAGCCCAAAAGAGGAAAAGATAGTTTGAGCGCCTAGTGTAGAATGCGCGTAAGTTGGTAGAAAGGGGGGTTGTGGAAGCCTCTGGTGTAGCAAGAGACAGGAGTGAGGTGGCTAACAAGCAGGGCCCCGCGTCGTGGATCGTTACTCACGGACAGATAGGCGCGACACCCAGCCCCTGTCTGCCGGCGTGACGGGAGGTCGCCCCTCAAAGAGAGGTGCTCGCTCCGTCCGCCGAACAAGCAGTACGCCGAGGTATTTACCTCTATCCATGACAATTAGTTTCTGCCATAGTCACGTCCCATTTTTTGCCCACTCCAAGATGGCGCCCGCTGTGACTTTTGATATTCCCCCAAAATGGCCACCATACATCTCCACTCCTCTCCACCAGGGGCGAAGTACACACTAGTCTCCGGCTCCCTTTAGGAGATGTTCCCGCCCTGCGCGCCATTTCCATTATTATTTAAACCCCAGCCTGGTTGGGACCATTACCTCCCGGATCCGGCAGTGCAGGGTAGGTCACTCGTCACCTGGGGGCAGTCATTTGGTGAGTACTATTTTTCCCCCCTAGGACTGGAGGAACACTGGTCGGATTTCTGCCTGTACGAGAAATACTTTGAGGCACAGGCTTGGATGCCGATTTTCGGCACCAGCAGCACACCCGCGATCCTGGGGGCGTACCTCACGAATTCTCTATTACAGATGGCGGACCTCGGCGTACTGCTTGTTCGGCGGACGGATCGAGCACCTCTCTTTGAGGGGCGACCTCCCGTCACGCCGGCAGACAGGGGCTGGGTGTCGCGCCTATCTGTCCGTGAGTAACGATCCACGACGCGGGGCCCTGCTTGTTAGCCACCTCACTCCTGTCTCTTGCTACACCAGAGGCTTCCACAACCCCCCCCCTTTCTACCAACTTACGCGCATTCTACACTAGGCGCTCAAACTATCTTTTCCTCTTTTGGGCTCCCTCCCCAGGACACAAACACCTTACTGTGTCCAACACTTGCCGGGATTTGAAGGGGCCAATCTCAAGATAGTTTTAGGTGAGTTGCTGTTACCTCACCATGTTGCTACTTCTTAGTTTTTAACCTTTTTAATCACTCACCGCATGGTTTGAACCCGCTGCGTTTCACATATGTACATACGAAGGCATCGACCACAGCGGGGCAATTTTGGTTGACATAAGTGACCATTTTTTTGACTATGCTCACCGCATTTTTGTTAAAGTGCACAATCTGGTGTCACTATCGAGGGACACGAGGGCAGGAGTATTTACAGCATGATTGTTTTCTGATATGATTTGCTTTAATTTTTCCATTTTCCATTTCAGATTGGCTGTTGCATCAACAGGTACTTTACCTCTTGGTGTCACTTGTGGTAAAAATAGGCTAGAACATCACAGTCTCACCACATTCAACTATTTTCACTAGGTCCTGAGGAATTGCCGCTTGATCCACCCGACTAAACAGGCAAGAAACATGTTGACCACATGAGATTGAGCATAACACGCTGCAGCATATTTTGCAGTGAGTCGCCAACTCCATTTTTAACCAGGGGGAAGGCAGGATCATTAAAGTCTAATTTACCTGTCTCTTCCATTCCCTGTTTTAATTCACACAATTCACACATTTGCATTTCTACACTTCTAAGGCCCCTTACACCCACTGCACCATACGGCAAGGAATAAAAGATCTCCGCCAAAGAGCCCCTGCATAGGGTTCCCGTCGGGTATTGCAGCGCCGACCCGACGAGGAGCATGCCCGATGATGAAGCATGACACCCAGCAGGCTGGGTGTGTGAGGGCCCTCATTCCAAAGGAAGGACTTCCCAGTCCCCCTCCTTTCTCACTAACACTACCCACTTGTAGTTAGGGACTTTGCGAGTCCCCTCCCCTGCCCTCCTATTTCCCTCACAACAGGAACTGCATACCTTTTTCTTTGCTACTCATGTGGGTGGCACAAGCAGTGCTGCAGTCCCACTACTTTCATTTGATTTACAGGCCCTGGGCACCCACAGTGCACTTTACTAGGGATTTACCAGTAAATTAAATATGTCAATCATGGATGACCAATCAAAATTACAACTAATACAACTAATACAGGGAGCTCTTGCACCTTAGCATCGATCAGCAGTGGCAAAGTGCCCAGAGTCCTAAAGCCAGCAAAAAACAGGTCCAGCACACAGTCAAAAATAGAGGAGGTAGGGGCACAAAAACGTCAGGGGAAACCCTGCCAAGGATGCCAGGTCTAACAGTAATGAGTTTATGTGAGACTCTAATATTTTTACCGGAGCAGGTAGAAGAGAAATAGTCCTGAAATTCACAGAGACAGAAGGATCAGCATTGGCCTCTTCATGATCAGATCCACAGTTGCTGATTTCCAAGAATCAGGTAGCCTAGTTGAGGCGATAGATGAGTTTAGTAAACTTCATAGCACCGGGGCTATTGTGTGGGAACCTAATCTTAGGATAGAGGGGTCAAGGATCATTTGGTGATCACGATGAACAGGCACCTAATAGGGACACCATATCCAAATTCGAAATAGTAGCGAAGTCCCTAAGCTTGGGACCCTCATGAGATACAGCCAGCAGGAGGGTTGCAACTTCTGAGGTCTCAAACGTTGTTTGAATCGATAAGATTTTACCTGTAGAATTGTGTGCAAGCACATCACAACTAGATTGAGAAGGATTAGCTGATGGAGCGCCGCTTTAGGAGAGGTCATAGATTTAAATATTTTGAATATGGCCTCCGATTAATGTTTTGCCTTCTATATTTTATTGGCACAGAAAGAGATTTTATCTAGTCTGATTTCTTTATGATAGATTTTTAAACTCTCTGAGTAAATCAATTTATCAAATGTTGTTAAAGATAAGCACCATTTTATTTCCAGTTTTCGGCATTGTCTTTTCAAGGTTAAGAGATTAAGAGAATCAAGGTGAATGTCTAAACCTAACCAGGGTTTTCATGGATTTATGGGAAGTCAAGATGTCAAGAGTAGAAAAAATTCAGGCAAGAAACCAGAATCTGGCTGATCTTTGGTCAACAGGGCAATGAAATCCTGTTCATTGATATGATGTCATGGGCATTTCAAGGATGATACTGGTGTTGTTCTGTCCCTAGTGGTTGATACCATAGAGAAAGAGACCACCATGTTGTCTGATCAAATGACAGGTCTCGTAGTATCACAATAGAGCTTGTTCAGACTGCAGAATATCAAATCCAGGCGGTTGCCTGCTTCATGAGTAGCAATAGGAACTAGTTGCATGAGTTGAAAATAAGTCCGTTCTGCTAAGAATAGGTAGGCAGCCGCTTCAGAATTCTCATCTATATGATAATTAAATCTCCTAAGGTTGTAAAATTGGATGCTTTATCTATATAATGGGTTAATATGTCCATTAACTCTCGAGGGAAACACATGTAATAACCAGGGGCACTATATATCATAAATTAGTTGACAAGGATGATGAAAAAATCAAACCCTCCACGTTGTTGAGAAAGATTATTGGAACAGTGGAGCATGTGTAGGCTTCTTGAAAAACGATTCCAACCCTGCCACCAAGTCTTTCCAGTCTATTATGCTTTAGAGTTCAAAAGCCCACTGGAATGGCTTTGGCAATGACTGGTAACATGTTATCCTGCAGGCAAGATCCTGTTAGAAAGATGGCATCAGGATTAAAATCCACGAGGAAACCAAAGATATCCCGTTTGTGTCTGGGTAAGGAGCAGGAATTCAATAGATACATTTTAAAAGTAACAGATTTAGTCAATAGTTTATGATTAGGGCTCCCGGTTTTATGGTATTTATATTTTAAACATTTCCATCTGTATTTATCCATATTTATTTTTTAGCTATCTTATTGACATTTATTGATATTGATTTTATGTTTAGAGAATACGTTGAGAATATGGTATATTTCCACATTTATTTAACTGATCAACATGCACTCATACTTTGGTGCCTGTCACATTTTACAAATTAAGCAGGCAAATATAACAAAACAAAACTATGGGGTCCATTACGATGGCGGGCGGACAAAGTCCGCCCGCCATCGCAACTGAGAAAGGGACCGCCCGCCACATGTGCGGCGGTCCCGTGATTCGAATTAGGATGCGCCCGCCACACTGGCGGGCGCATCCCGCATTTCTTACATTGCGGCAGGCGGTGCTTTCAGAAGCACCCACCGCAATGTAAAAAAAGGCATGTTGCGCATATGCATGCACAACGTGACAGGCACCGCGCGGTGCCTGCCACCTTGTGCATGCAAATGCAGGGGGTACCATAGGTACCCCCATGTGCACCCGCCACCTCCTTGGGGGCCGCAGCGGCCTCTAAACTGGAGATCCGCATGGTTTTCCATAGCGGAGTCTCCGCCATGGAAAGCCCTGCACCGCCGCACGTCATAATATGGATGGCGGTGTCTTGTAGACACTGCCACCATATTTGCGCCCTTTTCTGCCCGGTCGCCTGTACGACCGGCGGAACACCGGCGGAGGGTCTTTCCGTCCGCGGCGTCCCCACCGCCATCGTGATTTGGCGGGGGGTAAATGATGTAGGCGTGCGGTGGGAAATGGCGGGCGGATCGCCACCGCCATATGGGCGGTGGCGATCCGCCCGCTATTGTAATGACCCCTATGTTAGGTAAATATTAGCATTATATACAAACATATGTTAACATATACCTGTATTTAAGGGAATCTCATCTGTTTTTAAATCCCCATGGTGTCTATCTGCTTAGCAGTTGGTCTGAAATTCATGAATACAACAAGGAGAGTCACTCACAAGAGGCACAATTGTCTGTATTTTCAGTTTTTAAAAATAAATACACACAGGAAATAAATTGTTTTTTATCTGTATCTATAAAAGTCATTAAAAACAGAAAGCCTTATTTATGATTTAAAAGCCTCTGCCCAAGAGGAGAGGGACATACAGGAGTAGATGAAAGGACGTTATTCATAGATTGGGAGGCATTTACACATACCACAAGATCACTAAACTTTGTAGCATGTGGATCATTAGTCTTACCTTTAAGGTCAAGGAGTTCTTGACAACTATATCTGATCGTAGCTAGAGTTGCCCGACCAGGGGACGTTGCCTTTGGTGCACCAGTGGTGCGGACACACACTAGGGATGTTTTTAAACCCTTCGGGCTGGCGAGGGGGCATGTTCCAGCAGAGTTAGAGGATAGAACCTTACCTATGGTAGTCATAAGACCACTCATAGAAATGCGTAGTAAAATAAGGGGGGCAAAGAAAAACACTAACCAGATCCCTGCAGATCCAGAGTGTGGGGTCAGGCTCCCTTGCCTCACACACTACCAAGGAAAAGAAAATTAATAATAATTATAAAATAATCATGTGAAAGTAGAAAACATAAAAGAAAGACTCTACTGAGTCACAAGGTCAGATGGGAGCCAGGCACCTTCCGAAATACAAGGAAAGGAAAACGGCTCCTAATCAGAGTCAGCTAAAAAAAGGTACTTCTTCCTAATTGAATTGCTGGAATAATTGCTGGAATAAGAAAAGAGTTTTGAAATTGACGGGAAAAATGTAGCTGTTTTGAGCCTTGCTGTGATTTATGATCAATATGCATTTAAATGGTTTACTATGTGTAGCATCCTTCCCAGCCTGGGTACCCGCCAATGACTATGCCACACAGAGAGCTTAATATTAAATGTCTTTTTCATCTACAGCATTCTTAAGGAAGCTTTCACTGCATTCGACCCTGATACCTGCGTCTCAGTACTACGGAGTCGCTAAAGAGCCAAAAGTGTACCGTCATGAAACTCGCAAGGCACATTGAGCCCGATTCACAAAGGTAAACTTAGACGTTTGGTCTAAATTTAGACCAAAGTCTAAGTTTACGACTTTGGGAATTCACAAAGGGCTTTTATGAGTACTCGTAAATGCCCTTTGTGAATTCCCAAAGTCGTAAACTTAGGTGTTTGGTCTAAGTTTAGACCAAACGTCTAAGTTTACCTTTGTGAATCGGGCCCTACATCTCCCCCTCTGTTAAATAAAAAATTGCATTTGTTTACAAATCGGGACCCTGGGCAGTCACCATGTGTCCCTTGGTGGACACTACGTGGAAAGGTTCAGCATCATAGGGACATCAGATTTCCTACTTCGTATTTGTCAAGCAATCGCTAGATCTCTCTTAAACTCTTGAATTCTCAACTGTTAAAAGGCGGGCCATTATCAGACTTCAAAATGGCTGGAACGCCCCATGTCACAAAGATTACATGTAGTATCTCAGTGAATCACTCATGAGTTGTGGATGAGAGATCTTCTATTAATGGAAAATGTGAATACTCATCCACAAATTTCCATCAGATGATATTGATTATCAAGTGGACCAAAGAAATCAATGGCTATTCTCTCCCATGCATGCTTAGGGATTTCTTGCATGTATGTTGGGTAATATTTGAAGGAAGGCAGTTGCATAGATGACAGGCCTTGAGTTCCTTTTCAACCCTCTCATCTAATATATGGAAACCAAACTCAGTCTCGGAGAACTCTTTTTATGGCAACAATGCAACAATGTCCTTCGTGAACTACTTCAATTATTTTCTGTCGCAGACTCTCTAGAATTAGAATTCTCAACCCTCGCAGTATAACTCCTTCCTGAGTTATGGACAGTTCATCTTTAACGTTTATGTATTTTTGGTATTCACCGTCACTGGTGAGAGGTCGAGTGTGTCGGATCCATGACTGATGTGTAATTATATCTTTCAACTTCCGCATGTCACTATCATGACTCGTGGCAGTGATGTTCTGGGGTAACGATACAGCAGCTGGCATATTTGATTTTACAATGAAATTAATGTAGGCTTCAGCCGTCTTGGATGGAGGCACTCTGGAAAGGTAGTCAACAGGGAATGGATGATTCCCTGGATGATGCACAATGGTATAATTATCTTGGCTTTTAGATAGACAAGGATAGTCAGTAAAGCTTGATGATGAGTCACCAGCATAAAAGGGCTTCTATACAGGAACACATGGAAATGTTCACAAGTTCATACCATGGCCAAACTTTCTTTCTCAGGTTGTAAGCAAGCACGTTCTGTCTGGGACAAACATCTACTCGTATGTGCCACCATATGCCTTCAAGCATGTGGGAGCCTGCTGTGCTGTGCAATGATAGCGCCGAAAAAGAGACTGGGCTAGCGTCTACAGCAACCTCAGTATGAAGCTTTGGACTGAAGTAGGCCATTTCAGCAGCAGTTTCAATGGCTTGTTTGATGTTGTTGAAGCTTCTCTCACATTCTTCGGACCACTGGAATGAAACATTTTTCTTTGTTAACTCTCGTAAAGGGTAACTTATAGTAGCAAAGTCTTGTATGTATCTTGAACAGTAACTGGCCATGCCAACAAATGAACATATCATAGAAACATCCCGTTAGGGATCAGCATTTGACAGGGCTTGTACTTTGGCAGAATAAGGTGTCATGCCCCCATCTGAAATGATATGGGCAAAGAACTTTACCTTCTTCTTGTGGAACTCACACTTGTCTGCATTCAAAGTCAGGCCTGCATCAGTAAGTAGACAACATATATGGGTGAGAACTTCATCATGCACCTTCTGTGTACCTCTGAAAACTAATATGTCACAGCAATAACTGAATGTATTTACAACAGGCTGTATGACACTTCGAATGACATCTTGGAAAAGTTCTGCAGCCGATGACACACCAAAACTGAGTCTCTTATATCGTATCAGACCAACATGTGTAGAAAAGGTTGCAATATACCTGGTATCTTCTTTGAGTTCCAACTTATGATAACCTTTATTTAAATCAAGGCAAGAGAAGAGCTTTGCATCATTTAATTGCATTACCATGTCAGCAATGTATGGCCCTGGATGTCATTCCCATTCAACTGCCTTGTTATGTTATAAGATTTTGTTAAGCGCACATTTCACCCGAAGGTCTCAAAGTGCTAGCCTATCCAGAGAAACAGTAGAGGAGAAGGAATAAAGAGAGCAGGCAGGAGGAAGAGAACTCAGAACAGCCAGGTTTTGAGTGCCTTACGAAATTTTCTATGGTCTGTCTCCATATGTAGATGCAGAGGGAGTGAGTTCCATAGGGTGGGGGCAAGATGCGAAAAAGATCTCCCGCCATTTCTGGCAGTACGAATCTTGAATGGGATAAGAAGATGTTTATTGGTGGATCTGAGAGTTCTGAAGGGGTTATACCTGATGGGTATTTTGCAAGATAATATGGTCCATGTCCAGAGATGGTTAAATGTTATGCATTTCCTGATGGGAAGCCAGTGGAGAGCTCTCAAGCTTGGTATCGAGGGGGATCGGGAGGGTAGATTAATACCAGTCTAACAGCTGTGTTTTGGAGGACCTGTAGTTTGGTTAGGAGCTCTTCATTGATGGAGGCCATCAGGGTGTTTCCATAGTCTAGCCGACTGATGATTAATCCTTGAACCAGCGGCATTCGCGGTGACAGTGGAACCCATTTAAAGATCTTACGAAGACTGCGCATTAATCCATAGCAGATGCTGGCCACATGATTGACATGATCAGTCATGGAGAGATGATTGTCAATCAGCACCCCTAGGTTACGAGCTACCGACTTGGGAGATGGACATGAGCCGAGATTAGGAGGCCACCAATCACTCGACCACAAGGTTTGGGCTTTGCCGAAGAGGACGATTTCAGTCTTGCTGGCATTAAGTTGCAAATGATTGGTTTGCATCCAGATGTGTATATCAGACATATACTTCATGAATCGAAGTTTGGTATCAGTCGGATCTGGGCCTAACGTGATTAGCAGCTGAGTATCATCAGCATACGATACTGTGTCGAAGCCGTATGATTTGATCACACTAGCTAGGGGTGCCACGTACAGGTTGAACAGTGTGGGGCTTAAGATAGAGCACTGGGGACACCTTTGTCAATGTATTGGCTACTGGAGACAAAAGTACCCACATGCACTTTCGAAGTTCGATCTGTTAGGTAACTCCTGAGCCAGTTCAATGCAGTGCCCCTTTCTTGCTTGACGCATATCAACGCATATGCGTACAGCTCCTTCACTTGCCGTTTTGCGCACTATCACCATGGGAGAAACCCATGGCATTGGATCAATTAGACGCTCAATAATGTCATGTTTAAGTAACTATTCAAATTCTTTTTTAACAGCTTCTTGTAAATAAAAAGCAACTCGTCTATGTCTCAGAGCAACAGGATGGACATCGTCATTAATATTTAACTTTACTTTCATAGTCTTAAGCTTTCCCAAACCAAGAAACAACAAAGAAAATTGACTTACTAATTCGTGGAGAGCATTCATGTAGTCACAGAAATCAGTCCCAAAGCAGTACTGAAACTGAGCAGACAGTCACTTGACACTGTACCTTGAAGCACATGGATAGATGCTTGCACCTTCGTTTTCTTATGTTTTATGGTCGCAACAAATGAACCTTGACTTTTTATGGGTGCCGATGCAGCACATGTGTACACTTTGGTTTTCAATGGAGTAAGTCCGGCAATGGAGGTAATTCATTGTCTTTCTCTTCAGGCATCATGTTTATCGATGCACCACTGTTAATGATGAAAGGTATCAAGCAATCATTTATTTTCAATGTAATTTTCGGACAATGTTTGCATGACTTTGGTGCAATAGCATGTTGACTTTTCTTTGACTGACATTTTTCCGCACATGCAACTAGTCCCACATGCACAAGTTTCTCTGAGGTAAACATCAACATGGAGCAACCATCTTCCTCACTTTTACTTGATATTGAGGCAGACAAACTGCTTGGCGATGATTTACATGACAATTGACTTTGTTCAGTGTCGATTTGCGTCAATTGATGTCATCGCTTGGCCTTGTGGGTGTGCGTCGAACCTTGCTTCTGGAATGTTCTTTGTGGCCATTATGTCTTTGCACCGTGATGCACTTACTTTTTCCTTTGCTTTACAAACCATCACAAAATGGTTCTGTTTCCCATAGTCTTTACATATCTGTCAAATAGCGGGAAATTTACCTTCATGTGGAAACGAAAATGCACATCTAAAAAAGAACTTCTTTTTATTGGTAGACATCACTTTGTGTCCTCCAATCTTTTACTTTGGCTTACTTTTTATACTCATGACTGATTCACTCTGGGCACCTCCGGCCTCCATGTCAGCAGCTTGTCTTTCAGCACGCTCCTTAGCTCTGGCAGCCATCAACACTTGCTCCAGACTAAGAGTTAATCTCAACGTTCTTTGTCTGACTGAATCGGACAAGTTGCATAGCTTGCTCATCATTAAATTCATTGAACTTATAGTGTTTGATGAGTGTATCGAGCCTCTCCACAAATTCATCAATGGTTTCACCACCTTTTGGCGTTCTTGACTAAAAATATATCTTTCGTAATCAATGTTTGGTACTGCATTGAATTTAAGATTCAGCGTTTCTTTATTCTGACAGTATGTAATGTCTTCATTAGTTTGCAGCATTTTCTTTTTGACTTCTTTCACACAATCACCAGCAAGATTTTTGAGATACTTGATAATCTTTTGTTATCAGTCTCTTCCATTGCATCAATGAAATCATCAAATGTCTATATCCAAGCAGTCCATCTATCACCAATATTTTGCTTTTTGGCGTATCAAAAGGAGGTAGTTTCAGGAAAACAGTAGCTTTGTAGACCAGTGTGCAACTCAATGAAACCACGGGTGAATCCCTGTGACTTGGTTTAAGCAACTCATCTGTGAGATCTTGCAACATGCTGGCCTCTGACTCATCTTTAATAATAGCTGGAAATGTGACTTTCTTTGCTGCCATCTTGTACATTTCACTATTCCAAGAGTTGATCTCAGCTCCTTATTTTCCGAAGACCTGTGAAGATGTTCTGAGCCCCACTTGGCAACTCTGTGAATGGACCGCTTCGGGTATGGACTAGGAGTAGGCGGAATGTTTTATTCCATCTGTGGAATTGGAGAATTTTGTAATTCTGCATTACTCTTGTAACACAGAATTACTAATAAATTCTGCTGCTCCGCCAGCGGAATTTAAAAAACCAGCACTACCTAACCTGACCTGAAAATGTCCGCCCACTTGACATATTTTCTTTTTTTTGAGGCGTAGTAGTGAAGAACACATCATGCGAACAGGAATTTCTTTTGAATTGAAAGATTTGCAGAGAGAGAAGTGGTGGATTCAAAATTGACAGACGATGTTGTCACGTTCACGGAACCAGTGAAAGCTAGGGGAAAAGAAAACTGTAAGCCTGCACTGCCATAATCAAGATGTTTGCAGTGAATGGGAAAAGTAAGTGTTGTATAGTCAGCAGCTATGCACAGCAGACCCCCATCCAGGGATCAGAAAGTTATGTGACAATGAATATGACAGTTGAAGCTTCCTGTGGTTGTATTGTCTCAATCTCCTCTGCTTACTGCCAACCAGCTAGTAAGTAGGTCGGTTCAAGATCATCCCTACCCAGGAAGGAACACTTCTGGACTGCAATTTGTCCAAGCAGTGTCGGGTAGGAGAGTAAACAAAGTCGCTGAGATGAGAAGGTGCTGGATCGCACCTGGGGGGAAGGACTCACTAGCCCTACTCGGGCCACACATATACGTAAGTCATCAGCGAATGAGCTCTAATTACCCACCACTCAGATGACTGTTAACCCAGATTGCACTGAGCTACAATTACACTTACAAGTGAAGCACCTTACGATATCAAAAGTAGTGCTACTTTTGTGCCTTGGAATAACAAGGAAGTAAAACTGCACTTTAGAGGAGAGGATCAGATCTGAGACGCTTCCTCTCTTCTCACCTTCCGAGATTGTTCATTATTCACAGTGTAATCAGCTTTAATTTAATACAATTTATTCAGTCCCACTCTTGCTGTAAAGACACAGTTTCAAAGCTTTTTTCTAACCCTTTCCCCTCCGTCGCTCTAATATGGCCCCCTGTCTAAATGTTCGGTGGTGGGGCACAATGCACTGCTCCCGCTCTTCGTTCCAGTTTTGATTTCTGAGTGGTGCATTATTCCTCCGAAATAAATTCACACATTTCCAGGAGACTCCGCTCGTTCCTGACAAGGTTTGATGGGAAATGAGAGAGTTTTCTGCTCACTAGCGCCATCTACCCTCACTGTCGCAAACATACGGCACTGAGTGTACTGTTAATACTGGGTGGTTGAAACACCACGGAATCCTGCAGAGTTTTTATGTAATTCCGTGGAATTCTGCAGAGTAAAACTCCACGAGTTCCACCCAACCCTAGTCTGGACTGCTCTGTAAGCGCAACCGTGAGCACTTCTCCCTGTAGTACAATGACTCTCTGTAGTGTAAGTCATTTATTTCTTTTCTTCTAAATGCCAATTTGCATTTTCTAACACCTGATCTCCACCTTGCAGTATTTCTGTTTGCAGCCAGTGGCGCCTGCCTCGGAACTGGGGTGGTCGGGGGGGAGGGAATGGATTAAAAAAAATGTTTTAAAAAATAAACTTACCTTATCCGCCGCATGCATCTCCCGCCGCTGCACGCCTCTCCTCCATCCTCGGTCTGTTGGAAGCAATGGAAGCACCCAGGCTTCCAGACTCTCCCAGCCAATCACAACGCTGCAGGAGCAGGATCGTGATTGGTCTGAGCGTCCTGTTTGGACGCTCAGGCAGTGCCTGGGAGCCTGGGCATGTTATCCACAAGGCTGTGCATCATAGCCTAATGGAGAACATGCCAAGTGAGCATGACGGTTTGGCCGGCCCTAGAGGGATGTCCAAAGTGTCATGTGCACTTAGAGGAGTGCAGACCACTCCTCTCCTGCTCTGGCATCACAGAGCCCAGCCCTGCCTGACTCCTGCATAGAAAAATAAAATAATAATAACGTCCTGTTATTATCATTTTATTTGTATTTTTTTGCACTGCTGAAATAGCAGTAGGGCGATGCTCCTCCTCCTTAGCGGAGGAGCCCCCATGTTATTTTGCAAGTTATTATTATCAGTGGCTGCTCTTTGGAAACCATGTAAAATCCGCTTTCAGTGTTAACACTCCGTATAATGTACAACTTTATCTTGCGTGGCAGCACAGTAACTTTATGTATAGCCTGACCATCAGGCTCTCGACCATCAACGTGTAGAATCTTTGTAATTCTTCCATTGTCTTCACCTGCTTTATAGAGGCTGCAGTGGCGTTTTGACTCCACATGCATGAAGCGTCAATTCTGTTCTTTGACAGCGATACATGTGGCATGTATGAGCACTTTGCTTGGACCACAGAAAACTCTCTGGGAGAGCACGGTCATTCTTCGGGTTACTGATCCCCTATCTCATCGCTATTTATAGCGTCTTCCCCAACCTAGGTACCCACCAATGACTACGCCACACACGGAGCTTAGTATTACACGTCTTTATTCAGCTGCGTGTAACTGCGAATTCAACATTCAAAAACAAGCTTTCATGACATTGCGCTCTGACACCTATTTTCACAGCTCTATGGAGACGGTTAAGAGTCAAAAGGGTTCAGTCATAATACATCGGAAGACACTACAGTTGGGATGTCATCAGTCACTTTCAAGGCGACAGTCGCAATTTTCTCAAAATATGAATATCTAGAAATCAAATTTAGTGAATTGGTAAATAACAATTGAGAATTTAAGAAATCGCTAATTAGTGCACTTCAGTGTTTGCACATTTGTATTTGCAATTCACAAATTGAAATTCGTTAAAATGTTAAATTTGAGAATTGCTAAAACAAGTGTTAGTACATCAGGATCTATATTCCACTAAAGGTGTTGGGTCAGAACTGTCCTGCGCAAACTCAGTTGGTTCATTAATAACCATCGCCTTTGCCGTATTTAAATCATTTTGATTTTCCAAGTTTAGTTTAACCAAAATGTTTGATATGCTGAAAAAAGTATGTGAATGATCTGTCCATAAGTGTCAATGAGAGCAGAGTCAACCAAATCTGGCTCCATTTTCAGCAGTGCAGGTCCATTTTTCAAAGAAGTTTGTTTGCTGTTCACTTACTACTGTTCTACAAAAGAACATTTGGGTCATACAGACCCACATCTGTAGCCAGCTACATCCCATGAAACAAGTTTGGAAGCATTTTTGAAAGAATCATTCCAATGGAAAATGTGGTGCAACTTTTTTTTTAAAAGAAATGTATCATTTCCTTCCGACTGGGCAGAATTTAATCTATTCATCTTGTGCATTTTATTATTCATACTTTCTTAAGATTATAGCGGTAATATTAATTTATAAAAAAAATTGTGATTGTCTGATCGTACAGTTCTATTGTATTAGTCAGCAAAGAAACTCTACAAGTTAGTACTTCACTTGTTAATAATGCTACAATGAGACTGTCTCAATCAAAGGACATTCATTTCGGCAGTATGTCTGAAAGCCGACAGCATCAGATGAATAATGAAAACCTGTACAGATCCTCATTAAATTTCAAAGGGAGTCACTACTCCTCATAAGCCTCAATTTGCCTGAATAGACTAATAGGGCATAAGTAGAAAGTGCACTTGTGAAGTCGATCAAGACTACGAACCATGGCTCTTCTGATCTCCTAATAGAACAAAATGAAGAGAAAGGCTTTCTTCCTTTCACACTGCAAATTACTTCCACAGACTCCGACAATCCATCCACTCTCCAATTACAAGATTGGACCAATTCGGTAACTTTGTTTCATGTTTTTCGTGATATATAAGTTTTTTATTCAACGCAATACTTTACAATGTTAGTAGTGTGTACTTTCGATGACTTTTAGCACATAAGAGGTTTGCTACCTTGAGGACCATTTCATTTTTTGTGATTAAAGATGACTGCTTTACTTCTCCAAAGTCTTCTGTTCGCATTTTTAAATATAAAACACATACATTTGTCTAAAAAAGCAGCTGCATTGTTTGATTGTAAGAAGAGTCTTCCTTTAATAATCTATAGCTTCTAGAGGTAAGGCTTAACTGTTTCTTTTTTTGTTTGTATTACAGTCTATTCAGTTTTATTACAAAACGTACAAAATTCACATACAAATACAGGAAACTAATTTTATACAGTTCCATACAGTGGCGGCTCCTCGAGGGAGTGCTGCGGGGCGGTGAGGCGGTGCGGGGGAGGTGCATGGTGGGGGGTAGTAAACTCCAGAATACGGCCGAACGGAGTTGAGTAAATGAATAAATAAATAAAATGAATTATATTGCGCGCTGCATCGCTGATTTGGCGTTGCAGCGTGCGCAATGTAATTCGTTTTATTTATTTATTTATTTACTCAACTCCGTTAGGCCGTATTCCGGAGTTTACTACCCCCACTCTGCCCCACCCCCGCCCCGGCTCACCGCCCCGCAGCACTCCCTTGAGGAGCCGCCACTGGTTCCATACAAACATTCCTACGAAACATATCATGAAACGTATTAAAAGGAATACATGGCCGAACATCCGCGGTCGCCTGATCTGCTGCTCCATGCCGGCACCAGAATTCCCCAATCCAGAGAGGATTTACAGTCAGCTAGAGGCTGAGGGGGATGGGGACGACAAGGAGATCAACAGGCCGGGACAGCAGCATTCGTCCACGAGGCACTGGCCAGCATCCAAAATGGTGGGCAGCAGAGGCGCTGCGGCTCCTGGAACAGCAAGCAAGGGGTCTTGGAACAGCAAACCGTGACTAGGAAGCTTAGGAGTCCCAATCAAAGGCAAGCGAAGTAGTCACTAGCATTGGGAGCCCCCGCACAGAATGACACACTGCAGGCACCCCACACCAGCCAAAGGAAGTACTTGGGAGTCAGTGATTTGGGGGGGATATTGGGTCACCCAGGAGGGAGTTGCTACTCCTTCAGGAGAGGCCTGGCAGCAAGATCTGAGGTTGGGTTGGAGTCTCCCACCATTCTATCCCCAGTGCTAAGAACACCTTGACAATAGCGGAGGTGAGAGGTGCCAGAGCCTGGAGAGGGAGAATTGCCCAGCCGTCCACCATATAGGGAAGACAGGAGAGGCAACCAATAAACAGAGGTAAAATTCGCTTCTGCACACAGCAGGTTGTCGGTAGGTCAACTAATCACTAGCCCTTCCCCATCTGGGCTCCTGCCAAAGAATTGGGTCCCCTTGAGAGACCTTTCACCCAGCCCACCTAATGGACAGCGTGGTATAGTGAAGCCATTGTGGCAACAGGGAGTAACACTAGGCCATTTTATTATGGGCTGGCCCATACAAACACTCAAACATCTTGGGGAGGAGTGCTTATGCGGACTCCCAGGGCAACAACACAAAAGCAACCACCAGCTTCGGTGCTCGAGGCAACAAATGCCTTGTAGTACTCCTTAAATTGAGTCTCGAAGAGAGCTGCTGACTTAATTTGTCCGCAGTGTCATTTGATTCCTGCCTACACTATCTGAAATTGCTGTTCCTAACTGAAATTGCTCCCTGCCATCCATACTTCTGTAGCCCTTTAGGAGAACTCCGGAGGGGCAAATGCAGCATTCGTACCCGAGATCCCAAGACACACTATCAGGGCTATGGGATCAGTACTTGGTCCACAGCTCCAGTTTCGGCAGTCAGCCCTCCAAGCATCCTTCATCACTCACCCAAAAGGCGGAGATCACTCTGTCCATTAGGGTAGTGGGGGGTCCGGCTCAGACACACAGACTCTGGAAAACAACTGCTCCAACATTGTAAATATAGCCCTCAGTGGCAAGCCGCATTTGGCCCCTCCAGTCAAACAGGAGTGGATGGAGTAGGTAATTGCCTCTCTACTCTGCTTAGACCAGTGAAACCACAAAGACATTGGTAGAACAATGGCTACTACACAGCACAATAATGCTTTTGATCTGACACACCATGACTCGGAGGAAAGGGAAAAGTCAACATCAAAAACCTACACCACAGCATGAACCACAGCACAAATTGTAATAATATGGCCCTGAGCAACACCTATGTGGATACGTACCTGGATACCCAAGAAGGAACAGATCAAATGATAACTAAAGACTTCCTCTTGAAGACGTTCAGGGACATCAAGAAAGAAATACGTGCAGTGAAAGGAAACCTGTAAAAAGAGCTAAAAGAGATGACTGGGGATATCAATGATCTGCGCGGCAAAGTCAGAAAACAGGAAACAGGCCTGGATGGACAATTTTATGATTGTAAATGACTGCAGAGACACATACTAATGCTACAGGAACAACACATTGTAGTCCAGGAGAAATGCGAGGAGCTGGAGAACTGCTCGAGGTCGAATAATGGTCCCAAGGCCAGATTGCTGTCACTGTCCATCACGGTGCCTGACACACGGTGCAGGGATGTGTAAAAACGCTCATTTTACAATGGGAGCTTGTGCTGCGGCCGGTTTCGGAACGCCGCACAGGCTCCTATTGTGAAATGGAAGTTTGCTACCGCACCATGTGCTGTCGCATCGTAATTGTGGTGTTGGGACCGGAGGTCGGACGGTTCCACATCCGCGCTGATGTCGGTCAGAGGCAACTCCAACCAACATCATATGAGGCCCTATGTTGTTAATATCGTTTATAAAAATATACTTGTTCATAATATTGTTTTTAAATTATTTTTATGTATTTTAGTAAATGTTTTAATTGTATATGTTATAAATTGTTTGTATAATTATTGTTACTGTTTTTTAATGTCGTTTGTAAATTTGTAGTTGTTTTTAAATTTAATGTAATTTTTATTGTAATGTTTTGTGTCTTAGTGGGTTATGGGGTTTGTAGGGGTACAGGATGGGAAGTAAATTAATTATAATTAATTAATAATTAATTTGTAATTATTAGTAATTATTTAATTGACAATCAATTATGTAAATTGTGTAATTAATTTAATTTTTAAGTTAAGTTTTAGGTTCGGGTTGTGGGGTTTGTAGGGGTACAGGGTGTGAAGTAAATACATTTTAATTAAGTAATAATTATATTTTAATTATTATTAATTATTTAATCGATAATTAATTATATAAATTGTTTAATTAGTTAAATTTTTAATTTATATTTTTGGTGCAGGTTTGTGGGGTTTGTAGGGGTAAAGGATGAGAAGGTAAAAAATTATAATTAATGAATCATTAACATTAATTAATAATAATTATTTAATTGATAATTAATAATGTAAATTGTGTAATTGAGATATTTTTAAGTTATATATTAGGTGCAGGTTGTTGGGTTTGAAGGGGTAAAGGGTGGAAAGTTAATTAAATATAATTAATTAATTAGTGTATTGCTATTAATTGTTGAATTGATAATTATGTAAATTGTGTAATTTAGATATTTACTAACATAAATCAGGTGCGTGGATTGGGGTTTGTAGGGGTAAAGGGTGGGAAGATAGTTAAATATAATTAATTAACTATTTGTTAATTATTATTGATTGTTTAATTGATAATTAATTATTTAAATTGTGTAATTATTATACATTTTTAGATACATTTTAGTTATGGATTGTTGGGGTTTTAGAGGTACAGAGTGGGAAAATAATCAAGAAATCATTTATTGATAATAGATTATTAATTTGTTAATAATTATTTATTTTATAACTATGTAAATTGTGAAATTATCTTTTTGTTAAGTTATATTTAGGTGTGTGTTGTTTAGTTTGTAGAGATATAGGGTGGGAAGTTATTTAGGTAATAATACATGTAAAATTATGTATTCATTTATTAAAAATGGTGTTATTTATTATATTGCATGTTAATTGTGTTATGCTTTTTAATTTCAATTAACTTTTATTTGTTGGTTGTTATGATTGTAAGAAGATATTTTGGTATTTTAATTACATTCATAATATTTGTTTTAATGATAATAATTATTAAACATTGTAATAATTATGTAATTTGTTTGACTTCACCCCTCCGCAATCCAATGCTTTCCTACTGTTGCACCAACTGGAGTGGGAATAGTAAATTTTACCCCTCCTGAGTTCAATGCTTTCTCTACTGTTGTACAGACTGGAGTGGGAATAGTACATTTTACCCCTCTGAATCCAACGCTTTCCCTTCTGTTGCACCAACTGGAGTGGGAATAGTAATTGTACCCCTCCTGAGTTTAACGCTTTTTCCACTGTTGCATACATTGGAGTGGGTATAGTATATTTATTATTTATAAAGTTTGATTTTTTTAAAATATATATTATTATTATGTGTTTGTGTATCAAATTTTATTTTTATACATGCAGAAAGAAAACTGTCGGAAATATCAAATAAAGTGAAAGAATTGGAGAAACTATTGGAGAGATTTACTGCCACAGAGGATGGTATAAAGCATTGGAAGAATTGGAAAGGAAGATGGATAAACATGAGAAAGAGGTCCAGACGAAGAAACTAAGAAAGTTTAACAGGGATAAAACGGACTATGCAGTAGGCAGAGTGTACACGTTTGCCAGACGATTTGACGCCCTCCACACGAGACAGAGAATGGACCAAATGATGGGAAGAGTGGACCCTCCATCCAGTGTGATAAGCTCGCAAGTTAGCTCTGGGGATGAGGGGGTGACTGGAAATTTACCAAAATTGGATTTTTCCGGGCAGCTACGGCTACTACAAATGACCATGAGGGGGAGAGGCAGAGGCCTAAATCAAACAAATACCAAAGAACAAGAAGGGGCAGGAAAAGGAAAATGTGGCAGAGGAGGAGAGAAAAAGAAAAATAAAAAAGACTGATGGGAGTAGGGACTGGCTCTATGGATAAAGATCTGGTTATTAATCTCTCCAGTATGAAACTCAACGAGAAACACACCTGCTCAACAAAGGCGTGTCCTTTTGTCCAAATTTAAACATGGACTTTGCCAATGCCAGAATCGACTTGTACAAGTTTTGCCAGAAGCTTAAATTGAAAAAGTACTTTGCGAATAGAACAAAGAAAACACAAAAACCTGCAAAGGAAAAAGAACCGGAATTGTCCATTCTAACAGCAAGGGATCTCCCACACCTAACAACTCTCAAGAGCTTGGATGAACAACCAGGTGTTGAAAGAGAAAGAGAACTGAGTGATAGAGAACTATGTATGACGGTCAACATCGATCCTGACATGTCTGTCCCCAGTGGGAGTAAAAACAGTTCCAAGTTTTGTCCCCAATTGCCACCTGGGTTTAAGGTGGATCTATTTCAGGAATTGGTATCAGATGGTTTGAGGAAATTGGCAGTTAAGGCTGGAAAGGGCCACTCCAGGAGAAGTAGTGACAACATAACATTTGATGACTGGGCAGCTCTGAGTGTATTACAAGACAATAAGGACATCGTCATGAAGCCCTCTGATAAAAGGGGGGAACATCGTGATTATGTACAGGAGCAAGTATTTATTGGAAGCAAGAAGACAACGAAACAATCGGAGTCACTATGAGAAACTGCCAGTAGATCCATCAAAAGAAGTAATGAGGAGATTTCATACCAAACTGGAGGAATGGCATGATCTGGACCTACTAGATGACAATGAATATGCGTATCTTAAAAAGGACTGCCCAGTTTTACCAACCATCTACTTTTTACCAAAGGTTCACAAGAGTTTAGATAACCCCCCAGGTCGACCAATTGTGAGCTCCTGTGACTCCCTCCTAGAGAATGCATCGAGATTTGTGAACATTTTCCTCTTCCCATATGTCTCCAACCTCTCCCCGTACATCAGGGATTCTATGGATTTCCTTAACAGGATTAACAACATCCCCTGGAAACAAATTTACATCATGGCTACAGTGGATGTCGTATCCCTTTATACATCAATCAAACATGAGGATGGTTTGGAAGCTAGCAGACATTTCCTAAGATCGAGATCGCTCAATCTGCTAAGCCACACAGAAATGCTGTTGGGAATGATGGAATTTTGTCTAAGGAATAACATCTTCATCTTTGATGGAAAATTCTATATACAGAAGCAAGGGACAGCAATGGGGGCTTCCTTTGCCCCAACATATGCGAATCTTACGATGGGCTTCTGGGAAGCAGAAACAGTAGGAGCAGGAGAACACGCAGAGAGCCTGAAAAAAGTCATTTTATGGCTACGTTTTATCGATGACCTCTTTCTCTTGTGGGAAGGGGAGGAAGCCAAACTTATCACCTTTTTGGAATTAAATCGGTTTTATTAGCAGAACTCATAGCATAACAATATAAAGTATTAGTGCCTACAACCCAACGGGCCGGCTGCATAAAGACATAAAAGCCGATAAGAGCCAATGAATTACAGGCTGTCCGTATAGATAGATTACACAGCATGCCGCCTACAACCCATTCTGGGCTGGCCGCGTTCAACAGGAAGAAACATTAAGTGATCCAGGATCCATGGAGATGGAGATGGAGATGGAGCATTGGAAAGGGTCAGTAGCCTGCTGAGCCCGCAGGTGCCCGATGAGTCAATGACTCGTTATAGCGAGTCCGGGAGTTAAAGTCTGCCTTTTAAGGAAATTATGAATCACAAAAGGAGAAATACTAACAAAACTAAAATTAGAAACCCCGAGAGCCTCCCACCACCCCCTCCCCACCCATCTCCAGGTGAGCCAGTAAGTGCACTTGCGCGCATAAATGTGGTCCGGTGTGAAAGTCACCAACAACGCTTGGCCCCAAGAACCCAACCAAGGCCATTAGGTACTAACCACTCCCCCTGCTTTCCGGAATCAGTTTCAAAATTCGTAAGTAAGCAGGGCATGTCAGTTCCCGAAACTCTGTAGAGAGGATGGAAATAAAGGGGGCCCATATCTTAGCGTATATAGAAAAACCTCGGCACTCAAATCAGTTCAATTTTGATTCATACAAAAAGAGTATTTGTTTAATATTTATTTTTTTATAAAAGAACTTGAAGCAATTCAAAATATCAACATACAAAAAGTTTTGTGGAGCAGTTCATAATACCAACAAATTAGAAGTAAAATAAACACATCCAACAAACAGATTTCAACCATATGTTTTAAAAGCAAATAGCATAGTATTTCAATGATAGAAGGTAGATACTGTAATCCTTCCACATAGCGTTGAACCGGCAGCCGACACGTGTTTCGTTTCAAAGAAACTTTTTCAAGGCTGCAATAAATGCCATAAAAGAAATCCAATATTTACAATACAAAAATAAGAAGTGAAAAGAGGAAACAAGAATTTATATCATTTCTCAAAAGTAAGAAAGACAAAGGAAAAGATAGTTTATATGCAGAAAATACACTGCATTTAACAACCATAGGATTATAGTAGAGTGCAAAAAAAGACAATTATTTTGGAAATTGCTCCGTGATAAACCAAAACCAACCAACAGTGTAGTCACATGATATACATCATGTACATCAGCGAAAGTACAAGTGATAGATAGAGAAGACCCCGAGTAGACCAATAGTAAGATTCATGCTGCATTTGTGCACCATAGTAAAGATTATTCATAGACCCAATAGATGTAAAAGTAATAAGAACTAGCATAAACAAAACAATATAAAATACCTTCAATAGCTTTAATTGATGAATTCTCAATGCATTCATTAAAATTCTGATCCTTTCAGCGAAAATGTTTAGTCCCTGACAAATATAAATTAAAAGAGAAACAAAGCAGTCTTGTAAATAAGTATCCACGAATAAGTAATTAATCTTGTATAGTTAGACTAAAAAACCTAGTAATTAAGTACCTACTAGAAAGAGTATTTTTATTCAGAACGAAGATAGTTTCCATAATTTCATAGAGATATTGTAATAGGTATCTGAAAAGAGTAATAAGGAAAATACAAATAATGTTCTCTTATAGTTAAAGGACTCGTCACTCTAGACCCACTATCACTGAGCCATTCCTATAACTTAAATAGCTCCAAGTAGTTGTGAAAGTTAATAACACCAATCTTTTACCACCGACATGTTATTGCATATTAATATCCGCCAAAAGCCCGAAAAATATGTGAATCATTTTCACATCGATCAAGTACTAAAATTTATTTAAAATAAGGCACCTATATCTAATCCCACTCCTTTTAGTGGATAATTAATGCGTAGAAAACTTACTGATAATTACACGATGAGCGTCGGGCTATGATATGCCCCTAAAAAGAAGACAATGATGTACCTATTAACAAGAGTACAGAATGTGTCATTCAAATATTTATATATAGAGACCGCTCTTAGGAATACTAAGTGAAAAAGAAAAAAGCCCCGTTATTCGTCGCTTTTGATATAATTAAGAAGTCTTTTAAGAAAAATGGAATGCAGCAAGAATAAAACCTGCTTATTTTTAAGTGTATTTGTATGTTTCGCCACCTCTATTATATCAAGCAGTCTGTAGCGTTGTTGAAGCATTGCCAAATAAAGCCACTGCCACGCAGAATATATCATTAAACAGAAACATAAAGATTAGAACGGTAAGTCCAGACCCTGAAAACTTTGACACGATGTTGCACAAAACGCGACCTTTAAGAATAAGTAACAACGCTCTAAAGGCCTCTTGGTTCGTAAACACTAACCTGTCCTCGTAAATTTCGTCGTGTAACTCGAAGCCGTTCTGAATGTATTGGAAAACAAACTTGTGACTCTTAGCACTTCTTTTAAGCGTATTCTCCTCCATTATGTACGTCGTGTTCTCAATTAGGTCGCTACTTCCGTTTTTACATCAAACTAGAAGAAGGACTACTGCAACCAGATTCCTCTTTTCTATTAGGTAAACGGCAGCCATTACTGGCTGATGTTAATTCGAGCGTACTGTGTACAGTTAAACACATATAACTAATACTTTATTCGGTCAGGTAATTAGCAGATTGAGCGATAGATGTACAAGAATTAGAAACAACGTTCGAAAGCCTCCAATAAGTAAACATTAACCCGTCCTCGTTAATTTCATCGTGTCCCGAAACCGTTCCAAATAAGTAAGAAAGCAAACCTAAAACTTCACATTTCTTTTTAAAGGATATTTTAATCCATTTCGCACGGCGTGTTGTCAGATAGATTGCAACTACCATTTCTTACATTAAGATAGAAGAAGGACTATTGCAACCAGATTCCCCCTCTTCTATTAAGTCAAGTGGCGGCCATTACTAGTTAATGTTTATTCGAAAATATTATATACGGTTAAAACACATATGTCTAATATTTTTGTCGGTCAAAAAATAAACAAATTGACAAATAAGTGCACCAAAGTTAGTAAGCTAACTATATTAGTAAGTGAAAATAGAAAAAGAAATAGAGGCCTCTAATGTACAGTAATACATGAATATAGTATGTAATGGCTATGATAACCATTATTAAGTAGATATGTATATGGTGCCTTTGAGATTTTCACAAAACATAAATTTCACATTGTTGAAATATCTATCAGCCATACATTTATCACAATATTAGGCATTAGATGACTAAATAATGTATATTATATTAGGTCCACAAGCAGTTAGCAAACATCCTGATCATGTTGTATGAAAAATTTGGCATATTTTAAAATTTATAAGCGAGAGAGCCAAACTATACAGTCTTAACATACATCGGGCAGAGAAGGCATCTATATAGTAAGCATTTCCATTAATATCTCAGTTTAGGAAAACAGATGTTTTGCTTATTGACTATACGATTGCTCAACAAATGATAAATTATCAGAAAGACCCGTCTAGTCCTTCAGGAAAGTATGTAGTTCTTTATCGATGTTAATCCCCATTTCTACCGCACGAAGGCGAATAATCCATTGTGCTTCGGCTTTCCTTAGACCTCAAAGTCCTGTCTCCCCTCTACCATCAGTTTGAGTCTCAGCGATGCCATGAAAGCTCAGACCTATTAGGGTTCTATTGGGATGTTCAGAGTTATAATGTAACGCTAGAGGATAACTAGAGTCGTTATTTCTAATTGCCCTCATATGCTCTTGAATCTCTCCTTAAGCGGTCGTATTGTGCTGCCTATATATATTAATCCACAAATACAGCGTATACAATAAATGACATATCTAGTGTTACAATTAATAAATTGACGAATCTTATATAGTGTGTTAGTGTTGTATTTGAATTCCTTCAATTTATTACAAGCAAATTGGCACACATTACAATGTCCACATTTGTAAAAACCATCCGGTTTACTAGATAGACAAGTCTTGTCAGTATGTTTAGGGGTAGGTAGCTTGAACATAAAAGTCCCTTAGTGTTTTACCTCTTCTATAGACAATACTGGGATTAGGTGTAACAAACTTTTTCATTACACCATCTAGAGTTAAAAGATGCCAATGCTTCTTCATGATTTTATAAATCTGATAACTATGTGCATTGTAGTTAGTCACAAAAAAGTTTGTTACACCTAATCCCAGTATTGTCTATAGAAGAGGTAAAACATTAAGGGACTTTTTATGTTCAAGCTACCTATAACTCTGAACATCCCAATAGAACCCTAATAGGTCTGAGCTTTCATGGCATCGCTGAGACTCAAACTGATGGTAGAGGGGGAGACAGGACTTTGAGTCTAAGGAAAGCCGAAGCGCAATGGATTATTCGCCTTCGTGCGGTAGAAATGGGGATTAACATCGCTAAAGAACTACATACTTTCCTGAAGGACTAGACGGGTCTTTCTGATAATTTATCATTTGTTGAGCAATCGTATAGTCAATAAGCAAAACATCTGTTTTCCTAAACTGAGATATTAATGGAAATGCTTACTATATAGATGCCTTCTCTGCCCGATGTATGTTCTCTGCCCGATGTAGGTGGAGAAGTGTGGCTCAATGGTTAGAGCGGCAGACCCTGATGCAGAGATCTGGCCCGGGACCAGGGTTCAATTCCCGCCTCGGCGGGTCTTGGGCTCAATTTCCTCGGACCTGATAATTCTCGCCTCGGTGCCTATTCTAATCATGGGTCCCACTCTGCAACTCTGGGCAATAGCTTGCTTAATCTCCACAACGGCCCCACCAGCGCTGGGATGCCTGACTTCACCTTGGGGGTGCCCAGGAGTGGACATTTCACAGGGAAAAGCCAGGAAGGGTTCCACAGCGGTATGCGTACAGCGCCAGGAAACCCCAGCTGGGGTAGCAGTGCGCTTTACAAGTACGAATTTCATTTCATTTCATGTTAAGACTGTATAGTTTGGCTCTCTCGCTTATAAATTTTAAAATATGCCAAATTTTTCATACAACATGATCAGGATGTTTGCTAACTGCTTGTGGACCTAATATAATATACATTATTTAGTCATCTAATGCCTAATATTGTGATAAATGTATGGCTGATAGATATTTCAACAATGTGAAATTTATGTTTTGTGAAAATCTCAAAGGCACCATATACATATCTACTTAATAATGGTTATCATAGCCATTACATACTATATTCATGTATTACTGTACATTAGAGGCCTCTATTTCTTTTTCTATTTTCACTTACTAATATAGTTAGCTTACTAACTTTGGTGCACTTATTTGTCAATTTGTTTATTTTTTGACCGACAAAAATATTAGACATATGTGTTTTAACCGTATATAATATTTTCGAATAAACATTAACTAGTAATGGCCGCCACTTGACTTAATAGAAGAGGGGAATCTGGTTGCAATAGTCCTTCTTCTATCTTAATGTAAGAAATGGTAGTTGCAATCTATCTGACAACACGCCGTGCGAAATGGATTAAAATATCCTTTAAAAAAGAAATGTGAAGTTTTAGGTTTGCTTTCTTACTTATTTGGAACGGTTTCGGGACACGATGAAATTAACGAGGACGGGTTAATGTTTACTTATTGGAGGCTTTCGGAACGTTGTTTCTAATTCTTGCACATCTATCGCTCAATCTGCTCATTACCTGACCGAATAAAGTATTAGTTATATGTGTTTAACTGTACACAGTACGCTCGAATTAACATCAGCCAGTAATGGCTGCCGTTTACCTAATAGAAAAAGAGGAATCTGGTTGCAGTAGTCCTTCTTCTAGTTTGATGTAAAAAACGGAAGTAGCGACTTAATTGAGAACACGACGTACGTAATGGAGGAGAATACGCTTAAAAGAAGTGCTAAGAGTCACAAGTTTGTTTTCCAATACATTCAGAACGGCTTCGGTTACACGACGAAATTTACGAGGACAGGTTAGTGTTTACGAACCAAGAGGCCTTTTAGAGCGTTGTTACTTAATCTTAAAGGTCGCGTTTTGTGCAACATCGTGTCAAAGTTTTCAGGGTCTGGACTTACTGCTCTAATCTTTATGTTTCTGTTTAATGATATATTCTGCGTGGCAGTGGCTTTATTTGGCAATGCTTCAACAACGCTACAGACTGCTTGATATAATAGAGGTGGCGAAACATACAAATACACTTAAAAATAAGCAGGTTTTATTCTTGCTGCGTTCCCTTTTTCTTAAAAGACTTCTTAATTATATCAAAAGCGACGAATAACGGGGCTTTTTACTTTTTTTCACTTAGTATTCCTTAGAGCGGTCTCTATATATACATATTTGAATGACACATTCTGTACTCTTGTTAATAGGTACATCATTGTCTTCTTTTTAGGGGCATATCATAGCCCGACGCTCATCGTGGAATTATCAGTAAGTTTTCTACGCATTAATTATCCACTAAAAGGAGTGGGATTAGATATAGGTGGCTTATTTTAAATAAATTTTAGTACTTGATCGAAGTGAAAATGATTCACATATTTTTCGGGCTTTTGGCGGATATTAATATGCAATAACATGTCGGTGGTAAAAGATTGGTGTTATTAACTTTCACAACTACTTGGAGCTATTTAAGTTATAGGAATGGCTCAGTGATAGTGGGTCTAGAGTGACGAGTCCTTTTAACTATAAGAGAACATTATTTGTATTTTCCTTATTACTCTTTTTCAGATACCTATTACAATATCTCTATGAAATTATGGAAACTATCTTCGTTCTGAATAAAAATACTCTTTCTAGTAGGTACTTAATTACTAGGTTTTTTAGTCTAACTATACAAGATTAATTACTTATTCGTGGATACTTATTTACAAGACTGCTTTGTTTCTCTTTTAATTTATATTTGTCAGGGACTAAACATTTTCGCTGAAAGGATCAGAATTTTAATGAATGCATTGAGAATTCATCAATTAAAGCTATTGAAGGTATTTTATATTGTTTTGTTTATGCTAGTTCTTATTACTTTTTACATCTATTGGGTCTATGAATAATCTTTACTATGGTGCACAAATGCAGCATGAATCTTACTATTGGTCTACTCGGGGTCTTCTCTATCTATCACTTGTACTTTCGCTGATGTACATGATGTATATCATGTGACTACACTGTTGGTTGGTTTTTGGTTTATCACGGAGCAATTTCCAAAATAATTGTCTTTTTTTTGCACTCTACTATAATCCTATGGTTGTTAAATGCAATGTATTTTCTGCATATAAACTATCTTTTCCTTTGTCTTTCTTACTTTTGAGAAATGATATAAATTCTTGTTTCCTCTTTTCACTTCTTATTTTTGTATTGTAAATATTGGATTTCTTTTTATGGCATTTATTGCAGCCTTGAAAAAGTTTCTTTTGAAACGAAACACGTGTCGGCTGCCGGTTCAACGCTATGTGGAAGGATTACAGTATCTACCTTCTATCATTGAAATACTATGCTATTTGCTTTTAAAACATATGGTTGAAATCTGTTTGTTGGATGTGTTTATTTTACTTCTGATTTGTTGGTATTATGAACTGCTCCACGAAACTTTTTGTATGTTGATATTTTGAATTGCTTCAAGTTCTTTTATAAAAAAATAAATATTAAACAAATACTCTTTTTGTATGAATCAAAATTGAACTGATTTGAGTGTTGAGGTTTTTCTATATTCTCTGATATCACCACTGAGTTCTTATGAACCACAGTGGACAACACCTTAGGTAGTGGGGTGTAAACCTTTAACCTTGAGGGGCACCAATATTGCAAATAAATACTTAATGCACATAGAGAGTGATGTGCTACCAATAAGACCACCACTACCATTTGTAAATATTGCCATATCTTAGCGTATTCGGATTTGTCCCCTAGGGTAGCCATGGAGAGTCTCTCCATGCCTAAAAGGGACCACAGCTGGTGAAGCCATTGCGTGTGGTCCGGAATCCTGTCCGATTTCCAACCAGTTAAAAGTACCCGATGTGCAGCATTCAATGCCAGGGCGATCTGTCTGCCCTTGGTAGAACGCAAGGGAAAAGTCAGGGCGTTGGGAAATCCTAAGATAGTGTATGCAGGGAACCTGGGGATGCTAGTGTCGAAAGCTTTATTGATCTCATCGAGGATCTTATCCCAATATCTTGTGAGCTTCGGGCAGTTCCACAGCAGATGAATGAGGGTACCCGGGCTCCCACAGCCTCGCCAACAGAGACCTTCGCACTATGAGTTCCATTTAGTTAAACGAGCCGGGGTGTAGTACCAGTAAGATACAATTTTAAATGCAGTTTCGGTGTGGCCCATGGAGTGTGCAGTGTGGTGGGTCCTATAAAAAAATATCCTCCCATTCCTTGTCTGACAGGGTTCGACCAAGTTCCGCCTCCCACCGCCTCTGTCCGGTCGTCCCGTCCCCAATCGTGCCCCAGGAGAGAACCATGTAGATTTCCGAGATAAGTTTACGATCATCTTTTTTCAGAAAAAGCCACTTTTCAAACAGGAAGCTAACAACAATATCTCAACCGGATTTAATGAAACCTAATATACATGTATGTACAAGACATTACAAAAAAGAAAGAATAGACTCCAAGTTTGTTTGAATGTGCTCATGGCATAAAATATTAAAAACACAAATTATACACAACAGTTATATCAGCACTGTAGGCATAAATGCAGAGGCAACCCTAAGAAACTTGGTGCACGTTGTGCTCGTGACAAAGGTGACGGCGCAAGTGACAAGTGAGAAAACACAGCGGTGGGCACAAAGAGATAAAGTGATATAGGATATGTACAAAATAATTGGTTCAACACAAGGAATATTTTAGATCATTGGTAAGGGTTTAAAGCAATTCTGTGAACCAAAGTTGGGTGTGCGCCATAAATTGCACTGGTAAACTGGTCGACGGCGTTTCAATCCTAGTGAATCAGGATCCTCTTCAGGACCGGGTTGCCAATTTAAGGGTACTGTATGGGAAAGGTCAGGGGGATAAGGGGCAGGGAGAGCATGGAGAGATAACGTAGGTCTGCTCGGGTCTGAGCATGATAGCCTACCTTTAGATCATGAAAAAGGTGGACTGGAAATTTCAAAGATAAATCAGGACGTCTAGAATCAGGTCCTAATATGTGAGCGGCAGCGTAGATGAGCGTCTGCGCGTGAAGAAGGAGCCGGTGCGGACAGTCTGGGGATAAAGAAGCCAGAGTGAACTAATTTCCTTGGTGGATGCAAGCGCTGGTGAAGGTGAGACAGCGAGGGTGAATTAATAAACTCACCCACTGGGATCTCAATGGGGAAATCGAAGAACAAGGTGCAGGGTCGGGTCCCCGATCCACTGCAACGGTAACAGGTGTTGTTTCCTAAGGGAGTAGAAGGGGTCTGATAGTAAATACGGGAAGGTGGGAGAGAGAAATAGAGATGGCGAGGCTCGATGAGCTGCCGAGGCTTACCGTGAATAAGGCGGAAGGAATCTGAAAGAGTCGGGTACACCAGTATCTCTGGGCCGCCACAATCGTGTGCGGAGTCCTCCGGTGTCTCGTATGTGTGGGGTGAAAGGATAGATTAAGTAAAGAATAGGTTTCCGGGGAAACGCATCAGACGGTCACGTGACCGTCTCCGTATTGTTCGTAGTTAGGGGTGGGTGGGGCGTAGTCAAGGACGCTAATCGGACAAGAACAGCGTGCGGATTAAGAAATGGAAAAGTTACTTTCAGACTGGCGTCTGCTAGGTAAACATGAAAGTATTTGCAATTTAGGACAGCGCAATGGATTGAATTCGCAATGTGAAAATTATATGAACACAACATTTATACAACATTTAGGAGTACTATCTACGATATAGTAAAATAACAACAACCATGAATTTGGAAGCGAAAATGGTGTGTTCAAAACAGTATGGTTAGGGCATAAATATGACAAACAAATAGGAAAAACAGATAAGGACAACAATTGGCCCAAACAATGCAACAGTATATAAATGGGTCAACAACAAACGACTTGGACAAGCATATCATGCTCAAAGAAAAATCTCATATGTTTAAGTTATGTCAGGGCGGATAAGAAACACTGGTATATTTACAGCCAATAAATGAAATGAAGGGGATGAGGGACTAGACGGGGGTATCCATCTGAGGGACAGGAATATACATTGCGATGTATTGGCAGAGTGAAGTTAAAAAGGAAACAAATGAAAGTACTCAAGTAAGGTGGAAGACATGGTATCAGAAGGGTCATACCAGGATGGTACTGTTCCACTCATTAATCGTGTTGAGGCCCTGGTTTACTGTGTTACAGCGTGTGATCCATTTGCACTCACTTTTGTTACGTAAAGTCTGGATATTGCCACCTCTGAGTGGAAGTAGAGGTTGGTCGATCACCTGCCAGGTGATGTCAAATTCACTGTGATTTTTTTCGAGGTAGTGTGCAACCAAAGGGGCTGTCAGAACTTTGCAGTGTATTCTGCTTTTATGTTGTATGATTCTCTGTTTGATCATTTGAATAGTCTGACCGATGTATGTAAGGTTGCAGGGGCACTGAATTGCATAGATCACATTCTGGGAACGGCAGTTGGTAAAAGTTTTCAGAGTGTATGATTTGTTATTGGTCCTGAATTCCTTGGTGTTGGAAGTAAGGTCACAGACGCTACATGCTTGACATCTGAAATGGCCGATCAATGGTGGTAGACCCCAAGCCGCGGTGATAGAATTCTGTTGTGTTGGTTTGGTAGGCCAAGTGATGGCGTGGACCAGGTGATTGGCCAGGTTGTCGCCTCTTTGGTAAGAGAAGAGTGGGGGTTCTTGAAAAGAATTTTGAGTTCTCAGTATTGTCCAATTACGTTTAATGATCTTTTTGATTTGATTACTGCAAGAGCTGAATTTAGTCACAAGCGGGATTCTGGAATTCGTCTTTTTGGGTTGGGGTGTGAGAAGGAGGTCTCGATGGCAGTACCATGCCCTTTTGCGGGCGCGTGAGATCAATCGTGGGGGGTAGCCTCTGGAAATCAATTTGTCACGGAGGATGTCCGACTCCCGGAAGTAATCTTTTCGCCATTTGCAATTTCTGCGAATGCGCAAAAATTGCCCTTATGGTAACCCATCTCTCAAGCCGCGAGGGTGGTAACTGGAGTAATGCAGTAGAGTATTCCGTTCCGTGGGTTTTCGGTACAACATGGTTCCAATTTTGCCATCAACTGCATGGATGGTGATGTCCAGAAATGGTAGGTCATTAGATTGGTAATCCGATGTATACCTTAGGTGAGGTTGAGATTGATTCAACCAAAGGACAAAAGAGTTCAATGTGTCAGCAGTGCCTTTCCAAAAAAGGAGAACGTCATCTATGTAACGTCGCCAGAGAGAAATTTGTGTTCTGAAAGGGTTGAGCGGGGTCAGTATGAGTGTTTTTTCTAGATTATGTACAAAAAGAATAGCGAAATTCGGGGCAAAGCAAGCTCCCATGGAGACACCTTGAATTTGTAAGTAGAATGAATCTTGATAGAGAAAATAATTGTTCTCCAGGGCGATGTGAAGTAGATCCATAATAGGTTTAGTCTCAAAACTGCTCAGCAGAGGCCTGAGTTTTGTTCCAACTGAACGCAGTAATTTTTTCGAACTCCAATCTCAACTCCTACAGTTCTTCCGACGCATTAGATTACGGCAATTCTTTGCGGACAAGCCTGAATCCAACGACTCGGCCAGGCCACGCTTTCACCCTCCATCTACCTTCAATCCACCTTCAATAGCCATGCCTCCTGAGATACTCTCCTTTGAACGTTTGGTCCTACGCGAGGTCATGGATCTCCAAAAACAATTCGAATACGTCCCTTACAACCTACCCCTATCAGAAAAACAAGCACTTCTCAGCCTCAAAGAAAGAACAGACTTGATTATAAAAACCGGCAGATAAGGGTGGTGGGATTGTGGTCATGGACAGTGACAAATATGATCTCGAAATCAAAAGACAACTTTCCAATGCCTTGCACTACCGCAAACTCACCAAAGACCCCTTGCCTGATTTGAAAACCAAGATCCAACGAGTTACGAGTGAAGCTCAAGCCAGGAACATTATCTCAGCTAAAGAGTTTGCCTTTCTCAACAACTTACATCCCTGAACACCTGTTATTTACGTCTTGCCCAAGGTCCATAAAGACAGCAATAACCCACCTGGACGTCCGATTGTATCTGGCTGCGGCTCTATCCTGGAGCCACTAGGAAAATATATCAATGCAGTCATCAAAGAATTTGTTCCGTTGACTGACACCTTTATACGTGACAGTATGGACCTTATCAAAACCATTGAAGACAGACCTTATGATATAGACACTGAACTCATGGTAGGACTTGACATAGAGTCCTTATACACGAACATTCCTCATGATGAGGGCCTTATAGTCATTAAAGAACTACTTGAAAACAGACCTAGACCCACCTTGATCCCCACAGATTTCATTATGGATCTACTTCACATCGCTCTGGAGAACAATTATTTTCTCTATCAAGATTCATTCTACTTACAAATTCAAGGTGTCTCCATGGGAGCTTGCTTTGCCCCGAATTTCGCTATTCTTTTGTACATAATCTAGAAAAAACACTCATACTGACCCCGCTCAACCCTTTCAGAACACAAATTTCTCTCTGGCGACGTTACATAGATGACGTTCTCCTTTTCTGGAAAGGCACTGCTGACACATTGAACTCTTTTGTCCTTTGGTTGAATCAATCTCAACCTCACCTAAGGTTTACATCAGACTACCAATCTAATGACCTACCTTTTCTGGACATTACCATCCATGCAGTTGATGGCAAAATTGGAACCATGTTGTACCGAAAACCCACGGAACGGAATACTCTACTGCATTACTCCAGTTACCACCCTCGCGGCTTGAGAGATGGGTTACCATACGGTCAATTTTTGCGCATTCGCAGAAATTGCAAATGGCGAAAAGATTACTTCCAGGAGTCGGACATCCTCCGTGACAAAATTGATTTGTAGAGGCTACCCACCACGATTGATCTCACGCGCCCGCAAAAGGTCATGGTACTGCCATCAAGACCTCCTTCTCACACCCCAACCCAAAAAGATGTATTCCAGAATCTCGCTTGTGACTAAATTCAGCCCTTGCAGTAACCAAATCAAAAAGATCATTAAACGTAATTGGACAATACTGAGAACTCAAAAGTCTTTTCAAGAACCCCCACTCTTCTCTTACCAAAGAGGCGACAACCTGGCCAATCACCTGGTCCACGCCATCACTTGGCCTACCAAACCAACACAACAGAATTCTATCACCGCGGCTTGGAGTCTACCACCATTGATCGGCCATTTCAGATGCCAAGCATGTAGCGTCTGTGACCTTACTTCCAACACCAAGGAATTCAGGACCAATAACAAATCATACACTCTGAAAACTTTTACCAACTGCCGTTCCCAGAATGTGATCTATGCAATTCAGTGCCCCTGCAACCTTACATACATCGGTCAGACTATTCAAATGATTAAACAGAGAATCATACAACATAAAAGCAGAATACACTGCAAAGTTCTGACAGCCCCTTTGGTTGCACACTACCTCGAAAAGAATCACAGTGAATTTGACATCACCTGGCAGGTGATTGACCAACCTCTACTTCCGCTCAGAGGTGGCAATATTCAGACTTTACTTAACAAAAGTGAGTGCAAATGGATCACACGCTGTAACACAGTAAACCAGGGCCTCAACACAATTGATGAGTGGAATAGTACCATCCTGGTATGACCCCTCTGATACCATGTCTTCCACCTTACCTGAGTTCTTTCATTTGTTTCCTTTTTAACTTCACCCAGCCAATATATCGCTATGTATACCCCTGTCCCACAGATGGACTACCCCGTCTAGTCAATTATTGGCTGAAAACATACTCGTGTCTCTTAACCGCTCTGACATAATTTAAACATATGAGAATTTTCCTTGAGCATGACATGCCTGTCCAAGTTGTTTGTTGTTGACCCTTTTGTATATTGTTGAAATGTTTGGGCCCATTGTTGTCCTTATCTGTTTTTCCCTATCTATTTGCCATATCTATGCCCTAACCATCCTGTTTTTAACACACCATTTTCGCTTCCATATTTATGGTTGTTGTCATTTTACTATATGGTAGATAGTACTCCTAAATGTTGTATGAATGTTGTGTTCATATAATTTCCACATTGCGATTTCAATCCATTGCGCTGTCCTAAACTGCAAATACTTTCATGTTTACCAAACAGACGCCTGTCTGAAAGTAACTTTTCCTTTTCTTAATCTGCACGCTGTTCATGTCCGATTAGCGTCCTTGACTACGCCCCACCCACCCCTAACTACGACCAATACGGTGACGGTCACGTGACCATCTGATGCGTTTCCCGGAAACCCAGTCTTACTTAATCTATCCCTTCACCCCACACATACGAGACACCGGAGGACTCCGCACACGATCGTGGCGGCCCGGAGATACTCGTGTACCCGACTCTATTCGGATTCCCTTCGCCTTATTCACGGTAAGCCTCGGCAGCTCATTGAGCCTCGCCACCTCTAATTTCTCTCTCCTAACTACCCGTATTTATCTATCAGACCCCTTCTACTCCCTAGGAAACAACACCTGTTACCGTTGCAGTGGATCGGGGACCCGACCCTGCACCTTGTTCTTCGATTCCCTCATTGAGATCCCAGTGGGTGAGTTTACTAATTCACCTTCACTGTCTCACCTTCACCAGCGCTTGCACCCACTAAGGAAGTTAGTTTACTCTGGCTTCTTTATCCCCAGACTGCCCGCACCGGCTTCTTCACGCGCAGACGCTCTTCTACGCTGCCGCCCACATATTAGGACCTGATTCTAGACGTCCTGATTATGATTTTTCCAGTCCACCATTTTTCATGATCTACAGGTAGGCCACCATGCTCAGACCCGAGCAGACCTACGTTATTTCTCCATGTGCTCCTGCCCATCCCCCTGACCTTTCCCTTTCCTTTCCTATACAGCACCCTCAAAATTGGCAACCCGGTCCTGAAGATGATCCTGAATTCACTAGGATCGAAACGCCGTCGACCAGTTTACCAGTGCAATTAATGGCGCACACCCAACTTTGGTTCACAGAATTGCTTTAAACCCTTATCAATGATTTAAAATATTCCTTGTGTTGAACCAATTATTTTGTACATATCCTATATCACTTTATCTCTTTGTGCCCACCGCTGTGTTTTCTCACTTGTCACTTGCGCCGTCACCTTTGTCACGAGCACAACGTGCACCAAGTTCCTCAGGGTTGCCTCTGCATTTATGCCTACAGTGCTGATATAACTGTTGTGTATAATTTGTGTTTTTAATATATGATGCCATGAGCACATTCAAATGAACTTGGAGTCTCCTCCTTCTTTCTTGTAATGTCTTGTACATACATGTATATTAGGTTTTATTAAATCCGGTTGAGATATTGTTGCTAGCTTTCTCGTTCTCACCCAGATCTCAGCCTGGTTTATGGGTTATACTCCTGTGGTTTTTCACTTTTCAAACAGGAGCATTGGCCTGCTAACCAAAGGACGTACTAGAGACCCAGTGCACCATTTGTACATGAAGGTAGCGGTTGGAATCGGTGAGGCAGTAACCCGCCCGAAGTTGCTCAAAGGGGATATGCCCCTGGAGGTCAAACAAATGCCCCAAACGCTTGCAGCTGCCCGTTAACCACTGTGAACCCGACCCCTTATCCATCCCGGGTGGGAATTCGGGATTCGAAAATTATCACCTTTTTGGAGCCACTGAACATCAACCCCAAAGGTTTTAAATTCACATATACAATTAGCAAGACGGAACTCACTTTTCTTGATGTTCAACTTTATGTATCTGATGACAAAATCTGCACAAAAGCTTTTAGAAAACCCACAAGTGGAAATAACTTACTGTTTGCAAATAGTGCACACCCCAAAGCTTTGAAATGGAGCATCCCGTATGGCCAGTACCTCAGAGTCAAAAGGAACTGCTCAGAGAAAAGAATCTTTGAGGAACAAGCATCGGAAATGACACAGAGATTTTTAGAACATGGGTATCCATTGTCGATTGTGAAGGATGCTTTACGGAGAGCAAAACAAAATAATAGAAGTGATCTTCTATTGCCCAAGAGGAAGAATCTGGAGGAGGCTGATGGTGAGTGCAAAACAAGGTACATCATGGACTTCAATAAATCAGAAAAAGAAGTGAAGAAACTTATTAAGGGTAACTGCAAGGTCCTGGAGCAAGATGATGAACTAAAGGAGACCATACAAAGTCATCTGAGTATAACTTATCGTAGAATGCACTCCCTTGGTGACCTATTGGTTCAGAGTTTTATGCCACAACAGCACAAAATCAGTAGTTGGACACTCCCCAAAACAACTGGATTTTATAAGTGCATGAAATGCAAAGCCTGCAAATGGGGAGACAACAGGACAGAAGTGAATCTGATTAATGGCAAAGTGAGGAAGATCAAAGAACACATACACTATGAGAGCACCCATGTTGTGTATGCATTAGAGTGTGAATGTGGGATGTTATACGTAGGGAGCACTATCAATAAACTAAAACTACGAATCCTACAGCACATTCGAGTTATTAACAAGAAAGATTGCACATATGTCATCGCGAAACACATTTGGGAACATCACAATGGTGATGTGAGCACATTTGTGTATTATGGAATCCAACAGATCTTCGTCAATCCAAGAGGAGGCGACAGGGAGATGAAATTACGAAGAGCAGAATCATGATGGATACTTTCTTTGGGTAGTGAAAGCCCATGGGGTCTGAACACGGACGCTGAACTACATGTGCATTTGGATTGAGCTTGTGTGTGGTCCTTTCTGAACATCATGAAAGTCTGTATATATGATATTGAGGGTACATGCTCCACCCGCTTTGCTCATTTCATCTCCTGGAACAATCAGTCATACTTTCTAGAAACAGGGGTGACTTGCATCAACAGGATTAATGATGTCTTGCTTCCTACGGTTTTAGATCAAATAGTGCCCCTTTCTTCCCATAAGAAAAAGTTTGGCAAGAATATGAGTCATCGATGTGAATGAATTGTTTATTTTCATACAGTGCATCTTTTTATTGTGTAACTTGCTTCACGTTTTTATCCTGCATGACCCCAATGGTTTATTCATTTTTGCACTTTGCACTTTAATCAACCTCAGAAGCTACTATTGTCTTGAATATCTTTCATGCGCAACATTTGCTGCTTATTCATCATTGTACTTCACACTTTGCACTTTAACTAACTTTAGAAGCCTCTGTATTGATATTTAACTCTTGTACTTTACATGTCTGCTACCTTATTTTTGCATATCGCACTTTGATTTACCCTATATGCTGCCGTGTATTCATATTGTAGGTACTTCATACTGCTGTCTTCGTGCTTTTTGAGCGACCTATCTTACATTTGCACTTTGCACTTTGATATAATTTATGATGCTGCTATGTATACTTGTGAAATTTTGATTTCTCATTTCAATGACTGGGAATTTAGCACGAAGCACTTTTTGGTAATTCAGTGTCAACTCTGACATGTATCTTAGGCACGGTTAACATCTTTCCTGACTAGTAAGAAAATGCAATATAAGGTGTCCTGGAGATGGACCCCAGGGATAATCTATAGCAAGCAGCTTTGAAGTGCACGAGCAATTTGTGTAAGTCCTTCTTTGACCAAGCCTTTAAGGTAGTTCACCTGCTGCTGCCTTTCCAAAGCAACATTGGTATTCGGTTAATTGTAAACATATTGGGGGTACTAAATGATGCTGTTTTGGTGTGGAAAATACCACTTCCATCATCGCTGGATCAGGATTGTCTAGGAAGTCCTTAAGTATGCCTAGATCAACACACTCCATCATTCTACCATCCAAAATGATTAAGATGACCCCCAGGTAAAGTAGGGCATATTTTATGTCTCACTGTTTCAGTCAAGGGCATAGGGGAAGAATGTTTTGTTTCAATAGAGTTATCTCTGGATATATCGATAGATTAGTCTTTGAAATGAAATTTTCCTCCATACTTCTTGACTGCTTGGAGAATCATCCTTGCATTTTGATGTTGCAGGAGGCATGCAATTATGGGAGAGGTTTATAGGAGTCAGAATGGTTAGAATATCTGATGCGATGGGGCCTTGGCAATTGCAATGGTCTCGGAAAAAATATGGCAAGCGAGAAATTGGTACTTGCAGGAAGCAAATCATACTTTCACTGTCATCTTTTTCTGGCACTCCCTAGAGCCTTATGTTTTTTGTAATGCTTTTATTGGGTTTTACATCGAGGTAAATACAAAGAACGGGTTGTGCCGCTTGAAATGACACATTGGGTGAGTCCCCACATTGATGCAACTCAGGGTAAAGCGGAACACCAAAGAATATGCACAGATAACAGTAGTGAAGCATCCCAGGAGTTCAAACAGTACAGTATGAATAGGTATAATTGGCACATGGATGCAGTCTACCCAACCGGTGCGTAGGCCAAATCCTGGCGAAAAGGGGATTCTGTGACTTAGGGGAACGAGACCCCTGGTTTGTGCGTGGTTTCTGTCAAGGGGGTTGACTTGGAATGGGTACGGATCAAGAGATCGAGGTGCAAGGGTCAGGAGAGGCGAGACTAGAAAGTAGCAAATGGGGAGTGTGGGCCAATGTAGCTCTCGGGTAAGTTTGTCATTTCTCACAAGCTGTAAGAAGTGGGTAAGAAGGGTATTCCATTCAAGGGAGATAGGGCACTTACGAAGGTGACAGACCTCCTAATATCGAAAGCCTCCTCCTCCGCCCTCCCCCATTTCCGCATTGCTCTATGCCATGTGGCCCATGGAGGTGCCACATTCGCCCTCCAGTGGAGTGTGAGTGTCCGCTTGGCCAGTAGGAGCGCCATGGCTGCAAAGCGCATCCGTACTTTATGTGATTTCCTACACTTAAAGATACAGAAAGCGAATACTTCCCATGTGTAGATGTCGGAAAGTTCTGTGGCCTTTCATAATGTGGCGTGTGTGGATTTCCAGTAACCTTGTAAGGCTGGAGAGGGTCACAGCATGTTGCCTAGATCTACATTTGGCAACTGGCAATGTGGGCAGCAGAGATGTGTTGTGAGGAAGTAACAATTTAGTTGCGCAGGGGTATGGTAGGCCGAATGAAGCATAAAGAATTGTATATTCTTAAGACAAGTGCTTCTAGAAATGAGCTGGGGGAATTCCAAGGCCTTTTCCCGTTCAGTATCAGGTAGTGTCCTCCCAATGCCGTCCTCCTACTTGTTCCACATAGCAGCAAGTGAAGCCCCAGTGAGCTCACGAATGGCTTTGTATATCCTAGTGAGTAGGTGGCGTCCCTCCCTAATGGTAAATATGGTCTGTATAACTGGGTGAGTAATTAGTTCTATGTCAAGTGTATCCAAAGGGTCTGATAGGTAGAGAGTAATTGTCTATAGGTAAAAAAATTCCCCAGTGGGTTGCTGTGGTCTGTGGCAAGTTGTTCGAAGGTAAGAAGTTGCCCATTGGAGAACAGATCCCCAATGGTAAAAAGCGACTGCTCCCACCTGCTTTGTAGCTCCCGGGTCGAGTAAAAACCTGGAAAGCAGGGATCACCAGAGGTAATGCTGGAGCATATGCAGGGGAAACGTATGTGAGACGATGGAGTCTAACCATACACTGCCAGCCACCATCAGCTGTTGGGATCAGGGACATTGGGTCATGACCTTTGGGAGGAGGACTCCCCGATTCGTGGACGGGGACAGAGGGCCTGGCCCTTGACATGTTACTCCCAAGTTGCGGCCAGCTGTCCAGCGTGCTATCCATTGTAACTGTGCCACCAGGAAATAGGCTTCGAAGGAGGGGGCTATTCAGAGGTGTTTCCCCAGATAAGGTCGCAGAGCAGTGTGTCTAATTTGCCAAAAAAGGCTTTTGGCAGGACTATGGGGAGGGTCACAAATAATAAAGGAGTTGGGAAAAAATTACCATCTTAACCAGTGCTATCTTGCCGATAGGAGCCAAGAGCAAGTTGTTCCAGAAGTGCACTTGCGATTTTATGTCAGCGAGAGCAGCCTGAAGGTTTCCCTCATAAAGATCTAAATGGGTTATGATAGAAGCAGAATCTAAGGTAGTGGACTGCGGCCCCACACCATTGAAGTGGTGTATCGCCAAGGCGTATTGCTCGCGATGCCAATACAGGGCAGAGCAGATAGACGAATGATTTTGCTCAGTTTACCCGAGCCCTGCAGCTCTAGCAAAGACACAAAGACAGACAGTGCATCGTGTAGCGGGGAGAGGTCAATCTCTATGTCCTGAAGAGTTAATCGTCAGCATATAGAGACACTGCATGTGTCATGTCAGCCAGGGGATGCCCCAGGTCTGACCCTCTCTCCGCAGTCTAATGGTGAGGGGCTCCATGGCCATCATGAAAAATAAGAGTGACAATGGGCACCCCTGCCTGGTTCCGTAACCCACAGGAAAGGGGGATAAAATAAGATGACCTAAGCGTATCTTGGAGGTGGGGTTGGTGTGGAGCAGCTTTGTGTAGGCAGGCAAGTGTTCGCCTATTTCCATTCGGGCGAGGACCTGGAAGAGGTAGTCCCATATTAGCAAATCAAACGCCTTCTCAAGATCTAGTATGAGGCAGGCTGTTTGCGGGAAACGCAACTGTGCCTGGTCCTGTATATGAAGCATGTGCCTGATGTTTCGTGAGGTGCTACGCCCCGGGACAAAGACATTCTGATATAAATGGATGAGTTCGGGAAGAACCTGGGCATAAGTACTAGAAAGGATTTTCCCTAAGATCTTGTAATCCGCTCTGACAATTGTGAAGGGTCGGTATGATGCTAGCGCAGTGGGATCCCTATCAGGCATGAGAATGGAGACCAAGAAGAATTCCCGGAGGGATTGAGGAAGTTTTCCAGTATCTAGTGCATCATTGAACATATCCGCCAGACGAGGCGCTAGGCCTGTAGAAAATGTGTGCTCCCGGATTGCCTGCTTCGTGTCTTCTGCCATAATCGTGGCGGCCAAGGAGAGTCTGGGGATGCCAGGGATTCCTAGGCAGGTGAGGCCTGACAGAAAGGGACTTGCCTCATCTGCGGATGTGCTGTGGGGCACCTGGTACATGCACGAGATATAATATCTGAGGAATGCCTGAAGTATTTCATCCTCTGTGTGCCCAATGTTGAATCCAACCCAGGAAACATTCTGATTGCATGGGGGGAGCGTAGTAAATGGAGGATGGGATCTGACTAAGTGAGGGTCAAGTACACAGTTGTAGTCTCCTCCCAGCACCCATGGCTTTTGTGACTTATGTGCCAGCACGTTGGAAAGAGCGGGCCAGAAGGCTCCCTGATCAGTATCGGGTCATATCTGCTCCCCAACAGAATGGGTGAGGTGTTTAGGTGGCCGCAATCAAAAAAGGGGGACTAAGGGCTTTCAAGGGAGGTCCAGCATAAGTGCCCTGATCAAAGTACAAAAAACTGGGTTTGCAGTTCCTGGAGGGGAGAAGAAGAGGCGAGATCCCAAGAAAGAATTGACAGGTGTCCTACGAAAGGAGGGGGGGAATCCTTCCTTTCGGAATGAGGGCCCTCACACACCCAGCCTGCTGGGTGTCATGCTTCATCATCGGGCATGCTCCTCGTCGGGTCGGCGCTGCAATACCCGACGGGTACCCTATGCAGGGGCTCTTTGGCGGAGATCTTTTATTCCTTGCCGGTTGGTGCAGTGGGTGTAAGGGACCTGTAAAGTGTAGAAGTGTAAGTGTGTTGGTCGAATAGACCACGTGAGTTAAAACAGGAAAATGGAAGAGTCAGGCAAAACAATTTTAATGACCCTGCCTTCCACGCTGATTAAAAATGGAGTGGCGACTCTCTGCACTACTTTTGCAGGGTGTTGCGCTCAATCTCGTGCGGTCGACATGTTTCTTGCCTATTAGTCAGGTGGATCTAGCGGCAATTCCTCAGGACCTAATAAAAATGTGGTGAATCTACTCTAAAAACTATGGTAATGTGGTGTCCTAACCTGCTATTACCATGTGTGGCACCTAGAGGTGTAGGACCTGTTGATGCGGCAGCCAATCTATAAGGAAAATGAAAAATTCATTGCATCAAGATAGTGAAAACAATCTTACTTATGGGATCACAGCGTCATACTCCCCTGTATCTCACCATTGTGTGCACACACACACATGGTGAAGGTGGCTGAGAATAGTCTGTAATCAGCCATTCTCGCATCACATTGGTCATACACACATCGTGAAACTATAGAACAAAGTGAAAATAAACATGGTAATATGTGAATTTAAAAAGTAAATTAAAAGTAGCAGAATGGTGAGATCAATCAACTCACCTAAATACTAATAGCAAATGGCCCCATCAAATCACGGCATGTAAAAGACACGTTAAAGTAACGAGTGTCCTAGAAAAGGGCCAAGAAATGTAAAAAGTTAATGCACACAGATGGCGGCAGTGGTAACCGCTTTGTATAGAGGATAGAAATTGCAGCCTCTAATGCGTCGAGTGTCAAAAGTGAGGCGGCTTATGGTCAGGACCCCATGTAGTGGCCCATCACTCACGGTCTGTGTGGAATGTTGCCTGCGAGGACCCGCAACCCGAAAGCGTCACGGCCCCGGGAGGCCAGCTACACCATACGGGCAGCTGGGGAACGAGCAGGGAAGTACCGTCACTGGCATAGACTCGTAGAAATAGTGCCCCATGTAGGTGGTATGCTGCTGATATCGAGGAATGATATCAAAGCCTTAGACCTCAACAACTCACCTCGTGTAAGGAGAACACCGCAGGACATCCTGTCGATAGGAAAAGCAGGGATACTCACAGTAGTATTGCGCCAAGGTAACGATAGACCTACCCCGCACTGCCAGATCCGGGAGGTAAATGCCGACCATAGTATGGTGGCTAAATACTGGCGGAGTTGGCGTGCTTGATGGTTCATCTCCAATGGCGGCAAGACACTAGAGTGTAACCCCGCCTCAAGGGGGGGGGACAATGGCGGCCATATTGGAAGTTCATATAATATGGTAGCCACCATGAGCGCCATATTGGAAGGTGCAATAAGGCAAAGGAAGGTTAATTCACACATTGTAAGGCCCAGAATGCCGATTGTAGGGCCAAGGTTGGTAAATCAGATTGGGGTAGCCTTCGAGAGCACCATATTTAAAGGTGCATATAGACATACCAAGGCTAAATGAGGCCAATATAGCAATTGTAGGGTAAATGCCATATTTGAAGGTGCCAATAGCATGCCTGTAATGTGATGTCATCTAGACCCGGTGGTGCATGTGATAGAATTAGGATCTATTAAGGGTACTCCAGGGGATGTCTTCATTAAGGCCGTGTTTGTCAGTGGCCAAACAATGGACCCACCTTTGTTCAATCTTAAACAATGCCCCTGGGGTTATCGATGGATGTGCTTCCAATATCACCCATCTCAGGGTGTCCCAGGCATGCTTTGCTGTCTCAAAATGTGTGTACAGTCTCGTGGTCACTCTATGGCATCTGATGTTACTTTTGTGTTCAGTAATGCGTGTTTTAGCAGTTCTGGTGGTCATGCCTACATAGCGGAGATTGCAGGGGCAAGAGATCAAGTAGATGCAGTTAGTAGTATTGCAGTTGGTATGTTTTGTCAGTTTCCAGGTGAAGTTATTGGAAAAGGGTATTTCTTTGGTTGTGTCGTCAAGGGACATACTGCACACGAGCCACAAGGATAGTGGCCCATGACGGGAGGGAGGTCCCACAAAGGTCTCTGAATGGGGGTAGTTTTGTTTTTAGGTCTCGTATGGATTAACATATCCTTCAGATTACTGGTGCGTTTAAACGCAAACCTAGGTGTGGGGAGTTGTAAGTCTCCCGTGTTAAGAATAACCCAATGTTTCTTTATGATGTTCCTGATCCTGTTAGAATCTGGTGTGAAGGAGGTAACGCATGTTAGTGCCTCCGTTGGTTCTTTCTGGTTGGTTTCTAACAAGGCCGCCCTGTTGTTGTTCCTTGCCCTTTTCATTGCATGCGCTATTTTTTGTCGTGGATACTCTCGTTTAGGCAGGTTGTCTGCTAAGTTATTAGCTTCTGATTTGTAATCTTGAATTGAGCTGCAATTTCTCCTGATACGGAGAAATTGGCCGAAGGGCAAGTTCTCTTTGAGGGCCCTAGGGTGGTGGCTGCTGAACAGTAAGAGACTATTACTGTCAGTTGGTTTTTTGTATAGTGTAGTGCTCAATTGACCTCCTGAGAGTCTGATGTTAAGGTCAAGGAAGGAAACCGTAGAGTCAGAAATAGTGTGGGTGAATTTGAGGTAGGGATTTAAGGTGTTGATCCATCTACAGAAATCGTCGCAACTAGTCATGTCACCCTTTCAAAAGATCAGGATGTTGTCGATGTACCTCTTCCACAGTATAAGGTTGGTGATGTAGGTATTATTGGAGTTGGAGATTAATCTCGCCTCAAAGGCAGCCACATACAGACAGGCTACACTAGGAGCAAATGTGCTACCCATGGAAGTTCCCTGGGTTTGATGATAGAGTTTGTTGTACTTGAAAAAGTTTTCGGCAAGGGTAGCACACTCCATGATAAAGGGAACTGGTGTAGGTGAGTGCCATTCGGAGGAGCCGAGGACATCCTCAATCACCTCCAAAGTGGCACGTTGAGGGATGTTCGTGTACAGTTCCTCTATGTCCAAGGTGACCAATAAATTGATCTCCTCCGGGCGTTGGACCCTCTCGATAAGGTAACACGTCGGTTGTGTCCAGTAGAAATGACGGTGTCTCCTTTACTAGTGGGTGGAGGAAATGGTAGCAGAACCTGCACAATGGTTCCAGCAGTGAACCAATTCCAGATACAATGGGTCTCCCTGGGACTGGACTAGTGCCCTTGTGAATTTTGGGCAAAATATAGAAGTAAGGCGTCTTGGGATCTTTCGTAATCAGGAACTCTGCCTCCTTCTTGCTAATCCAGCCTTCAGTTTCCGCTGTGAAAACCATCGTAGATATTAGGGTGGTTAGTCTTTTAGTGGGGTTCTCAGTGATGGGTGTGTAGAACCTGTCATTACTCAGTTGACGTAGGCATTCAGTGTCATAGTCACTAGTACACAAGATGACAGTAGCACCCCCTTTGTCTGCCTGCTTTATGGTTATATTTGGATCATCAGCCAAGGATCTTACTGCCGACCATTCTGCTGTGGAAAAGTTGTGGAATGGGGCGTCAGACCTGCCATTAGCTAAGTCCTTGAGCACAGCTTGCTCAAAAGTTAATATTTCATTTGGCACCATGCTACTGTTAGGGGTGAAGGTTGATGGATTATGTAACCCTGTGTCGTCTCTAGGTGGTGCGGGTCTATCTTTAAAGAAAGCGTTGAGCCGCACCTTCTGAAAGAAGCTATGGCTTTCGCATTGGTCTCAAAATCTGTCAATTTTTGGAGTAGGAACGTAACCTAAACCTTTCCGTAGGACTCTAAGTTCAGTCTCTGTAAGGTTCATAGGAGAAAGGTTGACTACTAATTTTTCTTCCCCCTGGTCATGCTCCTCGTTTCTACAGAGTTCTGGGTCTGTTCTTGCCAATGTACTTGTTTGGCATTTCCTCTTCTTCGCCCTCTTCGTCTGCCTCAACCTCTGCCTAAAAAAGGTGGGTTATTGCCAGGGAAGAATTGCGGTGGCCCTTGTGGGTACCCCGGGAATTGCCAGATAGGCGGACCTTGGGAAGGTGGCATATTGTAGTAGGGATACACCAGACGTGCCACACGTCTCGAGTTGTTGCTACCCCAACTTCCTGTACTCGAGTCACTGTTTGAGGAGGATCCCCTCCTTAAATTAGCTGTGCCCTCATCCGAGGAGTAACTGGTTTTCGCAGAGGTAAAGTCAGCCCTGAGATAAGGGTAGACCTTTTCCTTGTCGAACTTTTGGATGTCCTTTTGTAGTTTACTGATTTTTTGTTTCATCAAAACTCTTTATTTTCCATAATTTTGTTGTTGATCTCTGTAAGTTTAGACTTATATATTGTAGTTTGAATTACTGTCTTCAAATTACCCTCTGCTATTTGCATTCTAACAAGGAGGGCGTCTGCTATCCTTCTCGCAGTGTTGATAATAAGGATGAGCAAGTCCCTAGTGCATTTCCATGACACTAGGGACCATTCCTTTGTGAAGACTACATCATCTAGAAAGACGCGGGGAAAGTTATTAACAATGAGACCATTTGGGGCTATATTTGCCCGCAAATACTCTATCATCATTGCCCCGTGTAGGGTGGTTTTCAGCCATTCAAGTTTCAAAGTGGTTAATGATGTCCAGTCCTCTGACTGACTGCCTGATGCCGAACTGCCATCGGTACCTAGGATGGAAGGTGTTTTTAAAATCTTTGCTACTATCTCATCACCGAAACTAAGTCCCTGGGCTTCCTCCATCTTGTTAGGGTGGAGTGTGGGAACTAGGTTGAAGGATGTGTCGGTGGTCAGCTCAAAAAGTGCAAGCGGGCCAGAGAACGCAAGTAGCGTTCCTGGTAACCTCGAGTCCCACGGGGATTAGCCGTGCCTGAAATACAATCAAAAAAGGGGGACTAAGGGCTTTCAAGGGAGGTCCAGCATACGTGCCCTGATCAAAGTACAAAAAACAGGGTATGCAGTTCCTGGAGGGGAGAAGAAGAGGCGAGATCCCAAGAAAGAATTGACAGGTGTCCTACGAAAGGAGGGGGGGAATCCTTCCTTTCGGAATGAGGGCCCTCACACACCCAGCCCGCTGGGTGTCATGCTTCATCATCGGGCATGCTCCTTGTCAGGTCGGCGCTGCAATACCCGACGGGCACCCTATGTAGGGGCTCTTTGGCGGAGATCTTTTATTCCTTGCCGGTTGGTGCAGTGGGTGTAAGGGACCTGTAAAGTATAGAAGTGTAAGTGTGTTGGTCGAATAGACCACGTGAGTTAAAACAGGAAAATGGAAGAGTCAGGCAAAACAATTTTAATGACCCTGCCTTCCACCGTGATTAAAAATGGAGTGGCGACTCTCTGCACTAATGTTGCAGGGTGTTGCGCTCAATCTCGTGCGGTCGACATGTTTCTTGCCAATTAGTGAGGTGGATCTAGCGGCAATTCCTCAGGACCTAATAAAAATGTGGTGAATCGACACTAAAAACTATGGTAACGTGGTGTCCTAACCTGCTATTACCATGTGTGGCACTCCAATAGTGAGTGTGAGGGTGAGTCCGCAACTTGCACAGTGTAGACCTTCCCAGAGCTACCCTCGCTTGCTGGGATCATGTCACCAAAACTTTGCGAAGTGTGGAGCTCCTGCCTGCCCGGTGGGTTGTATGTGGGAAGGGTGGGGGATGGTATGAACAATTGAAGAAGAAGACAACATTTAGGGCCTACCACAGATGCAGTACACTCAAACAGTACACAATTGGTAACCTTATAGTATCGTGGAGGTGGTGGCCTAACTATCGGTAGCTAGGTCAAGAGGCATATGTTCACTGTTTAACCATGTCTGAGATGCGTTGGGCCCGGCAATGGCTAAAATGAAATCAGCACAGTACTTAAATATGGATTAATGGGCCCTGTTGGGTACGAAATCAGTGGGCTGATTGGTTTCATATTCTAAGCATAGGGCAGAGGTGGAAGCTAGCAATCCCCTCTAACTTGGTCCCAACAAGAGGAGGCGAGTCCAGATGATGTTGTCTACTGTTTGAGGAGTCACTAGCTGCGGGCACTGGGAACCCCCACATGAATTAACTGAGGGGCCTGAGTCGTCATCAGAGGTGGCAATGTGTGGGTCCCTGTTGTTGCGGCGGCCTAGGGGTTGTGTAGGGCAAAAATTGAAATAAGCAACCTTACCGACCACGTTTAAGTGAATAGGAGGGCTAAATTATATCGTCTGCTGTTGAGGAGTTACCAGTGGCGGGGTCTGTGAACCCCGGCGGGAATTGTCTGATGGGCTAGTTTCCTCATCAGTGGTGGAGACTTCGGTGGAGTGGGCTGGGGAAAGGCCCTCCTCGTGGTTAGGGGGAGCCTGTCATTTCTGTTGTGGTTCTGGGAGGCCAGGGAGCGTCCGCCTCTCCTATAGTGGTGTATTGTAGTATTGGTCCACTCTGTTCCAAGCATCTTTGGCGTCTGTGAAAAAGATGAAGTCGCCGTTCATCATTATTTTGAGGCAGGCCAGAAACAACAAGGAATATTATACCCCAACTTTCGGAACCGCCGTTTGACTTCCAAGAAGGAGGAATGCTGCTGCTGGATGGCTCGGGTGTAGTTCGGGAACAATATTATTACCTTGTTCTCAACCTTCATAGTCCAGTCAATCTGGCAGCTCTCAAAAGGGCGCCCCGGTCCTTAAAGTGCTACAACTTAGCAAGCATGGGTGCAGGGGCATGCCTTGAAGAGGACTGCTGGACACCACTCAATGGTTTCTATCCAAGGAGAAGAAGGCGGCAAGGTTTGACATGGGGACAAGTGACTTGACCCAAGTTTTCAGGTAAGCCAGGGGATCACATCCCTTAACACCCTCCGGCAGACCCAGGATCCGGATTTTACCACTCCGTGGGCATCCTTCAGCATCATCTGCCCTTCCTTCAAGTTGATGCACTCTGTCTTGGAGGGCCAGATTTGCACGCTGATTATCTGTGGCTAGTGATTGCAGAGAAGTCAATGTTTTTTCCCATTGGTGACTTTGTCTGCAAGCTTGCAGTGGTCATCGCATAAAAAAACTCAGCTCCGTTGCCAAGGACCCAAGCCTGGTTTCCACAGAGACTCAGGAGTACGCTATTACAGCAAGGGCTCTGTCAAGTTTGTCGGATGTCGAAAGGAGAGGTGTGTTGCGAAGCATTGGTGTGTCTGGGATGGTGGATGAGATGTCCGTCATCATGGGTGCCTGTGTAGGCGTTGCCAACTCCAGCCTGCCCATGTTGGGGTGGTCGAGGGCCCGTGAGGCAAGAGCTGGGTGGGGTGTGGGAGGGCAGTCGGTCCAAACGGCAGTGGAACTGTGTCTCTGAAAGGGAGGTGTATTACCCATCAGTAGGTGTTAGGAGTGGGGGCAATGATGTCCAGTCCGATGCCGTGTGGCAAGAGTAGCACTCAGGGTCCGCAATCACGTGTTATCACTGAGGACGATGCAGTCTGCATGGAGTGACTACCGGTGGGCGGGTTGGGGGCTGAGGCCAGCTGCATTCTGCAAGCCAGAAGAAGTGAGTGTGCTCCTTCAGGGGTGCCGGCACTGTTGCTGTGAAGGAGGGTCCCCCTCAATTACACTCTAAATCTCTCAATGTGGTCAGTGAAGCACCAAGTCCACTCCAGGAGGGCCCCCTCAGACCAGGCGCCGGACCCCCAGCCATCTCGGAGCTCCCTGCAGGGTGCACCTCAAACCCAGCCCGAGGCAGGAAGGATGCAGGGCAAGGAAGGGGGGAGAGAGCAAAGCAAGGCCTGGATGTCCACCCCCGGCCATTCAACCCCAGTCGGCATGTACCTTGTCGTTGGGAGGGGGCGGCCCCTGAGTTCTCCTGATGGGCACCCCAGGGAGCAGGCTCTCGAATACGCGGCCCCTAGGGGCCATAGGGCATCCGCATAGGTTGAGCTGCCCCCATAGCTCAGCTGCCGCCCCATCCACTCTGAGTGCAGATGCGGTGGGTGGCAGGAGAGACTCCCGGTGGTGGCAATTGGTGTCTTGGCTCCTGCCATGGTTCTCGGTCAGCAAGCCTCCTAGGGCCTCCAGCGAATGCCGCCGCTAACTACTGGCGCGGCCCAGCCGTCGCTGCTGCACTCCAGGTTGAGCGCCGGAGTGGCTGCAGGGAGAAATGACATCAGCCACGGGGGAAACAGCCATTACAATGAAAATATTACAACGCATGCCATTAGACACATGCCATCACAACGCAAGTACCATCACAGCGCAATGCCATTACAACGCATGGCATTACAACGCATATACCTTTACCACGCATTCGTTGTTAATGCATGAATGGTAAAGGCATATGTGTTTTACATGTAAGCATAAGGTAAATATAGGGTTTAGGGTGGGTTTGGGTTTTATGGTGTAGGGGTAATTTTAGGGTTCATGTGGGTATGGGTTATTGGGGTGCCAAGGGTAATTTTAGGGTTCATGTGAGTATGGGTTTTGGGGTGCCAAGGGTAATTTTAGGGTTCAGGGTGGGTATGGGTTTTGGGGTGCTAAGGGTAATTTTAGGGTTCAGGGTGGGTATGGGTTTTGGGGTGCCAGGGGTAATTTTAAGTTTTAGGGTGGGTATGGGTTTTGGGGTGCCAAGGTAATTTTAGGGTTCAGAGTATGTATGGGGTTTGGCGTGCCATGGGAAATTTTAGGTTTTAGGGTGGGTATGGGTTTTGGGGTGCCAAGGGTAATTTTAGGTTTTAGGGTGGGTATGGCTTTTTGGGTGCCAAGGGTAATTTTAGGGTTATGGTGTGTTTGGGTTTTGGGGTGCCAAGGGTAATTTTAGGGTTCAGGGTGGGTATGGGTTTTGGGGTGCCAGGGGTAATTTTAGGGTTCAGGGTGGGTATGGGTTTTGCGGTTGTACGGGTAATTTTAGGTTTTAGGGTGGGTAAGGGTTTTGGGGTGCAAAGGGTAATTTTAGGGTTTAGGGGGGATGGGTGGTAAGGGTAATTTTATATATATATATATATATATATATATATTCACTGAAAAAACCATAGGTTTTAGGGAAAGTTATAGTTAGTTGGACATTGCACTCGTACAAAACCCGTGAAATTCCCCCGTTATAGTTAGTTCAGCTAACTATAACTCGCGCCCCATAATGCACTGCTGATGACGTCACATATTACATCACTCATGACATGGTCAGTGACATCACTGATGACATCACTGATGACATCTCAAATGACATCACTGATGACATCATCCAGTGACTGTGTGTTTCTGTAAAGTTTAAATATTTTTAATATATTTAGGGAAAGGCGTATTGAAGAATGAGTGGGTGTATAAGTGTCTGTATGGATGATTTAGTAGGTGCGTGACTAACTCTATAAGTGAGTGATTAAACGTATCTTACTGAATGCATGGGTTAGTGACTAAACTGGGTGAATGTCTGTATCCGTCTGTCTGTTGCTGTGTAAGTGGCTGCATGGGTTTGTGAATAGCTACATGAGTGTCTATATGAGTTATTGATTGGTTGTCTGAGTATCTGTATGGGTGCCTGAGTGTTTGTGTGGGTGGGGTGTGTGTGACTCTGTGCATAGATGTGTGAGTGGGTGATTCACTGGGTGGATGGTTTCAAGAGTGCATCTGTGATAGACTGTATGGGTGGGTAAGTGTGTGTAAGAGTGTGTTAGTGAGTGAATGTATGTCCCAGTGGTACATGTGTGAGTAACTACATATGTGAAAGGCAGTATATATGTGTGTTGGAGTATATAAATAGCTATAAGCTAGAGTGTGTGATTGTGAGAGTGACTGTATGGATGAGTGTGTGCTTGTATCAGTGATTGTATAAGAGCGTAAGAATGTGCTAGTATTTGTATGAGTAAGTGAGCTGGTGTGTGTATAACTGTATAGGTGAGTAAATGGCAGTGTGTTTAATTATTTGCATGACTGACTAGGTGTGTGAGTACCTCTATGGATGAGTGGCGGTGTTTGAGTGTCTATATAGGAGTATGAGTGCATATGATAGTCCTGTACTGAGTGACCGTAATTATGAGTGACTGTATGGGTGAGTGAGTGGATCTGTGTGTAGACCTAAGAATCAGTGAGTGGGTATGTAGTTATTGGTGTTGGAGTGTCTATGGTTTTGCAAATGGCAGTCTGTAATTTAGAGTGGGTGTATCAAAGGTTATATTAGGGTGTGAGGAGGTGCATCAGATTATCACGTGGATGATGTCATCAGTGATGTCATCAGTGATGTCATTTGAGATGTCATCAGTGATGTCATCAGTGATGTCACTGACCAGGTCATGAGTGATGTAATATGTGACATCATCAGCAGTGCATTGCGGGTGCGCGAGTTATAGTTAGCTGAACTAACTATAACGGGGGAATTTCACGGGTTTTGTACGAGTGCAATGTCCAACTAACTATAACTTTCCCTAAAACCTATGGTTTTTTCAGTGAATTTCAAAGGTTTTTAAATGCTAATTTCTAACTATAACGTGTCTGAAACCTATGGTTTTTTCAGTGAATTTGAAAGGTTTTTTAAATGCTAATTTCTAACTATAACTGTCCCTAAAACCTATGGTTTTTTCAGTGAATTTCAAAGGTTTTTAAATGCTAATTCCTAACTATAACATGTCTGAAACCTATGGTTTTTTTCAGTGAATTTCAAAGGTTTTGTAAATGACAATTTTTAAATGTATTAATTGTTATATTTAATTTTTTGATACTGATTTACTACATTTTTTTAAACTATTCATTTTTAGATATTTTATTTTTTAAATTACATTGTAATTACATTATACATTACATTACAAAATATACTTTCTCAGAATGAATTACTTTAGTTTAAATACTTTGCAAATAGGCAATAGACTTTTAAGTACAGTAGTTACAGTTGTTGCAATGTGCAACACAATTTCAAACAATGAAAGATTGAGCTCAATGTGAATTTCTAGTTAAATGCAATTAGTTACTTTATGGATTACTTTACTAACCACAGGACTGGATCCTAGATTCAGTCCTGGGACATCTGCTGTAAACAGTTGAGTAAAAGCGTTTTGGTTACAGTAGTGATTTTTAAGGAATATTATTGTATTTTAAAAGTTGACACTTAGAAACTTTTTCACATAGAATCACCAATGTTATCCTATGGGAGGAAATTCACTTAGCAGGTAAGTAGTGTTATCGTTACTTTTTCTTACTCAGTGGTGGATCCTGGATCCAGCACTGGTGCATCTCCTGTAAACAGTTGAAAGAATGCGTTTAAGTCATACAGGCGATTTTTAAGGAATATTTGTAGTTTGTGAAAATCGACGCTTTGAAACTTTTCTGCTGAAAACCAGACAATGGATTCCTATGGAAGGAAATACAAGTTACTGGTAAGTACGGTTAGAATTACTTTTCAGGGTCAGTGCTGGGCTAAAAGATGCAGCACTGGCTTCTCTCCTGGTAACAGGTGAGTAAATCGGAATTCGTAGTTCGGCTGATTTTAGAGGAATATTATAAAGTTCCAAAACTCCACACTTAGAAGAATTTCCAAGTGAAACCAGTCAATGTTAGCCTATGGAAGGAAATTCAAGTTACTGGTAAGTACGGTTAAAATTACTTTTGAGGATCAGTACTGGGCTCAAAGATGCAGCACTGAGGTCTCTCCTGATAACAGGTGAGTAAATCGGAATTCGTAGTTCGGCTGATTTTAGAGGAATATTTGCACAATGGTGAAGGGAGGGGCGGGGCCTGAGGTGACATGTCTGCAAACACGCCCTGTGGCACGTTTTAAGTTGGAGAATTAATTCCTCCTCAATCCCGAGGGTCCCTAGGGGCCAACTAGCTCACCAGATACCTCCAGTATGCGCCAGAGAGCTGCGTTGCAGAGAGGTGTTCAGAGGCCACGCCCCTTTTTGCACCTCTTTGCAATGCAGATCTGTGGCGCTTTCTGGACGTACCTGGTGGGCTAGTTGGCCCCCAGGGACCCTCAGGATTGAAGGGGATTTAATTCCCCATCTTAAAACGCGCCACTGGGCCTGTTTGCACACATGTCACCTGAAGCCCCGCCCCCTCCCTTCACCACTGTGCAAACGCGCCCCGTGGCGCGTTTTAAGTTGGGGGATTAAGTCCCCTTGAATCCTGAGGGTCCCTGGAGTCCAACTAGCCCACCATGTACCTCCAAAGCGCCACAGAGCTGCGTTGCAGAGAGGTGTAAAAGGGGCGTGGCCTCTGTACACCTCTCTGCAACGCAGCCCCCTGGCACATACTGGAGGTTCCTGGTGGGCTAGTTGGCCCCCAGGGACCCCCAGTATTCAAGGGGATCGTTCCCCCTCTGCAAACGCGCCAGGGGCGCGTTTGCAGAGTGGTAAAGGAAGGGGCGGGGCCTCTGGCACGATGCCGGCCTTTTGTCTTTTTCTGTATGGGAGGGGGCTGCGTGGCCCCCTTCCCTCTGCCACTTTTGGCCCCGGGGACCCCATCCCCCGGGGCCTGAGGATTTTCTTTTTTGTAATAAAAAAACGGGAAGGGGCCGTGTGGCCCCCTTCCCTGGGCCTCTATTGGCCCCGGGGACCCCATCCCCCGGGGCATGCCCTCTTTTTTTTTTAAATTAAAATCTTTGGAGGGGGGCTGCGTGGCCCCCCTCCTCAGGCCATTTAAGGCCCCGGGGACCCCATCCCCCGGGGCCGGCCTTGCCCTTTTTTTAAAATTTTTATTTTTGGGAAGGGGGCTGCTTGGCCCCCCTCCCGGGCCACTAATGGCCCCGGGGACCCCATCCCCCGGGGCCTGGCCTCTGGTTGGGGACTGTGGGGGGGTCCCCAATCCCCCCACAGTCCCGCCGGCTCCCCGCGTCCTACGGGAGCCGGCATTGCTTTTCCATAAGGGGAGCTGCTGACATGCAGCTCCCTTTATGGAAAAGCAATTCTGCTTTGCTTCATTGAAGCGAGAGCAGGTTTCCCTGCTCTCGCTTCAATGAAGCAAAGCAGTTTGCAATGGCAGGATGGGAGCCGCGAGGCTCCCGTCCTGCCCTTGCAAACTACAGTGTCCCGGGGTAGGCACCCCGGGACACTGCAGGAGCCGGCCCTGGGGGTGGCAGTCCCCAGGGCCACCACAGGCTCCAGGAGGGGGCCGCACAGCCCCCTCCCTTCAATTGCACAGCCCCGGGAGGTGGTGGTCCCCGGGCTTCGGGGTCCGAAACGGACCCCCAAATTTCTTTCTAAGTGCCCCGGGGAGGTGGCGGTCCCGGGCGTGTGGGGGCTGGAGCCCCCCACACAGGTTATTAAAATTAAAAAGAAGCCCCGGGGTGGCGGTCCCCGGGGCTGCGGGAGGCGGAGAGCCCTCCCGCACCATTTTTTCTTTAAAGCCCCGGGGTGTGGCGGTCTTTAGAGGCCCCCCACATAAACTATAAACGCACCCCCACATGCCCCCGGGACTTGGCCCACCCGGGGGCAAAATATTTTTTTTTTATCGGCGGGATCCGCGCACCCTAAGCGCATCCCGCCAATTTTTTTTAAAAAAAAAAAAGCTTTTTTCTGCCCAGGGGGTCCTTGTGGAACCCCTGAGCAGACCTAGGGGGTCAGGGTGTTTCTACCCTGCCCTCTTTTTGCGCTTTGCGCACTTGTTTCTGTCCCTCGGTTCTACCGAGGGACAAAATGGCTGCCAACACTTCCTGATTTGGAGTGTTGACAGCCACTTGACAGCCAATTAGCATGCAGCTCGTGATCGGGACGGTGCGTGCAGGGTGCGCTCAGGATACGCGGACCCTACTCGGCCATAGATATATATGTGACTTTACTTTTGATTTTCTCAGGAACTACTGAACGGATTTACAACATTTAAGCAAAAGGACGACACTGAACCAAGGGCTACCTCTTTGCCAAATTTGGTGTAATTCCGTTCAGCAGTTCGGGCTGTAGCTGCGATGAAAGAATCCTATGGAAAAATGAATGGGGAAAACGCATTTTGGGACCCCCCTTTTTTCTCGGCCCACGCTTGACGAATCAACCCGAGACTTTCAGGGTAGGAGCGGAGTGGAGCGCCCCAACAAGTTGGAAGCTTTCGCGAAGATTCGTCAACCGGCGCAAGAGTTATTTCAAATAGAATGTCGCGGATTTCCTATGGAAAATAGGTCCTAACTATAACTATCTACTGGCGACCGCCAGTAGATTATATATATATATATATATATATATATATATATATATATATATATATATATATATATATATATATATATATATATATATATATATCTACTGGCGGTCGCCAGTAGATAGTTATAGTTAGGACCTATTTTCCATAGGAAATCCGCGACATTCTATTTGAAATAACTCTTGCGTCGGTTGACGAATCTTCGCGAAATTTTCAAACTTTATGGCCCGCTCCGGTCCGCTCCTACCCTGAAAGTCTCAGGGTGATTCGTCAAGCGGGGCCGAGAAAAAGGGGGTCCCAAAACGTGTTTTCCCCATTCATTTTCCCATAGGAAACTTTAGACACGGCTACAGCCCGAACTGCTGAACGGAATTACACCAAATTTGGCAAAGAGGTAGTTCTTGGTTCAGAAAGAACCCTTTTGTTAAATGGTGTAAATCCGTTCAGTAGTTGCGGAGAAATTAAAAAAATAAGAATCAAAAAATCAATTTCCCATAGGAAACTTTATGCAAGGCTACAGCCCGAACTGCTGAACGGAATTACACCAAATTTGGCAAAGAGGTAGTTCTTGGTTCAAAAAGAACCCTTTTTGTTAAATGGTGTAAATCCGTTCAGTAGTTGCTGAGAAAATCAAAAGTAAAAACACATATATATCTGGGCGGAGCCTAACCACACATGTCATCGTGAGATCTGATTGGCTGTCAGCACTTCATCCTGGAATTGCTGGCAGCCATCTTGGGACCAATATAAATGATAGTACCCCTTTGAAATGCATTGTAGTGAATCGAAGATTTTGAGGGTTACCAAAAGGAGAACTATAAAGGGTGATAACAGACTTTAGTTACATTAGAATTCATTTGTTGATGGTACCATACTAATTTCAGGAATTGTGGTGTGTTCTAAGGTGATTTTACCCTGTGAAAAACCTTCTGCTGGGATATCATGAATCATGTTTGAGAGAAAACTATTTTCACATGATTGTCCCATACAGTTTTGGAAGGTGCCCCAGAAGCTAAAATGAGAGCATATTTTCTGTAAATTCACATTATCTTTCTAAGTCATGTGAGAATGAAGTCTGACATTCTCAGTAAAACATGTACATCCAACAAGGGCAGAGACTGCCAGTTGATTCCTTTGTGTTCTACTGCAGCTTCCCAGAGTGTTCTAAAGAACAACTAGAGTGCTAACAGCCTTACTTATGACAAAAGTATGGCACACCTGAAGCCATCTTGATTGGAATAAACTGGTAACACTTAAAACATTTAATTTAAAAAGGAACAAAATGATGGGGTTCATCTTGTCATAGAAATTATGGTTAGTGCTCTGGAAAGAAAAATTAGGACATGTTTCAAGTGTGATCTCAAATATCTTCCTGTTATATTTCAACAGGAGCAGCCTGTCAGTTGATGCCTTTGTGTTCTACTGCAGCTTCCCAGAGTGTTCTAAAGAACAACTAGAGCACTAACAGTCTTACTTATGACAAAAGTATGGCACACCTGAAGCCATCTTGATTGGAATAAACTGGTAACACTTAAAACATTTAATTTAAAAAGGAACAAAATGATGGGGTTCATTTTGTCATAGAAATTATGGTTAGTGCTGTAGAAAGAAAAATTAGGACATGTTTTAAGTGAGATCTCAAATATCTTCCTGTTATATTTCAACAGGAGCAGCCTGTCAGTTGATGCCTTTGTGTTCTACTGCAGCTTCCCAGAGTGTTCTAAAGAACAACTAGAGTGCTAACAGCCTTACTTATGACAAAAGTATGGCACACCTGAAGCCATCTTGATTGGAATAAACTGGTAACACTTAAAACATTTAATTTAAAAAGGAACAAAATGAGGGGGTTAATTTTGCCATAGAAATTATGGTTAGTGCTGCAAAAAGAAAATTTAGTGCATGTTTTAAGTGAGATCTCAAATCCTCTTCTATTTCATTAGAAAATTCTGACATGCAGACTGAAACAATCACTTTCAATACCAGCAGTAGACTTCCAGTTAACTCCTTGGTGAGCAGTAGCTTTACTACAGTGATCTAATGAACAACTAGAGTAATAACATTCTGAATTTATGGCAAATGTGTGACACATCTGAATGCCTTCTTGATGGAATCAAAGTAAAAAACTGAAAGCATTTCCTACTGAGGAGACTGCAGTAAATGAGGAAATTAGGAAACTTCATAACAAAGAAGTCTTCCAAGATGGCCACCAGTGAAAAAAGAGCCCAAATGTAGCACAAATATTACCCAGATGTAGCCCACATATAGCCCAATGACAAAAGTGTGCAAAACACTTTTTATTTTTAGTTTTTTTGCAGTTTTATGTAGTGCAGACTGGTCAGGTATTGGAGCGTTGCATCTTAAAACATGACCCTCCTACACTACAAAAACACCACTGCACTACCCTAAACCCTAAAACACTACCCCAGCACGACCCCCTACACTACACAAGCACCACTGCACTATCCTAAACCCTAAAACACTACCCCCAGCATGACCCCCTACACTACACAAACACCACTGCACTACCCTAAACCCTAAAACACGACCCCAACACCACTGCACTAACCTAAATCCTAAAACACTACCCCCAGCACGACCCCCTACACTACCCAAACACCACTGCACTACCCTAAAACATGACCCCTACACTACACAAACACCACTGCACTACCCTAAACCCTAAAACACTACCCCCAGCACGACCCCTACACTACACAAGCACCACTGCACTACCCTAAACCCTAAAACACTACCCCCAGCACGACCCCCTACACTACACAAACACCACTGCACTACCTTAAACCCTAAAACACTACCCCCAGCACGACCCCCTACACTACCCAAACACCACTGCACTAACCTAAATCCTAAAACACTACCCCCAGCACGACCCCCTACACTACCCAAACACCACTGCACTACCCTAAACCCTAAAACACTACCCCCAGCACGACCCCCTACACTACACAAGCACCACTGCACTACCCAAAACCCTAAAACACTACCCCCAGCACGACCCCCTACACTGCCCGAACACCACTGCACTGCCCTAAACCCTGAAACACCAGCCCCTGCACGACCCCCTACACTGCCCGAACACCACTGCACTGCCCGAAACACTGAAACACTTCCCCTAGCACGACCCCCTACACTGCCCGAACACCACTGCACTGCCCTAAACCCTGAAACACCACCCCCAGCATGACCCCCTACACTGCCCGAACACCACTGCACTGCCCTAAACCCTGAAACACCACCCCAGCATGACCCCTACACTGCCCGAACACCACTGCACTGCCCTAAACCCTGAAACATCACACCCAGCAAGACCCCCTACACTGCCCGAACACCACTGCCCTAAACCCTGAAACACCACCCCCAGCACGACCCCCTACACTGCCCGAACACCACTGCACTGCCCTAAACCCTGAAACACCACCCCCAGCACGACCCCCTACACTGCCCAAACACCACTGCACTGCCCTAAACCCTGAAACACCACCCCCAGCAAGACCCCCTACACTGCCCGACCACCACTGCCCTAAACCCTGAAACACCACCCCCAGCAAGACCCCCTACACTGCCCGAACACCACTGCACTGCCCTAAACCCTGAAACACCATCCCCAGCACGACCCCCTACACTGCACGAACACCACTGCACTGCCCTAAACCCTGAAACACTACCCCCAGCAAGACCCCCTACACTGCCCAAACACCACTGCACTGCCCTAAACCCTGAAACACCACCCCCAGCAAGACCCCCTACACTGCCCGACCACCACTGCCCTAAACCCTGAAACACCACCCCCAGCAAGACCCCCTACACTGCCCGAACACCACTGCACTGCCCTAAACCCTGAAACACCAGCCCCAGCATGACCCCTAAACTGCCCGAACACCACTGCACTGCCCTAAACCCTGAAACACCACCCCCTGCACGACCCCCTACACTGCCCGAACACCACTGCACTGCCCTAAACCCTGAAACACCACCCCCAGCACGACCCCCTACACTGCCCGAACACCACTGCACTGCCCTAAACCCTGAAACACCACCCCCTGCACGATCCCCTAAACTGCCCGAACACTACTGCACTGCCCTAAACCCTGAAACACCACCCCCAGCACCACCCCCTACACTGCACGAACACCACTGCACTGCCCTAAACCCCGAAACACTACCCCCAGCAAGACCCCCTACACTGCCCGAACACCACTGCCCTAAACCCTGAAACACCACCCCCAGCAAGACCCCCTACACTGCCCGTACACCACTGCACTGCCCTAAACCCTGAAACACCACCCCCAGCATGACCCCATACACTGCCCGAACACCACTGCACTGCCCTAAACCCTGAAACACCACCCCCAGCACGACCCCCTACACTGCCCGAACACCACTGCACTGCCCTAAACCATGAAACACCAGCCCCAGCACGACCCCCTACACTGCCCGAACACCACTGCACTGCCCTAAACCCTGAAACACCACCCCCAGCACGACCCCCTGCACTGCCCGAACACCACTGCACTGCCCTAAACCCTGAAACACCACCCCAGCACGACCCCCTACACTGCCCGAACACCACTGCACTGCCCTAAACCCTGAAACACCAGCCCCAGCATGACCGCCTACACTGCCCGAAAACCACTGCACTGCCCTAAACCCTGAAACACCAGCCCCAGCACGACCCCCTACACTGCCCGAACACCACTGCACTACCCTAAACCCTCAAACACCAGCCCCAGCCCGACCCCCTACACTGCCCGAACACCACTGCACTGCCCTAAACCCTGAAACACCAGCCCCAGCAAGACCCCTACACTGCCCGAACACCACTGCACTGCCCTAAACCCTGAAACACCACCCCCAGCAAGACCCCCTACACTGCCCGAACACCACTGCACTAAAGCCTGAAACGCCACCCCCAGCAAGACCACCTACACTGGCCGAACACCACTGCACTGCCCTAAACCCTGAAACACCACCCCCTACACTGCCCAAACACCACTGCACTGCCCTAAACCCTGAAACACCACCCCCTGCACGACCCCCTACACTGCCCGAACACCACTGCACTGCCCTAAACCCTGAAACACCACCCCTCAGCATGACACCCTACACTGCCCGAACACCACTGCACTGCCCTAAACCCTGAAACACCACCCCCAGCACGACCCCCTACACTGCCCGAACACCACTGCACTGCCCTAAACCCTGAAACACCACCCCCTGCATGACCTCCTACACTGCCGGAACACCACTGCACTGCCCTAAACCCTGAAACACCACCCCCAGCACGACCCCCTACACTGCCCGAACACCACTGCACTGCCCTAAACCCTGAAACACCACCCCCAGCACGACCCCCTACACTGCCCAACACCACTGCACTGCCCTAAACCCTGAAACACCACCCCCAGCACGACCCCCTACACTGCCCGAACACCACTGCACTGCCCTAAACCCTGAAACACCAGCCCCAGCATGACCGCCTACACTGCCCGAAAACCACTGCACTGCCCTAAACCCTGAAACACCAGCCCCAGCACGACCCCCTACACTGCCCGAACACCACTGCACTACCCTAAACCCTCAAACACCAGCCCCAGCACGACCCCCTACACTGCCCGAACACCACTGCACTGCCCTAAACCCTGAAACACCAGCCCCAGCAAGACCCCTACACTGCCCGAACACCACTGCACTGCCCTAAACCCTGAAACACCACACCCAGCAAGACCCCCTACACTGCCCGAACACCACTGCACTAAAGCCTGAAACACCACCCCCAGCAAGACCACCTACACTGGCCGAACACCACTGCACTGCCCTCAACCCTGAAACACCACCCCCTGCATGACCCCCTACACTGCCCAAACACCACTGCACTGCCCTAAACCCTGAAACACCACCCCATGCACGACCCCCTACACTGCCCGAACACCACTGCACTGCCCTAAACCCTGAAACACCACCCCTCAGCAGGACACCCTACACTGCCCGACCACCACTGCACTGCCCTAAACCCTGAAACACCACCCCCAGCACGACCCCCTACACTGCCCGAACACCACTGCACTGCCCTAAACCCTGAAACACCACCCCCTGCACGACCTCCTACACTGCCGGAACACCACTGCACTGCCCTAAACCCTGAAACACCACCCCCAGCACGACCCCCTACACTGCCCGAACACCACTGCACTGCCCTAAACCCTGAAACATCAACCCCAGCAAGACCCCCTACACTGCCTGAACACCACTGCCCTAAACCCTGAAACACCACCCCCTACACTGCACGAACACCACTGCACTGCCCTAAACCCTGAAACACCACCTCCAGCAAAACCCCCTACACTGCCTGAACACCATTGCTCTGCCCTAAATCCTGAAACACTAGCCCCAGCATGACCCCCTACACTGCCCAAACACCACTGCACTGCCCTAAACCCTGAAACACCACCCCCAGCACGACCCCCTACACTGCCCGAACACCACTGCACTGCCCTAAACCCTGAAACACCAGCCCCAGCAAGACCCCCTACACTGCCCGAACACCACTGCACTGCCCTAAACCCTGAAACACCAGCCCCAGCACGACCACCTACACTGCCCGAACACCACTGCACTGCCCTAAACCCTGAAACACCAGCCCCAGCACAACCCCCTACACTGCCCGAACACCATTGCACTGCCCTAAACCCTGAAACACCAGCCCCAGCACGACCCCCTACACTGCCCGAACACCACTGTACTGCCCTAAACCCTGAAACACCAGCCCCAGCACGACCCCCTACACTGCCCGAACACCACTGCACTGCCCTAAACCCTGAAACACCACCCCCTGCATGACCCCCTACACTGCCCGAACACCACTGCACTGCCCTAAACCCTGAAACACCACCCCCTGCAGCACCCCCTACACTGCCCGAACACCACTTCACTGCCCTAAACCCTGAAACACCACCCCCTGCACCGCCCCCTACACTGCCCGAACACCACTGCACTGCCCTATACCCTGAAACACCACCCCCAGCACGACCCCCTTTACTGCTCGAACACCACTGCACTGCCCCAAACCCTGAAACACCACCCCCAGCACGACCCCCTACACTGCCTGAACACCACTGCCCTAAACCCTGAAACACCACCCCCTGCACGACCCCCTACACTGCCCGAACACCACTGCACTGCCCTAAACCCTGAAACACCACCCCCTACACTGCCCGAACACCACTGCACTGCCCTAAACCCTGAAACACCACCCCCAGCACGACCCCCTACACTGCCCGAACACCACTGCACTGCCCTAAACCCTAAAATACCACCCCAATCATTACCCCCTACACTGCCCAAACACCACTGCACTGCCCTAAACCCTAGAACACTACCCCCAGCACGACCCCCTACACTACCCGAACACCACTGCACTACCCTAAACCCTAAAATACTACCCCCAGCACAACCCCCTACACTACCCGAACACGACTGCACTGCCCTAAACCCTCAAACACTCCCCCCAGCACGACCCCCTACACTACCCGAACACCACTGCACTGCCCTAAACCCTAAAACACTCCCCCAGCATGACCCCCTACACTACCCGAACACCACTGCACTGCCCTAAACCCTAAAACACTCCCTCCAGCACGACCCCTACACTACCCAAACACCACTGCACTGCCCTAAACCCTAAAACACTACCCCCCGCATGACCCCCTACACTACCCAAACACCAATGCACTACCCTAATCCCTAAAACACAACCCCCCGCATGACCCCCTACACTACCCTAAACCCTAAAACACTACCCCCGCACGACTCCCTACACTACCCAAAGACCACTGCACTACCCTAAACCCTAAAACACGACCTCCTACACTACACAAACACCACTGCACTACCCTAAACCCTAAAACACTACCCCCTACACTACACAAACACCACTGCACTACCCTAAACCCTAAAACACTACCCCCAGCAGTACCCCTACACTACCCAAACACCACTGCACTAACCTAAACCCTAAAACACTTCCCCCAGCAGTACCACCTACACTACCCAAACACCACTGCACTACCCTAAATCACTACCCCAGCACGACCCCCTACACTACCCAAACACCACTGCACTACCCTAAACCCTAAAACACTACCCCCAGCACGACCCCCTACACTACCCAAACACCACTGCACTACCCTAAACCCTAAAACACTCCCCCCAGCACGACTCCCTACACTACCCAAACACCACTGCACTACCCTAAACCCTAAATCTACCCCCAGCATGACCCCCTACACTACACAAACACCACTGCACTACCCTAAACCCTAAAACACTACCCCCAGCACGACCCTCTTCACTACCTAAACACAACTGCACAATTTGTTACAGGCGTTGCAACGCAGGCCTGTGGTGCTTACTGGAAGTACCTAGTGGGCTAGTTGGGCCCCAGGGACCCTCAGGATTCAAGGTGACCTAATCCCCCAACTTAAAACGCACCACGGGGCGCGTTTGCACAGTGGTGAAGGGAGGGGCGGGGCCTCAGGTGACATGTGCGCAAACACGCCCTGTGGTGCGTTTTAAGTTGGGGAATTAATTCCCTTTGAATCCTGAGGGACCCTGGGGGCCAACTAGCCCACCAGGTACCTTCAGTAAGCACAACAGAGTTGCGTTGCAGAGAGGTGAAAAAAGGTGCGTGGCCTCGGAATGCCTCTCTGCAACTCAGCTCTGTGGTCCTAACTGTAGGTACCTGGGGGGCTAGTTGGGCCCCAGGGACCCTCAGAATTCAAGGGGACTTAATCCCGCAACTTAAAACGCGCCACGGGTGCGTTTGCACACATGTCACCTCAGGCCCCCCCTCCCTTCACCACTGTGCAAACGCGTCCTGTAGCGCGTTTTAAGAGGTAGTTTTAATCCCCCTGCCCTATTATGTACTAGGGACTTGCAGAGGAGGTCATGCTAATCACAGGGGTACCCCAACGCATAGTGTTCACTAGTGTATGTAGGTGTTTTCACTGTATTCTAAGTGTCTTTTAGCATAGCACTGGCTCTGGTTAGTCAGAGTCAGTTACCACCAGTACCCGTCTGAAAAAGTTGTGGGCACAGGATGATTTTGCAACAAGGCCTCTTTCTGCTCCTCTGTTGGTTCTTTCTGCACATCTTTTGCTTCTTTCTGTGCGTTTTTCTTCTTTCTTCACATGTCCTACCTCTGTAGGCATAGTTAGAAACTAGCATTTAAAAAAACCTTTGAAATTCACTTAAAAAATCATAGGTTTCAGGCACGTTATAGTTAGAAATTAGCATTTAAAAAACCTTTGAAATTCACTGAAAAAACCATAGGTTTCAGACACGTTATAGTTAGAAATTAGCATTTAAAAAACCTTTGAAATTCACTGAAAAAACCATAGGTTTTAGGGACAGTTATAGTTAGTTGGACATTTCACTCGTACAAAACCATAGAAATTCCCCCGTTATAGTTAGTTCAGCTAACTATAACTCGCGCCCCGCAATGCACTGCTGATGACGTCACATATTACATCACTCATGACATGGTCAGTGACATCACTGATGACATCACTGATGACATCTCAAATGACATCACTGATGACATCATCCATGTGATAATTTCATGCATCTTCTCACACCCTAATATAACTTTTGATACACCCACTGTAAATTACAGACTGCCATTCTCAAAACCATAGACACTCCAACACCAAAAACTACATACCCACTCACTGATTCTTAGGTCTACTCACACATCCACTCACTCACCCGTACAGTCACTCATACTTAGTCACTCAGTACAGGACTATCATATGCACTCATACACCTATATAAACACTCACACACCGCCACTCATCCATAGAGGTACTCACACACCTAGTCAGTCATGCAAAAAACTTAATCACACACCCATTTACTCACCTATACAGTTATACACACACCAGCTCACTTACTCATACAAATACTAGCACATTCTTACGCTCTTATACAATCACTGATACAAGTACACACTCATCCATACAGCCACTCTCACAATCACACACTCTCACTTATAGCCATTTATATACTCCAACACACATATATACTGCCTTTCACATATGTAGTTACTCACACATGTACCACTGAGATATACATTAAATCACTAACACACCCATACACACACTCACCCACCCATACAGTCCATCACAGATGCACTCTTGAAACCATGCAGAGTCACACACACCCCACCCACACAAACACTCAGGCACCCATACAGATACTCAGACAATCAATCAATAACCCATGTAGACACTCATGTAGCTATTCAGAAAGCCATGCAGCCGCTTACAAACCAACAGACAGACGGATACAGACATTCACACAGTTTAGTCACTAACCCATGCATTCAGTAAGATACATTTAATCACTCACTTGTAGAGTCAGTCACTCATGTACTAAATCATCCATTCAGACACTTATACACCCACTCATTCTTCAATACGCCTTTCCCTATATATATTAAACATATTTAAACTTTACAGAAACACACAGTCACTGGATGATGTCATCAGTGATGTCATCAGTGATGTCATTTGAGATGTCATCAGTGATGTCATGAGTGATGTCACTGACCATGTCATGAGTGATGTAATATGTGACGTCATCAGCAGTGCATTGCGGGGCGCGAGTTATAGTTAGCTGAACTAACTATAACGGGGGAATTTCTATGGTTTTGTACGAGTGAAATGTCCAACTAACTATAACTGTCCCTAAAACCTATGGGTTTTTCAGTGAATTTCAAAGGTTTTTAAATGCTAATTTCTAACTATAACGTGTCTGAAACCTATGGTTTTTTCAGTGAATCTATATATATATTCACTGAAAAAACCATAGGTTTCAGGGATGTTATAGTTAGTTGGACATTTCACTCGTATAAAACCATAGAAATTCCCCCGTTATAGTTAGTTCAGCTAACTATAACTCGCGCCCCCGCAATGCACTGCTGATGACGTCACATATTACATCACTCATGACATGGTCAGTGACATCACTCATGACATCACTGATGACATCTCAAATGACATCACTGATGACATCACTGATGACATCATCCAGTGACTGTGTGTTTCTGTAAAGTTTAAATATGTTTTATATATATATATATGCCAAGGTGTATTGAGGAATGCGTGGGTGTATAAGTGTCTGGATGAAGGATTTAGTAGGTGTGTGACTGACTGTATAAGTGAGTGATTAAATGTGTCTTACTGAATACATGCGTTAGTGACTAAACTGTCTGAATGTGTGCATCAGTATGTCTGTTGATGTGTAAGCTGCTGCATGTGTTGGTCAGTAGCTACATGAGTGTCTATATGGGTTATTGATTGGTTGCCTGAGTATTTGTATGGGAGACTGAGTGTGTGTGTGGGTGGGTGGGAGGTGTGTGACTCTGTGCATAGATGTGTGAGTGGTTGATTCACTGGATGTATGGGTTCAAGATTGCATGTGGAAACAGCTGTATGGGCGGGTGAGTGTGTGTATGGGTGTGTTGGTGAGAGATTGGATGTCTCAGTGGTACATGTCCAAGTAACTACATATGTAAAAGGCAGTGTATGTGAGAGTTGGAGTATATAAATGACTATATGTGAGAGTCAGTGATTGTGAGAGTGGCTGTATGGATCAGTGTGTACTTGTCTCAGTGATTGTATAAGAGAGTAAGTATGTGTTAGTATATGTTTGAATAAGTGAGGTGGTGTGTGTATAACTGTATAGCTGAGGAAATGGGAGTGTGATTGATTCTTTGCATGACTAACTAGGTGTGTGAGTAACTCCATGGGTGAGTGGCGGTGTGTGAGTGTCTGTATAGGTGTATGAGTGCATATGATAGTGTTGTATTGATGAGTGACTGTATGTATGAGTGATTGTATGGGTAAATGAGTGGATGTGTGTGTAGACCTAGGAATCAGTGAGTGTGTATGTAGTAACTGGTATTGGTGTGTCCATGGTTTCGAAAATGGTAGTCTGTATTTTACAGTGGGTGTATCAAAGGTTATATTAGAGTGTGAGGAGATGCATCAGATTTTCCCGTGGATGATGTCATCAGTGATGTCATCAGTGATGTCATTTGAGATGTCATCAGTGATGTCACTGACCATGTCATGAATGATGTAATATGTGACGTCATCAGCAGTGCATTGTGGGGGCGCGAGTTATAGTTGGGGGAATTTCTATGGTTTTATACGAGTGAAATGTCCAACTAACTATAACATCCCTGAAACCTATGGTTTTTTCAGTGAATTTCTAAGGTTTTTTAAATGCTAATTTCTAACTATAACGGGCCTGAAACCTATGGTTTTTTCAGTGAATTTTTATGGGTTTTTAAATGGTAATTTCTAACTATAACGTCCCTGAAACCTTTGGTTTTTTCAGTGATATATATATATATTGCAACAGCACTCTTTCCAGGCACCTTAAAGGATTCCAGCCTCACCAACAAGCTCGTATTTTGCCAATTGTATTTATTCCTGCAAAAGAAACAGATGCGTTTTGACCTGCTTCGGTCTTGGTCACATGATCAGGAAATCCTAGTATCGGCATAAATACTGCATCACACACAACGCACGTAATGAACATAAATGAAATATATTCAAATAAGTTCAATACACTTATCTTCCACATTCAATGCAATTGGAGCTTTATATGTACTCATTGGTTGGCAGAGTAACAAAAATGTTTCATGTGCCCAGTCAATTCAGATTCACTCAACTTTACACAACAGCAATTTAAAATACACAAAGGGTCAGTTGCACAACTCAAGTCGACAATATGGCATCATTCTTATTGTCTTTCATCTGTTTGATTATACTTCGTTTATAAAAGTCAAACATGGACCCCTGTGTATTAAAAGTAAACTCGTGACATTGCTGTAATCATCTTGGCGGCAGTATTTTGTACACATGTCTAAGTGATTACCCTTGTAATTCATTTGGTTTCCTCGGTGAAAGGTATAGTACCCCACTCAGTCATGATTTAAGTATTCATGACTAGCCATACACGCTCTTAGGTTGCCATCATAATTTAATTTTTTTAGTTTTTCACATTTTTTACACTTTTTATACATGGACCGCAATGTATTCAGTTGATCAATCAATAATCAAGATTAAGTCCTGCAGATGCAATCACACTATCTGGGCCTAGTGCCCCGCTGATATGAAGTAAAGGTATTTCCACATGGGGTTAGCCTTCTTCGTGAGTTTAAGCTCCCTAGATGTGTTAGGCACCAACATGATGTTCATATAAAACATTCTTTAATTCTGCAAAAGGAAAGATCAGACAACTATTAATATACATTGTCATGTCATACCGCAACAACAATATTAAAACTGTAAATCTGAGTGAAACCCCTGTCTACAAGACTTCCAATTAGAAACAAAGTGGAAGAAAAAACAAACTAAAATAAATCACATTAGAAAAAAGCCTGACAGATCTCGAGGATTACGGGAAACAGCCTACATTCCTAAATGTGTGTGCAGTTCTTCGTCATTGTTCATTCCAAGGGGAATCAGGCAGCCAGCTTGCAAAATGTAACAGGATTCTAATCTGCGTAAAGCAGAGGCCTTATTACCTCCTCGTGGATGTTTGGGTACTGTATCAATCCCAAAGTATTTTGCCTTTGTCCAATCTCTCTCATGGTGTTCTCGGAAGTGTTTTGCTGTGTTGTAGCTCATATCAGAATTAGCGATAGCCCTCCAGTATTATAATATTCGCTTTTGGACTGGGAATGTGGTGGAACCTATGTATCACTTCTCACATGGACAAGTGATAAAATAGGCAATGAAGTCAGTTATATATCTAATCAACTTGGTGATATATATTTTCTTTTGACTCTCTTCAGAACAAACTCCTGGACATTCGTACTGTGTTTACACGTTTACATGCAATGTCCAAACTCATAAGGAGGCCCTAAGTCCTGTCTTATAGATTTTGCGTCATTGGATACCTCTGTCACTTTGGTTTACAACAGGCCAATTTTATAGCCTATGGACAATATTTTCTTCTAGATAGTGTTTTCTTTTAATGGCACTCCATGCCTTCCACATATATGGGATTCTACCATGATAAGTAAATGAATATCATTGAGGATCTCTCATATAGGATCCTCACAAACTCCTATTTTCAGCAAAGTGTGTAAGCCATTCAAAAAACAAGGAGGACTCATTCTCTGTGACAAGCATATCTCTCCAGAGTGGGGTGGGGGTCCCGGAAAACTTCACCAGAGTAAATTCCTAGCCATGGCTATCACCTTTCTCTCTAATAGGTAGCTATTATTGTATTTATGGCATTTCTAACTTGCACCAAGGCCTGACAACTTATGAGGTGCAGTGAGGAGATGGAATCCTAAGTGCGTCATACAATCTGGCAGTGCATCATCAATGTTTAAATTCCACTGTGTATAGTCAGGACAATAGCCCTTTAACAAAGAGAATTCCCCTAATTGCACTTATTTCAATATGGGAACAAATATCCTACATTGACATGTGTTGTGGATCTCGGGGTAGAATAAATTGTCTGGTCACTGCATACAGAAAGAGTCATGAGTCACATAATTCTCTCTGCACACCAACGGGACCACAATAACCCTCATGGCACCTGGGGGGATGTCAATAAATCCTCTGGCTCACCGTTCACAATCTTGGTGGGCATGTGGCCTCATAGCAGGTCTGTGGCCCTGGGGAAGTATCCCAAGCTGCCACATGATCCAGGTAGAGTCTTCACAGTCTTCCTTAGTGTGATGTAATGTGAAACTGTTTTTGAAAGAACAGATTCAGTACTGCCATCAACTTCAGCGGAGGAGGAGGGTTTTTTTAAGGAGATTTGGGATTAACAGTGTTCGGACTGCCATCAGCCTTCAAGTGTATTCCACAATTGCCTCGTGCTCCCAGTCCTTTCTGTACTGAGCATCAGCAGTCTCTCAGTACATCGCAAACAACTTTTAACAGGTGCCACACAACAGAGTTCTCTAGCAAGCAGCCACCTTGAGGGTGGCTACACTAAGCACTTGAAAGACCCACCTTCAGATGCTTGAGAGCTTGCAATGGGTGAGGATAGGACAGTGAAATCCTTAAAGGTGAGACAAACTACATATTATGCCTTTTGAGAAAAACTCATTTTTTGAATGAGTTTCTGGCCTTTAGATCATTTGCATTTTCTTCTCACTTTCAAACTTAAGGAAAGAAACCTGATTTCTAAGTCTAATGGCCTCATTCTGAGTGTCCCAGTGACCTGTCCATTAACTATCCCCGACATACACCCTTGGAGTTAATATTAATAGCAGGACTACTGTTGACTCAGGGGGGACTGAGCAAATGGCTGATTAAGAGCAGGGCCCATTGGGTTCCCACAGAAATATAGAATTATGAGGGGAATCAATAATGTTGTTCCCTGAATATTCCAGTACTTCTTCATTTTCCACTGAATAATCCCTGGAAGTTTTTGCTTTCAGAAGTCGAAGTCTACATTTGAAAGACACGGGGTCCACAGATTTATTGCACGACTAGTAATTCTGGTGAGGACAGTAACTTCCGTAATTGTAATCAAGACCAAAAGCTCTAAACATAACTATGACACCCTCATTTTTTAGAGGGGTCATGCTTTTAACAAAAAATTCTTGATAATCAACTGACCCTAAAATAGAAGCAATTCATTCTAGAAAACAGCTCTGTAGGGTGCTCTTTTTCAAGTGCAAAAGTAGAGTCTAGGTTATCCAAATGTAATGTAGAGATAATATACAAAATTATAGACAAGTGTCTATCAATAACTCAGCTGTTTCTACCAAGCCCTTTCAAGTGAGATAGACGATGAGAGTGAAGCTTGAGTTTTCTATGGTGCCACGTGGACACCAGAGGGGCAAAACTTCTCATTCTTGAAAGGTCCCCGTCTCAATTTTATGCTGTGCTTTGTCTTCACCGTCCACACTCTCCTGTAGGCTGATCAATGATCAATTGCTCAGAGGAATTGCAGTCATACGGGAGACACACACAAAAATACTTTCATCACCATCCTGCAACTCCCTCACCATTCACCCCTTCTCACGTATTTGAAAAACAATATTCTCCCACCACTCAAGCTGGCTTTCCATCTCTCATTTTCTAATAATAATAATTTTTTTTTTTTAATTGTTATCCATGCAGGCATCTCTAAACATGGTAAACAAAAGGTGCTTCTGTCGCCCAATTTAATCTCTTTACTGAACTCAGAAGGATCAGAGGTGTAGGTTGTGTTGACTGTCATCAACCCTTTGAACTGCGGGTCACACACATAAGTCAATAGTCAGCATTTAACTCACTGATCATCCTGACATATTACTTAGAATTTTCAAAAAAACATCTATAATCCTTAACCTCTGAAGATCAGGAATATTTTGTTAAATGAATGGGCACTCTGAAAAATGAAGTTGTCGGAGTTACGATTAGAACATTTTGGTCTTAATTACAATAAAGGAAGTCACTGTCCCCACTGTTCCCACTGTGTTATTAATTTTACTTCCCCATACAAGCTATGAGCTCGGTCTCTGCTCCCAGTGAAAGAGCAGAGAACTCGAATCATGATGAGAATGGCATTGATGCAGCCACTGCCAATGTGGAGATAAACACCCTGACATGCATGGGTCTGTGCAGAACAGTGGTTGACAGAAGGGACAGTGGTTGGTAACACCAGACCATCACCTGACATTTACCCACCTTCCTGGGGATTCCCAAGATTTGAGAGAGGTGGGAGAAGGTTAGAGAGCTAGTGAACTATTATTCAATGTTCCATCTCTTCCTTCTGGTTTCTGGAAACCCAGGAGATGCAGTAGATAAATGTTCACTTGAGCATTGACTTCAGAACTTTGTTTTCACTCTTCTGACATCAGAGCAATGAATTAACGAACTCCAAATCCAGTGTTTAAGATAATTGCTCTCTATGGCAGACATACACCACAACAATGTAATAGTTTATTTTTACATAACGTTTAATACAACCATTTTCCTAAACTGTGGAAGTCCTGGACCTTCTGGGGACCTCAAGCTTCATGCAGAATTATCAGATGAAAATAACAATCTGAGAAATGTAAGACACCAACCCATTAACTGCCTTGACTCTAGCTTTCACTGGAAAACTGCATGATGTTGACCATATTGCAAGAGTGAGATAGCATAGACAGCCCAATCATTATGTATAGAGTTGCACTAATTACTGTGCAACACTGTTATTACCCTTAATATGGAGACACGTTCTTGAAAACCCAGGGATGCCCGATATTTCCTGCCAGCAGCTGTTTGTCAGAATATTGTACACAGAAAAACTATATGCCATAAATATTAACTCTTGCATTTATTTTTAAATATACTGCTGTTATATGTGTTCTTTTATGATACACCTTGTGAATCGAATAAAGATGAATTGATTGATTGACTCTTGCATATCATTTATTAAAAACATTGTCCCATTAGGTATAGATTTTCTAATAACTTCAATATGGCGATGTTTTTGTAAACCATATTTAGGAAGCAATATTTGTCAGGTGTTATTCTGAGAATGATATTCTGGTACAATACACTGCCAGTCGAGGATAGTAATTAGAGCAATTGACCACCTCAGTATTTCAATATTTAGGATACAATGTTTACACTATTCTGACAATGACATCTGGTACCACAACCTGCCCTTACTGTATTTAAACACTTCAGTATTTCCATATTATTTAGGACACAATATTTATGTCAGATGTTTTTCTGATAACTTATTCTGGTACCATGCCCTGCCAGCCAAGACTAATTACTATCTTTGAACACTTCAATATTTGTTCGCTAAATGAAAGATCATGGTAATCCAGATGTTGACATTTCTCACACTGTGCCAAAGATTTGGGGCTATTACTTGTTATTCTGGACAAGGAATAACCTGTTGTCCTCGGTCAATATAACCTTGGTTTTAGCTCCATCAAGAGCTAGTGTGTACTTCCTCATTCACTTTTGTGGATCAAAGGTAGGACCCCGGAGAGAATTACATTTGGTCTGTTTTTTGTGGAAGTTTGCTTACTATGGACATTGTACACATACTGATCTCCGCTGTTATAATTACCAAATACATGGAAGCCTGTAATGTAATGCCTAAGAACGTCTGCCATTTGCTTTCTTGTTACGAGCTAATTCTGATGTTATAATAGGCTTGTAATAAGAAAACAAAAACGTCAATAGTCGCCTGCAATCATTTATTACAGTTGACTAGTGACATCACAATAGGCACCAGTGCAGCACCAACACAAGCCCACTGATCTTGTCATTGAAACTGCTCTCCTCCCGTGCAGCTCCACCAGCTAAGTACTGCCCGAGCGCGCCCTGACCTCTGTGTCCCACCTGCGCCTCCTCCCTAGTGGTCCAGTAGGAGAGCATTCTGCTCTTCTGCTGCTCTGCCCTCTGTCTTTCTTCATTGCCTTTTTTCCTTTTGCCTTTTCTCCTTCTCTGTGCCTTTTTTCTGCTTTTGCCTGCTGTCCAGTTTTTCCTTTTTTACAGTTACCTTTTTCTGTCTCCTTTTCTCTTCCCCTGCAACTCCTTCTGCCTTTTCCCGCCACTGCTGCCCTCACAGCCCTTCCCCCTCCACTGCGCTATTCCCGCTCCCTGCTTCCCGCCTCCCAGCTGACCCGCCCTCCCCCTACTTAATGGCGGCCGCGTGCAGTGGGTACGCCGCTAGCTCGCCAAATGCAAGCCCGTCTGCACCCGTCCACGCCCGACTGTGCCCAGCGCCAGGAACCCTAGCCTCTTGAACCACCTCCACTACAACTCCAGCAGCCTCCACGATCTCAACCCCGGACGCAAAAACAAATTCCAGCCCTCGACGCCGAGCAATACCACGGCCCTCTCTCCTGCTTTCACTGCCGCCGCACCTTCACCAGCCTCCGTACCCCAGTGTCATCATCCAACTAACCGACCCTCACCATACCCAAACCGCTCAACTGCATCCTCCTCAACGTATGATCCCTCCACAAACACGTTACAGAGATCTGGGACTTACTCGACGCCGCCTCACCCGGGGTCGCCTTCCTTACGGAAACCTGGACGAACGCCAGCTCAGCACCAGACATCGCCATCGCCATCCCCGACGACTACAAGATTATCCGCAATGACTGCCCTAACCGGCCAGGTGGAGGCATCGCCATCGTCCATAAAAGCACCCTCCGCCTGACCACCCACCCAGATTACCCCACAACCCACATGGAGCACCTTTACTTCCAGATCCAGACTAAACCAAAAACCACCCTCTGTGGCACCCTCATCTACAGACAACCCGGCCCCCGCATTCCATTCACTGATGCCATCATCGATCTCATCACACCCCAGGCCCTCACATCCACAGACTACATTCTACTCGGAGACCTCAACTTCCACCTGGACAACCACAACAATCTGAACACCTCCTCCCTCCTAGAGAACTTCGCCAATGTAGGACTGAAACAGCTAGTCACAGCCCCAATGCACACAGCAGGGCACACACTCAACCCAGACTTTGCTGCAGGAAACAGCGTCTCCTACAGCCACACCATGGAACGTCTCTGGACGGGCCACCACTGTATCCACTTCTCCTTCAACAAACCCACTGCACCCAAGCACGCCCACCGTTTCCCCCGCAGAAGCTGGAACAAGGTCACTGAGGACCAGCTCACCACTGCCCCCAACAGCACCTCACCACTGTCAACCTCCAACGGCAACACCGCAGCACGCAACCTTCACTAATGGATCGCAAACTGCACCGACACCCTGGCCCCCCCTCAAGAAAGCCACCAGCAAACACATCATGAATGCACACTGGTTCATGCCTACCCTCCAAGAATCAAGATGCTCCTGCAGACGACAAGAAAAGACATGGAGGAACCACAAAATCCCAGAAGCCCACACTGCCTTCAAAGCAGCCACCACCGCACACCACCACCTCATCAGAAACACAAGGAAGAAGGCCCTCCAAGACAGAATCAACACCAACGCACACAATAGCAAAGAACTCTTCACCATCATCAAGGAATTCGCCAAACTCAACAGCGAAACCACAGACGTCTCACCCTCCCAAGACCTCTGCAACAGACTCGGTACCTTCTTCCACCACAAGATCAAGACGATCTACACCAACTTCGCCAACCAGGACCTCCCCACCACACCAGCAACCTCCTCAACCGACGCCCCGAAAGACCCTGATCAGTTGGACCCCACTCACCACGGACGACACCCTAAAGACCATGAAAAGCATCCACTCTGGAGCACTATCGGACCCCTGCCTGCACCGCATCTTCCGAAAAAACGCCCCCACCATCGCACCCGAACTACGCCGAACAATCGACTGCTCCATCAAGACCGCCTCCTTCCCCGATGACTGGAAACATGCCTACATCAACCCACTCCTGAAGAAGCCCTCTGCAGACCCGACAGACCTTAAGAACTCTAGGCCCATCTCCCTGCTCCCCTTCCCAGCCAAAGTCATCAAAAAAGCCATCAACAACCAACTAGCCGACTTCATTGAAACAAACAACATCCTGGACATATCCCAATCTGGTTTCCGAAGCAATCACAGCACCGAGACCACCCTCCTTGCCGCCACCGACATCAGCTCCCTACTCGACCAGGGCAAACCACGCCCTCATCCTCCTGCACCTCTTGGCAGCATTCGACACCGTCTCCCACCACACCCTAACCACTAGACTCCATGACGCCTGCATCCGCGACAAGGCCCTCGACTGGATCCGATCCTTCCGCACAGGCAGAACACAATGTGTCAGACTTTCGCCACACCTCTCGGAACCGACAGAGACCAACTGCGGAGTGCCCCAAGGCTCCTCTCTCAGCCCCACCCTCTTCAACATGTACATGGCCCCCCTCACAAACATTGTCAGGAACCACGGACTCAACATTGTCTCCAATGCCAAAGATACAAAGCTGATCCTCTTTCTCGCCAACGAACCCAACGTCACCAGGCACAACTTCCAAGAAGGGATGAAAGTTGTTGCCACCTGGATTGAGAACAGCTGCCTTAAGCTCAACTCAGACAAGACAGAAGTCCTCATCCTGGGATCCAACCCCCTCCGCATGGAACGATACCTGGTGGTCCTCTGTGCGAGGAACTCCCCCCACCCCGATGGACCACGTACAAAACCTCGGGATCATACTAGACGCATTGCTCACTATGGACCGCCAGATCAACTCAGTATCCTTGGCCTGTTTCAATACCCTCTGCCTGCTGCTAAAAACCCTCAGATGGATCCCCACAGAATCTAGAAAGACCGTCGCTCACGCGCTCATCAGCAGCAGACTCAACTACTGCAACGCACTCTACGCCGGCGTTACTCAGAAAAACCTCCTCAAGCTCCAGAATGTCCAGAACGCCGCAGCCAGACTGGTCCTCAACATCTCCCGGCACAGCCACATCACTCAACCCATCTGTGAACTCCACTGGCTCCCGGCAGATAAAAGAATAACCCTCAAACTCCTCACCCACTGCTTTTAAGGCCCTCTATAACACCAGACCATCATACCTGAACAGCCGCCTCTCCTTCCACGCACCCAAAAGACACATCCGCTCCACCCAGCTTGCCCTGGCCACCGTCCCATGGATCCGCAAAACCAGAACCGGAGGAAAGTCCTTCTCCTTCCTCACTGCCAAGACTTGGAACACCCTACCCCTCCACCTCAGACTATCTCCCACGCTACCCAAGTTCAGGAAGGAGCTCAAGACCTGGCTCTTCGAATGACCCCAGCACTTAGACGGATCTGCTCCCCATCTCCCACCAGTGCCTTGAGACCCTCACGGGTGAGTAGTTGTGCTTTACCAACCCTTGATTGATTGATTGATCTCTATCCTTCTTTGCCTCTCACTAAATGAAAGAAAGATAACATCGCATTTATGAGTGTTGTTTTCACCTTATTTTGCCAGGGAATTAAACATATTTGGAATGGAAACGAGTACTATTGAAACAACCACAACTGACTTTAAAACACTGTTCTCAATTGACATTGTCTAGTTTATAGGACATATGATTGCAAACCCGCAATGCATTACCCAGACAATCTCGATTTCTTTTTTTCTTTTCAAGAATCGTGTGCTTGCATTTGACACTTGTTAGTGCCACAGTTCTCCAGCACATTTTAACAGGAGCTCCCAGTGTGTATAAAAATACTATTTCAGGGCATCAGTATGTAAGGAAATGTTCTCCTCGAGCCTCGAGTGTAGAAGAGAAAGAGCACACTTCAAAGCGAAACCAGTGTATATAACTTTACCATTTATGCTACAGCTCCATAAAAAGTTGAAAGTGTAATTGGGCATTTTGATGAAAAATATGGATTTCAACTGTAGTTCATCGAAGTTAATTATATTTGTCCTTTGCAATCTTTCCTTTTGTAAGTAGCGTAATGCTCTTCACTTTTAGGAGTGGTTATACTTACAAACGTGCATAAATTCTAGCGCTACTAATAAGCATACAAAAAAGAGACATTTCACGTTTAGGTTTTCTATACATCTATTCGTCTCATAGTTCAGTATTTGGGGAAGCATTATAAGGGATACAGTGTCCTTAAATGAATATAGTGAGGCTATTTATTGCATGTGACCTCGGAGTTCCATGACCTTATAAATGAACTTGGATATGGTCACAGAAAGTTTCTGTGGCTTGCAAATTCCAGATATCCTTTATCCTACATACCATGAAACCGAAATCTATTTATTATGGACGTTGTAAGCAGACTGCCCCCGCCGGGAACTCCATTCAAGGTAAGTACAGCATGTTTAGGCTGCATTGCCCTAGCTGGCTTGCTGTTTTGTGCTGAGATTAAAAATGAAGCCAGGTTGGCCTCCTCCTCTTAGCTTAAACACACAAAATGGAACTCTAGTCTCCGTCCATTTAGAGTTAGATTCTACGGTCCACTGTAGTGTTTAAAACAGAGTGGTTACACCTCACATCCTTCTGACAAACTAAGGGTCGAAGGGTTTCTTATCTTCATTACGGAAAGCGTTTAATTAATTTACCATTAAAAAATGTTTTTCATGTGCCTCAAACCCCAAAAGCCTCCAAAAAAGAAGGTGATTTTCTTTGCCAGGTTGTTTAAAGTTTATCTACTCCCACTTACCTGATTTTTAAATTTCATGATGTCATGATGCTCAGCTAATTTCTTTATATGTCTATTTCGACAAGGAATATGGCACACTTCTTGGGATACCAATACACCTTCATCATCATCTTAGTAAAGGATTGGGATGAGCACATAAGTGGAGGGCTGAATTTAGTTGAGATAAGGATTACAGTTTCCGTGGTTTGCCTATTAATTTATTTCTTCTTCTAAATCATCCAATAATACAAAGCACAAAATGATTTATTTTATTCTCAAAACTATGTTGTAAAACTTTGTCCCCCGAGTTGGAAATAGATCCCTAATTGAAATGAATATATAGAATGGTGCCAGACTTTTCAGTTCTGTAGTAGTTTTCTTTACAAAGGAGGGTCAGTGATATATACAAAAGTGTACAGCATAAATGAAAAGCTTGGTTATAAAAGGATTATTTCCATATGAATTATTACTCCAGATTCACCTTGGCAAGAAAGCATAGTTAATGTCTTTTCCAGCTGAGGGTTGTATCTAATTTGGAACATTTTGCATTCCATTACAACCAGAAAGGAAGCGTTACCTCTTTTTATATCTGCTCATAAATTGAAATGTTTTGTGTCAGCTGCATATAGAAAATGCTTAAATTACTGATTTAATATATGGTTTGCTCTATATTTTGGAACATTCTTAGCTTACTCGAATTTCAGGCATTACGAATATTTGTATGATTAAAATGAGAGCACTTTTTAGGTCTCGGCTTACAGATAGCTACAGCTATCTGTTGTCAAAGACATAGGGCCTGATTATGAGTTTGAGGGTCCGTGGACTGCCAAACTCACTGTGGCACGGGGTCGGGGAGTGGTCCGGCCACTGCTACACCGGCTGTCCGAATGACGCATTACAACTTTGGCAGTCGGACCGCCATTGGACCGCCGCAACCGCCAGGGAACCGCATTCCCTGGTGGTGGTGCTGCGTTCAGGGACTCACAATATGCTGACAGTGCCGCTGTGGCACCGCCATTCATATTACAAGTTTCCTGATCACCAGCGGTCTCATGGAGGTTCTTACTCCATGAAACTGCTGGTGGTCAGGATTCAAAGGGGGCCCTAGAGGGCCCCCCTTGCCCCATGCAGGTTGGTGAATGCAGGGGGTTGCGTGCATGCACCGTAAGTTCCAGCACGACATGGACTTCACAGTCCATGCCATGCTGGAACGCGCTGTGGCGGTCCCGCGGCGATGCAGCAGTAAGGCTCACATTTGAGCCGTTTTACTGCACATCCATGGGAGTGTCACGCCACCCGCCAGACCACGATTTCACTCGTAATCGGATGGGCGGTGTTCAGGTTTGGCGGTGTGGGAATGGGGTGGTGGCGTACCGCCCTACTCCCACACTGCCAAACTCATAATCATGCCCATATTGACTACAGTACACTACATATAGAGAGGACCTTTGGTCAGGCCCTTGCTCATGATTGGATGCCTTTTTTGTCGATCTTATGTCCTTGCACCTTACTCAATGGCTTTCTCTTTATTCTTGTGTTTGCCACACCTCTGGAACATGGCTTCTTAACTATCTTTTTTTTTTCTTTTCTTTTTTTTAAGTCCTCATATTTGACAAAGGCAGAGAGTGAGATCTATCCGAAGGTCTGAAGGATCTGAGCGCCACACACCTTCCAAGATCTGTGCAACCAGGAGCCAGCCTTTTCCAACTCACAGTTGATGAGATGTCTAATGGTAACCACCACTAATCTCATCAACTCATTGAGCTTGTCTTAATCCTTGGACTAGGCAGAAATAAACAACCCAAAGAAAGTGTAGTTTCAGATCCTCCTAAAAAATGTGCTGGGAGTGGAGATATCAGGGACCAAGTGAGATAAAGGGGGCCCACATTTTTTCTTTCTTAGACGAGCCAGTCTGGCAGTCTAACCTAGCTATATGCCTTGGAAAGCTTAGCCAGCCCACACAGGTGGGGGAGAGTTTAGAGACCCATTTTAGATAAATCTCCCTGCGTGCAGTGGTCATTAGAGTAAAAAGCAGAGACATGATATTCTTACCCAAGACTGTTTTATCTACCTCCCGTACTCCAAATATAACCAAAGGAAGGCTTACCTCGAAGACACAACCCAGGAATTTTTTTAATACTTTACCCACATCTCGCCAGAAGAGCTGGATAGCTGGACCCATCCAAAAAAGATGTATATCATCTGCGTTTTCCAGTTGGCATTTCGGGCAACATCTTCTTTTACTTCCTCCCATCTTAGACCAGTAGGCCCTGTATATGGTAAACAAATGATTCCTCCTAAGTGGTGCCGAAATCACTGAAGCCCATAGTGTAGCAGCAGATACTTGCCATAAGTTGTGGATATCACAGCCTGGCATGTCCAGCTTCCAGATTTCTTCGGCCAGGGTCACACAGCCATTATCTCCTTGTACCAGTACCCAGGACCACTTTGAGACTTCCTTCCTGTAGGTTTGCGTCTGTAATAAATCCTTCTCGACTTCCGGCTCCACCCCAAGATTTGATTGGGATTGCGACCAACTGGTAATATTTGTATCTGGATAAGTTGAAGCCCGTTATCTGGCTTAGGGCAGCCCATGTTAGTAGCGTACCTTCCACAGCAAGTTGACCCCATCTTAGTATACCAGCGTTTACCAATGGAGAGGCTAGGCTGTCCTTCATACAGAGAGGGGTTCCTGGAGAGTTTCAGATTGGCGCCAATCAGCTATAGTATGGAATCTCTAGAATTCTTTTGACCTGAATCAAGATTCTGCATGCTGCAATTAGCGTCTTAAATTTGATTTTTTTAAAAGAATTTAGCATGGCCAAATTTGAATAAAAAACCTTTGCTTTCTTCTCCTAAGTTACTTATTAGAGCCCTGTATCTCATTGGCATGTCCTAGGGGGCCATCAGCAATCGCCTGGTATTTTTTTTTAAAAAAGCCCAATAATACAATTGGAATTCAGGGAGTGCTATTCCCCCCTCCAGCTTTTTCTTCCTAAGTTTTTTCCAGGAGATTCTCACGCTCTTGCTCCTCCATATAAAACTACTGAGTTGCCCATGAAGTTTTTTAAACCAAGCTGGCTTAAAGAACAAAGGGAGAGTGTTAAAAATAAAAGTAAATTTAGGGAGAATTGTCATTTTTACTAAGTTAGCCCTTCCTAGAATGGAGAGCGGAAGGGAAGCCCAGCTTTGCAAAAGTTTTTTAGTCTCTTGCATAAGTCGAGTGAAGTTGATATACGCCATTTTTTCCAAATCTTTTGTCACTCATACTCCTAGGTATCTGAACTCTGTTTTACCCAGGTGTTTAAGGTGGGTGGGGATGGGGTTGTTACATGACATAGTCTCAGTCTTATTTTCATTGACTAGATAGCCCGAGATTCGCCCAAAATTGCCCGCTAATTCCATGACTACTGGCAAAGATGTCTCCAAATTAGCTGTATAGACTACCAGGTCATCTGCGTATAGGGCCTCTTTTCTATACCACGCCCCATGCTGAAATGGGGGGATTCTTTGATCTACTCTTATTCTCCTTGCAAGAGGCTCCAAATACAAATTAAACAATAGAGGCAAAAGTGGGCAGCCTTGACGGGTTCCCCTATTTATCCGGAGGCTAGTGGTTAGAGAGCCGTTGATCAATATCTTTGCTGTTGGGGCAGCATATATACCTTGAATAGCATGAAGGAAATTACCACCAAGACCATTTTGTTAGATCACTTCATACAGATAGGGCCAACTAACTCTGTCGAAGGCCTTGGCGGCATCAACCATAATGACAGATAAGGGGATCCCCATCACAGAGGCTACATCTATCGCACACACCAGGTCTTGTGTCAGATCAGAGAGCTGCCTCCCCTTCATGAAGCCCTTCTGGTTTGTGCCTATTATGTCTCCTAGTACCTTATCCAATCATTTAGCCAGGACCTGTGAATCGATTTTTTAAATAGAGATTGGCCTGTAAGATGCACATTTTTTCGTGTCCTTATCCGGTTTAAGTATTAAGGTAATCACTGCTTCACTCCATGTGGGGGGGAGGGGTGCTTGCTGTGTATATATAGTATTAAGCATCCCTACCAGGAAGGGGGTGATTTCCTCTTTCAGGGTTTTGTATACCTCATTGGGTAGGCTATCAGGTCCCAGAGCTTTCCCATTCTTTAGATTCTTAATGATACTATCTATTTCTGCCGTGGAGATCTCTTGGTTAAGACTAAGAGCTATCTGCTGAGTGATGTCTAGGCAGGGGAGTTTGTCCTGGTTTAACCAATCTCTTATTTCTGGTTGTGTCCCTTCCACGTCATCAGTATATAACGCCTGAAAGAAGCTCACAAAAGCTTCCCCGATTGCACACTCTTCCATACACTTACTTCCTGTTTTGTTACTTATTAATTCCTTTATCTCGTTTCTAGCCAGGTCGTGTCTCGCTTTCCATGCTAGCATCTTCCCACATCCTTCCCCATATTTTTGATTCGCTAGCCTACTAACTTCCCATCTCTGTTTCACTAGTCCCTCTAGATAATCAGATAAGATCCCCTTTGCTTTTGTCAATTTATTTTGTAGCTCCTTTTTTGTCGAAGCTTGGGCAGACTCACTTTCTGCTAATTTTCCCTGGATTTCTTCAATGTACTGTTCATATTCCCTTACTTTATTCTTTCCCACCTTGTTCTTATATGCAGCTATACTAATTAATTTCCCACGGAGATACGCTTTGTAAGCATCCCAGACAATGTGTGTTGGGGCAGAGTATGCGTTTTGTTTAAAGAAGAAGACAGTTTCCTCTTTCAGGGATCTTACTACTTCTGGGGTTCTATCTAAAGTCCACCTTGTCTGTACTAGCGGGGCCATAACCAAAATCTCCAACTTAACCGCCGCGTGGCCAGATAAGTGTGACGGTTGATGAGTTACCTTGAGAAAGCTATTGTTAAGTTTCCAATCAGTCAGAAAAAAGTAAATTCTGGACGAGTGGGCCAGCTTTTTATTCTGAAAGGTATACCCTCTCTCCTGTCCTGCCTTCATTCTCCAGATATCCACCAAAGCTACACTTTTTATCAGATAGTGAACAAAATCCCTCATTTTGGGAGAGTTTACTGCTGGCTTCTTAGCTATCATTTTGATCCGCTGGCTTGTGTCCATTCAATGCTGACTGAAGAGGACTACTTTTTCATTTTGCTTGCTGCACAACATGGGAGTACATTTCTTTCCTCCCTCTCATCCCACCCTTAACTCCCACTTTATTTTTTTATTTTCAATTATATTTTGAAAGGGTCCAGCATCCTCATATTGCTACAGGACCATTCACCTTTGGGTCCAATGCTCCCTGTGCCGTGTTGTCCTGTGTCCCCTTTCCACCCCACTGCTCCCCCACACAGCCTTTTTGTATTACTTGTTTTTATTATCATTTTTTCGATTACCCAGTGGATGCACTGTACTTCTGGGCTTCTCTGTTCCCCTAGTGCTTTGTAACACCTGTATATTTGTTTTAAATTTACCATTCCTAGATGATCACCTACTATCTTACAAATGTAAACTAGTATAAACTAAAGCAAAATCACAAAATGGCTGTTATGAATGCCTTCTCATGGACACGGCCATCTTGGAATACATTTCTAAAAGCATAAGAAAAAACATTGCAAGATAACTGCACCTTATTTATGAGCAAGCATTGCAGCCATCTTGGAGTCAATGTTCTTTCGCAAAGAAATATTACAAGATGGCGACCCTATCCATATGCATGCATAAAAGGTGACCATCTTCTGATTTTTTAAATTTTATTCTTAATTGATAGTTCCAAGATGATGGACAAACATCAGAGATAGTTGAAAATTAATTGTTAGCAAAGGCAATAAGATTTACAGGCAAGACATATTTGCTTTGACTGTGGTTGTTAGGTTTGGATTTATGAATGCAGCCAAGAAACAGTCAAATATGCCAATGCATCATTACCTATTAACATACACTTCCTCTAACAAAAAGTCAGACCTACTGAGTTTACCAGGGCTTGCTTATTATACATAGTGAAGTGTTATTTTACAATTGCTTTTGAATAATGCACTGCATACCCTAAATTGTGATACTAAATAACTTACATTCCAGGTGAAACATTTATTACAATCATGAATTACAATGAAATGACTGGATGGTTTAATTATATCTTTTGTTTACATTTTGAAAGGCTAACTTAATTACAAGATAGTAGCACAGTAAATCTAATCAGCACCAAGAGTGGAACATTTGGAGCTGGCCAGCCAGCCGGAATGCCCCCTTTCCAGGTTATATCTAATGTTACTGGCCCGCAAAGATGGTATTTTCTGGCCCTAGATCGCAACGTCCCTGTGGTGTACTGCGGGTAAGCACTGGTCTGTAGCACTGCAGGAGCTGCCTTTTGTCTGAATGAATGGGTGAAAATAGCGGCTAGATTCTCCTGCTGAGCTCTCTTGTGCTTTGTGTGCATTGATGCCTGTTTGTTTTTTGTGTGCATTGATGCATGTAAATATGATGTAACATGATTGTCTGTAGGTCTGTGTTCATGTTCAGTTTACATGTGTGCTGGTGTCTCCGTGTGCTCTACAAAAGCTGTTTGGACAAAATATCATATTAAGGATATCTAGATACAGAAATATTGTGTCAAGAATATCGGGACTTCACATATATGGTGGACAGGAATAACGAAGGTAAAAATATCGTTTTTTCCATTGTTTTTAATATGGTTGTGAAAAATATTGATGTAGGAAATATCATTGTATATAATATCATTTTTTTAGTGTTCATTAGTATGTAATGTGTTGTATTTATTTTTTATTATATTTGTTTATGTTTTTGTTCATTGTTTTTATTTGAGTAAATATTTGAAGTTTTGCAAAGTAAAAATATTTTTAAATGTATTTTTTAAATAAGTTTAGAAATCTCTTTTTAGTAGTGGGTTAATGAGTTATTAGGGGATAAGGCTGAGGAGTTTTTAAGAAATACTTGTATTTAAAATTAAAAATGTAAGTTTATTATTTCAAAGATATGCAAATTATTTTTCTAAATTTTAAAATATATTTTATTGTAATATTTAACAAAAAATGTACATTTTATAATAAATAAATATTTGAATGGAATTTATTAAAATATTTTCAAAATTTACATGTTGGAATATATACATTTCTTGAAATAAATTTGCATTAAGTAGTATATTTGTCTTTTTGGGATATTCAAATTCAAAAATTAATTATTTTATTAATTGTTAATAACTGGAAAAACAATTGCAATGTAAAAAATATTGTGATAATTAAAAAAATAGATTTATTAATTTAAAGAATTAAAATTAATATACTTGTTTTTTATAAAAAATTTGTATTGGTACTTTTTCTAATTGAAAATGATGTAATTAGATTTTGAAAAGTGTATGTATGGTAGGAAATATTAAGGGACATTTTGAGATTTTACAGCAATTTTATAATCTACAGATTTAAATTTTTATATATTTTTTAGCTAAAGATTAGTACTTTAAAATAGTGTGATTCAGTAAAATATTTTCTTTTTTTTACAGAAATGTCAGAATGTTTAGTAGTAACTTCGTATTTTTAATTTATAATGATTTAGGTAAATAAATATTATTGGATTTATAGTTTTGGAAAGTTTTAGTGTCCAATGTCTTTTCTCAAATTGGTATAGATTGGAGTGGGATTAATTAATGTCACCCCTTTAGTGTCCAACACTTTCCCCAAGTTGGTTTAGACTGAAGATGGGAATAGTAAATGTTACCCTTTCAGTATCCAACACTTTCCCCAAATTGGTCTAAATCAGAGTGGGAATAGTAAATGTCACCCCTTTAGGGCCGAATTACAATGTCGGTCAGGAAGCCTCCTACCGCTGGTCGGAGTCTTTCCGACCGTCATTGAAGGTTTCAAGTCCAACCTCCGTATTATGCTGACGGGGGTCACAGTTTAAACCGGCCAGGGAATCCGACGCGGTTCTGATGGGCTCAAGGAGCCCGTCTGCCACTTGGAGAGCCCTCATAATCCTTTAAGGATGGTGTTTCCGCCGCCAGGATTATGTTGTCGGTTTGCGACAGCCAATCCATGTTGGCCTTTCTTACATGGATTAGCTGTTGGAAACTGACTTTGGGGGCCCCTAGCAGGGCCGCCTTTTCCCTGGCGAAGAATATGAAGTATTTGGCCTTGGGGGGCACCTATGGTGTGCCCCTAAACATCCCTACACCATGTGGCAGGCAATGTGAGGTGCCTGCCACATGGTGCAAGGATGTGTAAAAATGTCCATTTTTCAACTGGAGCTTGTGCTGTGGGCGGTTTCAGCCCGCCGCACAAGCACCCATTGAAAAATGGAAGTTTGCGACCACACTAAGGGCCCTATTATGATGTCGGGCAGAGTTTTCTTCACCCGACATCGTCTCGGTCATGGGACCAACCGACACCCGGTCGGCGGTCCCGACAGACTAATTAGGATGTGACCAAACACTGTTCGGTCGCATTCCTATACTTTACAATGGGACCATGTATACCGGCCGTAAACAGGCCGGAATGCATGCTTCCATTGTGAAATAGGAGGTGCAGTTCATCCCTGCACCTCGTGGCAGGCACCTCAAGGTGCCTGCCATGGGGTGCAGGTCCAACCTGAGGCCATGCAAACAAGGGGGCCCTGCTGGGGGCCCCCAAAGTCAAATTCCGACAGCCTTTCTTTGTCGGAAAGGCTGGCGTGGAAATCTGCCGAAACCCGACATCGTAATCCCACGGGCCGAAAGAGCCGCCCTTGGGATTACTGGCCGCATTCCAACTGGTAGGTGGGTCTCTCCGAGCCCGTCGGAAGCCAGTCAGAATGACAGTTCGGATTCCTTTCCGACCAACTCCATCGTAATGAAGCTGTCGGAAAGGAATCCGATTGACATATTATGATGCGGTTGGAAAGGCCTCGACCGACGGTCGGAGCCTTTTCCAACCGCATCCTAATAGGCCCCTATGTGCGGTCGCATCCTAAATGCGCTGTCAGAACCGCCAACCTATGGACAGGGTGGTTTCTTCCCCGAAACGGTGTTGGTTAGAAGCATCTCCAACCGACATCATAATTAGGTCGTTAGTGTCTAACACCTTCTTCTAGTTGGTTTAGATTGGAGTGGGAATAGTAAATGTCACCCCTTTAGTGTCCAACACTTTCCTCAAGTTGAATTAGATTGGAGTGGGAATAGTAAATGTCACCCCCTTAGTGTCCAACACTTCCCCAAGTTGGTTTAGATTGGAGCGGGAATAGTAAATGTCAACCTTTAAGTGTATAAGATTTTTTTTTATTTAGTATAATAATACAATGTCACACATATTTAACTTTTTTTAAAAATTATTTTCAATTTACTGTACAGTGCTACATTTTAACAAATGATTTCAAAGTAAAAATAAAAGTTATTACAAAGTGATGTGAAAAAAATAATAGGTTTTTTACCGTGAAAAATATAAGTACATCCTTTTTAATATATTTGCTTAATCTACATTTGCAACTGTTATTTTTCATTGCTACAATTTTTATTCTTTTATTAACGTTTTTAATTAAAAAAATGTAATTATTATAATATTTTTTATTAGTATATGTTAAATAATGGTATATATTTTATACAAATATTTATTTTAAACTACAATTTTGCTAATATTTTTGCAACATTGTTTGACAAGCTTACACATTTGTGAACATTTTTAAAAATGTATTACATTTTTTAAACATTTATAAACTTTTTAAATACATTTTTTAACATTATTGCAACATTATTTTTATCAATATATATTAGATAATTGTACACATTTGCTACTATTGTTTAATTAATACTCTACAAGTTTTATAACATTTTTTACAGCATTGCCAAGTTTTACATTTTAAAAATGTATTGCAATTTTTGTTAACATTTATTAAACATTTTAACTATATTTCCCATTGATTTCTACAGGGAGATAGTCTTTAGTTTAGTTTCATTTGGCGACCATTTTTTTTACAGCTAACCTCTATTTTGTAATCTATTTGATTTATTTTGGGTCATTTTTCCAGGAAACAAGTCACCGATAGGTGCTGCTGTTCCTCGCAAAAGGTAAGTCCTTTTTTAAGGATTTTTTAAGGGTTATTGAGGGTAGGGGCGTTTGGAGTGCATGTTTAAAAGTTGGGTATAGTGTTGTTTAAGTGTATTTTGTGCATTTAGGGGCCGATTCCGATTCCGGCCGGAAATCTCTCCGACCGAGCCGGACCCGGAGAGAATTCCGACCGAATCGGACCCTAGCAGTCCGACCGAACGAGTACGATGCGCACGCATGCCATCGGACTCGAGTCGGTCGGACTCCCATTGAAGTCAATGGGAGCCTGTCGTACAACACGTACGCGTGCTCCCATTGACTCAATGGGTGCGAGGCGGACAAGGGCGCCCCCTACAGCGTGTATGCATCCAAGCGCATCGCGGCGTACATGCACAGGTAGGGGGGACCCATGGGTCCCCCCTGTGTGCGACTCGCGCGCCTACGCGTACAGGGGGGTCCGACGCGGACTTCCAAAGTCCGGCTCCGACAGCTTTTTTGAGCCGGACGGCGCGAGTCGGTCGGACTGCCCGCGGCGCGCATCGTACTTACCCGGCCGGGAAACGTCTCCAGTAGCGCGGTGCGAGTCGTGTCCATGCGAGTCGGTCGGAGCGTGTTGAAGCCGCGTTCGAGTCGGTCGGCGATTTCGCGGGTGCTTGCATCGTACTCGCTCGGCCGGACCCGCGTACGATTCGGTCGGGAAACAGGGCTCCGAATCGGATCCGGTGAATCCGAATCCGATTCGGAGCACTACCGGCCGAGATCGGAATCGGCCCCAAAGTTGTGTTATTGATAGTGTTGTGCACTGTTTTGTCGTTTTGCGTTTTTTTAAAATCTAAAGTAAATGTATGAATGCTTTATGTTACATTATGTGATGTCTCGTATATTTTGATGATTAAGGGCTTGATTACGAGTTTGGCGGTCCGATCGCCCAAACACCATGGGCGCTAGAAGACCGCATCGCTGGTGGTCTTTCGACCGCCATATTACGAGTTGACTGCAGGGCCCTCGGTGTGGCTGCAGCGGTCTTTCGGCGATGGGCCATGGTTTTCGATCTCTATTGATGCCTGTGTGTACCTTTCGACTGCACGTGTGTCGAATGTACACATATGCATGATACATATTGAGAAATACCACCAACTATTATCGGAGTATGGCCTATATGTGGGCAGTCCAGGCAGTGGGTATATGGTACAAAATAAACTTATGTGTATTTCACCGTAAACAGGGTTCGTATTCTTCGGGTGAAGATGCTGCTGTGAAGGGGTGACCTAGAGAAAGGGATCCACGTTGAACTCCGATGAGTAGAACAGGAGAGAGGTGAATATGCCCTCCAAATCCTTCATTTCAGCCGACTCAAAGCCGGCGGTACCACCGCCACAGTTGGCTCATCGGAAAGTCAACTTATAATACGGACGGCGGAAAAACTCCTTTTTACCACCCTATGACAGTTGCTTTTCCATGACCGAGACCCTGGCAGTCTGCTGTGTGCTGGAAGTGTTGGCGGTTCAGCCACGGCCTTTGCAATAGCAATCCGCCCACCTCGTAATACGGCGGTCGGACCGCCAAGCTTGCGGCAGTGGTTTGCGACCACAGGTACTGCGGTTCATGGACCGCCAAACTCGTAATAAGGCCCTGAGTGTTGTGTATTTGTGTATTTGGGATGGTGATCTATGATGCGGGTGGGTTTTTAATGTTTTTTGTTCCCGAATTCTTTCTATGAGAGTTTGAGGCTTACGTTTTTCTTTTTTTAGGAAATCTTCTTTGGTTTATTATAAACTGATGGTTTTTATTTAGATTTCCTTTTTTGGGGGTTTCCTGGAGCGGTTCTTTTTTAAAAATACTAAGGGGCCGATTCCGGCCGGAAAGCGTACCGACCGACTCGGAGCCGGAATTAATTCCGACCGACACGTACCGGTGCAGCCCGACCCGCCAAGTACGATGAGAAGCGAGCAAAACCCGACCGACTCGTACGGAACACAAGCCGAAGGACCGAGCCGCGCGGAAAACAGCAATCCGGCCGTAAAAACACGCGGTTCGAACCGACCGACTCGCACCCGGAACAATACCGAACGAGACGTACCCGCGGACTCCACCCGCCAAGTACGATGCAAGGCGTGGAAAACACGACCGAGTCGCACGGAGGACAAGCCGCACTGACCGACACGCATACAAAACTGCGAGCCGAAGCAACCCAATACACCGCGACCGACGCGGACGCAGCACAGAAAACAGCACAAACACAGCGTGAACGAAACGGACGAGCCCGTACCAGACAACTGCAGGGTCCGACTCGGTCACAAGAACGTCTCCTACATGCACGAAAAGTACAAAGGGAAAATACACACAAAAAGGCCAAACAAGCAATTACAAAGCCAATAAATACTGGGGGGGAGTGGCAGGGAACAAAGACACACCCACAACTCCATTATGCACCAGAAGGAGTAGGGAGTAATAAAATATGTAACGTAATGGCACATACAATCTATTGTAATACTGCCCTCACTCACACAAATGTGTGACATGCTTCATCATTGGGCTGCTACAAAAAACACCCCGGCGTAGCCACGCCCGGGGTGGAGCAATAGGGTAGGGGAAGACAATACAACACAAAGAGAGACACAAATAAATTCTAAAGTGACTGGGAACGACGGTAGTGAAAGTGCAGTCAAGTGAATTAAAACTAGCTCGGAAGTGTCGCTGTGCCTAAAGTTTTAATCCTGGATCTTCCGGCCAGAATAAAAAAGTGCAAAGGATGGTGGTGAATGGGAGATTCTATGTGCTCCTAACACCCCTCCTTAACTGCGAAGTGGTCAAAGGATGGTGGTGAATGGGAGATTCTATGTGCTCCTAACACCCCTCCTTAACTGCGAAGTGGTCAACATGTTTCGGCCGTCAGTGTATGCCCCTCGTATCGGGTCACGCCGGCCTTCCTCAGGACTCTACCTTTCCCAGTAAGTTCTCCCTCACCTCCAATTGAGATGAGAGAAAATTAAAAGTCAGTTTCTTACGTATTGAGGAATTTTCACCAAAGGTTCATGTAGTTACTAGGGAACCGACAAAAGAAACAAAACAAGAACAGATAACCCATCAGGAATAGTAATCTCCTAAGGGTCCACACTATATCGTATTAAAAATCAATACAATCCACAGTACCAACCATAGTGTCATTCATACTGCAAGGAATGACTATTATGTCTATCCCATCTTTACTTGTGCCAACGAAAATAGATAAAATCAGTGATCATATCCATAATTAGAAATATCTATATGACCATAAACATAATTAATTATATATATGTATATAATTTTTCATTTTTATATGTTTATTTGTTTTTCCAGCATTATAAACCATCAGGCATCCAACCACAAAATCAATATCGCTGACCAGAAGGGGTCCGGTGTGTATCTTTACTCACCGAGTTTACCCTACAGTCAAATTTGAAATGGCGGCTGGCAAGGGGAGACCCCCTGTGGTCACACTCTCCAAGAAGGGAATAAAAACATTTGAAATCATTACAATCAAAATAGGACTTATATCGCAAGACTTATCTCTATATCTAGTACTTCCTGGCAGTTTAACGGAATCAAGATTACGTCAGTCGGGGTAATTTCAATTGTACAATTGGTGTATAATAGTGGATGGTGATAAATACTAATCCCCAGGTAGCCAAACGCTGATGATATTATGGGACAGCTTCCATCTGCATATCATCAGTATGAAAAACGGGGAGGAAGAACAAGAACCAACCTAGGATCCATCGTATCATACTTTCCTCCTTCCTCACATTCAGCCATGTTATAATGAAATGTCAGTGAAGTGCTTCTCCCCTCTAGTCTTAAATAGACACTGTATCCACCCGTCAATCACCACCTGAGGTAGATGAAATTCGCCCCACATGTATCAGCCCGTTGGACTCATACATACACACACAAACATAACCCGATCCCTCCTTACTACATCAAGGGTGGTTCTCCGCCAACATTGCTCGTCCCCGTCCGCCGTGTAGAGTGGCAGCGGAGTTGAACGTACATTGTTTTATCCCTCTCGAGCGGAAGTTACCAATTCCGGTCACATGATGTACGTCATCTACGTACTCCCATATCCCTTACGACCCTGTCTCAGCGTATCATCTAGACCGCTCACCTGCCATTTTAATTTATTCCGTGTATGGTGCTCGTCATCCCCCGCGCAACGTGCGCGTGGTGACGTCGCCCATCACAGTATCTATGCGTGTAGGGGATGTTTCCACAGAATTAACATACGGAACGGGTAATCATCCTCAAATTGAATATTTTCTAAGGATTAACTAATTAGCTAATATTTGGGAGCAAATCAATCCCATAATTCAAAGGGACAAGAAGACAGGATACTGCCTCAGGGTTAAGGACTTGATTGAATTTAAAAACACACCTCGATTAGAATCACAATTGACCATAATACGGGGCCATTAGGTGGATAGATCCTTGGATACCAGGATATAGTTCTTCTAGAAGGATATTGTGAATAACCGCAGGACAGAGAAAGTTGACATATTAAAAATTGGCACTGATTATTAGCGATTAAGAGCATTCCAGGGAATATCGTCGTTAAGCCCTACTTCATGGCTCCGCAAGCGGTACACCCATTTTTGTTCCCTCAGAAGCAAGGCTCTAGTCTTATCCCCTGTATAGCCATCAACTCTCAGTTTCTCTATAATAGTCCATGTTAGCTCTTCAACAGTATGATTTTGTTCCAAGTAATGTGCCGTAAGTTTAGTGTTAGACTTCATACACCTTATAGTACTCCGATGTTCCATGATGCGTGTCTTAACCTTCCGGTTGGTCATACCTACATACCGCATCTGACATGGACAGGTAATCAAGTATATAACACCCTCTGAGTTGCAATTCGTCTGTGTCCTTTGTTCCCAGGGATAAGTGAGGCCAACATCAATAGATTTCGTATTGTTCGTAAGATGGCAAACACTGCAACTTCCACACCTAGAATGACCCCGTACTGGAGGCAACCGACCTGTAGTTGATACTTTACCTGATGGAGAAGGAGTAGGTCTGGTGTGTACTAACATGTCTTTCAGATTGGCACTCCGTTTATAAGAGAATAGAGGTTTCTCAATTTTCATTCCATTAGTGTTAAGTATTCTCCAGTGTTTCAGTATTACTCGTCTGATTTGATGAGACGCCGTGTTAAAGGTAGTAACACATACTGGTTTGTCCACATTGGGTCTCGTTGCTATCTCCAGGAGATTCTCTCTGTTAGTATTAGTAGCTCTCTTCCTAGCTTTCTTAATTGTACGTTCTGGATACCCCCTCTGGGAAAGTTTCTTAGAGAGGGCAGTGGCTTCTTCTTTGAAGCAAGATTTCTCTGTGCAATTCCGTCTCAGACGAAAGAATTGGCCCACTGGCAGGTTTTCTCTAAGAGACTTCGGATGGAAACTTGAAAAAGAAAGTAAGGCATTCTTATCGGTGGGTTTATGATAGACTTTTGTAAGTAGTTTTCCTCCCTTCGGTACAATCATTAGATCCAGGAAAGGTAATCCTGTCTTCGTAACCATGGATGTGAAATGAAGTAAAGGGTTTCTCTGATTCAACCAATCCAGGAATAGGGTTACTGATGGTTCTTCACCCTTCCATATAAGAAGCACATCATCGATATACCTCCGCCATACCTTGATATTCTCTCTCCATGGGCAGGCCGGGTCAAAGATTACTGTTTTCTCAAAGTCACCCACATACAGACCCGCTAGGCTTGGGGCGAAGGTACTGCCCATCGAAGTCCCATGGGTCTGTAGAAAGAGGTACCCTCGAACTCAAAAAAATTCCTGGTTAGTGCTATCTCAGCTAGGTTTAGTATAAAGGCCCGTGGTGTTTGATACTGCCAATTTTCTGCAAATAAAATATCCTCCAGAACCCTGAGGGTTTCTCTCTGTGGTATGTTGGTATACAATGCCTCTATATCAAGACCTATGAGAAATTCGCTGCGAGGGTCGAAATCCAAATCTTTCAGATGATTCAAAATGTCCAAAGTATCACGCAGATATGCTGGCAACTTCTGGACCAAAGGTTTGAGAAAAAAATCGCAAAATTGCGACAGCGGCTCCAATAGGGATCCAATCCCCGACACAATTGGCCTTCCTGGAGGTGGCCGGGCAGATTTATGTATTTTGGGAAGAACATAAAAGTATGGTACTCTCGGTTGGTTCTTGATAAGATATTCTGCCTCATGTTTGGAAATCCAATTATTCACTGCTCCCTCCTCCACCAGGGTGGTAATTTCTTTAGTAATGTCGGGCGTGGGATCTGCTCCAAGTCTTTGGTAGTTTCTGTCATCCGATAGTAAACGTAGACATTCATTGTCATACGTGGTCTTATCCAAAACCACTATCGCTCCTCCCTTGTCCGCTGGTTTCAGAATAATGGTCGGATTGTCCTGAAGTTCCTTCATAGCCGCCTTCTCAATATTAGTCATATTGGAAAAAGAGCGTCCGTCCTTGGTCCGTAAGTTCTCCAAATCATGAACCACAGCATGTTCAAAAGTGCCTATCTCCTGTGGGAGGTTAGATAGCTGTGGTGTAAAGGTAGATTTAGGACGCAGGGTTGTGTCCCCTCTTGCCAAATTCCCATCCTCCCTGTTCTCAAAGAAAACTCTGAGGCGGATACTTCTGAAAAAGGTTGCCAGCTCTTGACGTAATTGGAAATGGTCTAGGTAGTTCGTGGGGACAAAACCCAGGCCTTTGTTTAGAAGATTCTCCTGAGTCTTAGTGAGGGTTATTGATGAGAGGTTAACCACTAGAGATGTTCCCTGCTTGTTCCCGGTTGTATGCTCTGGGCCATGCTCCTGGTCACCCGTTGGTTCAATTCCTGGTCCTGGTCGTCCCAGGTCACCCTCTGTTGCCCTCTCTGTTTGCCTCTGCCCGTGTTCCTGCCTCTCCCTAAAAAAGGCATTTGTGGTTGTTGAAATTGACCTGTTTGAAAATGGGGGTTCTGAAAACCTGGATGTTGCGGGAAACCCATCATTGGCCAGTTATAGCCCTGATTAGGATAGTTCTGAAAGGGATTAGGAAAGAAAGGTTTCGGTCCCCTTTGATATCCCCGACCTCTCCCTCTCCTACGTTGTGGAAAATCATAGTCACTGCTGTCGCTGGAACTACTTGCAGTATCTCTACGTTTTCTACCCGGCATGTTGCCCTTATTCCCATCTGCTAACTTTTGTTGGGCATACTCGTCAGTAATGTAGGGATAAACTTTTTCTTTGGAAAATTTCCTCAAGTCTTTCTGTAACTTGGTTATCTTGGACTGCATCAAGTACTCCCGGTATTCGCTCAATTCCGTGTTTACTACATCCAGCTTATGGCTGAACGTGGACATAATGATATCCGCCCTCAGACCTGTCTCGGTGGTCTGTATCTGGATCAACAGGGTATCGGCCAATCTCTTAGCTGTACTAATAATCAGGATTAGCCAATCCCTGGTGCATTTCCACGCGATCAAAGCCCAGTCCCTTCTAAACGACGCATCCTCCAAGAAGATGAGGGGTTCATTAGTGACAAGGAGACCACGTGGAGCCGCATTTCCCCTTAGATACTCGGTGAGGATAGCCCCATGGAGTATGGTTTTCACATGGGACCTCTTCAGTTCTAAGAGTGTATCCCAACCTTGCCCCTGTGTAAGGACCCCCTGCACTGCCGGGTCTCCCAATAGGGACGGGCCTGCCAAGATCTCAGTAGCCACCTCCTCTCCATAGGATAAGCCCAGTTCTTGTGCCATATTCCAACAAGGAATTAATGGATATGTATCTCAATGTTTATGAGTAAGTGAATGCCTGATTGGTGAACAAATGCTGGAAAAAAGCTTCTATAAATGAATTCCGTATTCCCCTGCAGCTGAACCGCTGCTCAATACAATAATACACACAAAAGAAGGGGTGAGGGTACGGACTCACCTACCCCGAACCCCCTGTAAACACTCTATGCACCAGAAGGAGTAGGGAGTAATAAAATATGTAACGTAATGGCACATACAATCTATTCTAATACTGCCCTCACTCACACAAATGTGTGACATGCTTCATCATTGGGCTGCTACAAAAAACACCCCGGCGTAGCCACGCCTGGGGTGGAGCAATAGGGTAGGGGAAGACAATACAACACAAAGAGAGACACAAATAAATTCTAAAGTGACTGGGAACGACAGTAGTGAAAGTGCAGTCAAGTGAATTAAAACTAGCTCGGAAGTGTCGCTGTGCCTAAAGTTTTAATCCTGGATCTTCCGGCCAGAATAAAAAAGTGCAAAGGATGGTGGTGAATGGGAGATTCTATGTGCTCCTAACACCCCTCCTTAACTGCGAAGTGGTCAACATGTTTCGGCCGTCAGTGTATGCCCCTCGTATCGGGTCACGCCGGCCTTCCTCAGGACTCTACCTTTCCCAGTAAGTTCTCCCTCACCTCCAATTGAGATGAGAGAAAATTAAAAGTCAGTTTCTTACGTATTGAGGAATTTTCACCAAAGGTTCATGTAGTTACTAGGGAACCGACAAAAGAAACAAAACAAGAACAGATAGCCCATCAGGAATAGTAATCTCCTAAGGGTCAACACTATATCGTATTAAAAATCAATACAATCCACAGTACCAACCATAGTGTCATTCATACTGCAAGGAATGACTATTATGTCTATCCCATCTTTACTTGTGCCAACGAAAATAGATAAAATCAGTGATCATATCCATAATTAGAAATATCTATATGACCATAAACATAATTAATTATATGTATGTATATAATTTTTCATTTTTATATGTTTATTTGTTTTACCAGCATTATAAACCATCAGGCATCCAACCACAAAATCAATATCGCTGACCAGAAGGGGTCCGGTGTGTATCTTTACTCACCGAGTTTACCCTACAGTCAAATTTGAAATGGCGGCTGGCAAGGGGAGACCCCCTGTGGTCACACTCTCCAAGAAGGAAATAAAAACATTAGAAATCATTACAATCACAATAGGACTTATATCGCAAGACTTATCTCTATATCTAATACTTCCTGGCAGTTTAACGGAATCAAGATTACGTCAGTCGGGGTAATTTCAATTGTACAATTGGTGTATAATAGTGGATGGTGATAAATACTAATCCCCAGGTAGCCAAACGCTGGTGATATTATGGGACAGCTTCCATCTGCATATCATCAGTATGAAAAACGGGGAGGAAGAACAAGAACCAACCCAGGATCCATCGTATCATACTTTCCTCCTTCCTCACATTCAGCCATGTTATAATGAAATGTCAGTGAAGTGCTTCTCCCCTTCTAGTCTTAAATAGACACTGTATCCACCCGTCAATCACCACCTGAGGTAGATGAAATTCGCCCCACATGTATCAGCCCGTTGGACTCATACATACACACACAAACATAACCGGATCCCTCCTTACTACATCAAGGGTGGTTCTCCGCCAACATTGCTCGTCCCCGTCCGCCGTGTAGAGTGGCAGCGGAGTTGAACGTACATTGTTTTATCCCTCTCGAGCGGAAGTTACCAATTCCGGTCACATGATGTACGTCATCTACGTACTCCCACATCCCTTACGACCCTGTCTCAGCGTATCATCTAGACCGCTCACCTGCCATTTTAATTTATTCCGTGTATGGTGCTCGTCATCCCCCGCGCAACGTGCGCATGGTGACGTCGCCCATCACAGTATCTATGCGTGTAGGGGATGTTTCCACAGAATTAACATACGGAACGGGTAATCATCCTCAAATTGAATATTTTCTAAGGATTAACTAATTAGCTAATATTTGGGAGCAAATCAATCCCATAATTCAAAGGGACAAGAAGACAGGATACTGCCTCAGGGTTAAGGACTTGATTGAATTTAAAAACACACCTCGATTAGAATCAAAATCGACCATAATACGGGGCCATTAGGTGGATAGATCCTTGGATACCAGGATATAGTTCTTCTAGAAGGATATTGTGAATAACCACAGGACCGAGAAAGTTGACATATTAAAAATTGGCACTGATTATTAGCGATTAAGAGCATTCCAGGGAATATCGTCGTTAAGCCCTACTTCATGGCTCCGCAAGCGGTACACCCATTTTTGTTCCCTCAGAAGCAAGGCTCTAGTCTTATCCCCTGTATAGCCATCAACTCTCAGTTTCTCTATAATAGTCCATGTTAGCTCTTCAACAGTATGATTTTGTTCCAAGTAATGTGCCGTAAGTTTAGTGTTAGACTTCATACACCTTATAGTACTCCGATGTTCCATGATGCGTGTCTTAACCTTCCGGTTGGTCATACCTACATACCGCATCTGACATGGACAGGTAATCAAGTATATAACACCCTCTGAGTTGCAATTCGTCTGCGTCCTTTGTTCCCAGGGATAAGTGAGGCCAACATCAATAGATTTCGTATTGTTCGTGAGATGGCAAACACTGCAACTTCCACACCTAGAATGACCCCGTACTGGAGGCAAATGACCTGTAGTTGATAATTTACCTGATGGAGAAGGAGTAGGTCTGGTGTGTACTAACATGTCTTTCAGATTGGCACTCCGTTTATAAGAGAATAGAGGTTTCTCAATTTTCATTCCATTAGTGTTAAGTATTCTCCAGTGTTTCAGTATTACTCGTCTGATTTGATGAGACGCCGTGTTAAAGGTAGTAACACATACTGGTTTGTCCACATTGGGTCTCGTTGCTATCTCCAGGAGATTCTCTCTGTTAGTATTAGTAGCTCTCTTCCTAGCTTTCTTAATTGTACGTTCTGGATACCCCCTCTGGGAAAGTTTCTTAGAGAGGGCAGTGGCTTCTTCTTTGAAGCAAGATTTCTCTGTGCAATTCCGTCTCAGACGAAAGAATTGGCCCACTGGCAGGTTTTCTCTAAGAGACTTCGGATGGAAACTTGAAAAAGAAAGTAAGGCATTCTTATCGGTGGGTTTATGATAGACTTTTGTAAATAGTTTTCCTCCCTTCGGTACAATCATTAGATCCAGGAAAGGTAATTCTGTCTTCGTAACCATGGATGTGAAATGAAGTAAAGGGTTTCTCTGATTCAACCAATCCAGGAATAGGGTTACTGATGGTTCATCACCCTTCCATATAAGAAGCACATCATCGATATACCTCCGCCATACCTTGATATTCTCTCTCCATGGGCAGGCCGGGTCAAAGATCACTGTTTTCTCAAAGTCACCCACATACAGACCCGCTAGGCTTGGGGCGAAGGTACTGCCCATCGAAGTCCCATGGGTCTGTAGAAAGAGGGTACCCTCGAACTCAAAAAAATTCCTGGTTAGTGCTATCTCAGCTAGGTTTAGTATAAAGGCCCGTGGTGTTTGATACTGCCAATTTTCTGCAAATAAAATATCCTCCAGAACCCTGAGGGTTTCTCTCTGTGGTATGTTGGTATACAATGCCTCTATATCAAGACCTATGAGAAATTCGCTGCGAGGGTCGAAATCCAAATCTTTCAGATGATTCAAAATGTCCAAAGTATCCCGCAGATATGCTGGCAACTTCTGGACCAAAGGTTTGAGAAAAAAATCGCAAAATTGCGACAGCGGCTCCAATAGGGATCCAATCCCCGACACAATTGGCCTTCCTGGAGGTGGCCGGGCAGATTTATGTATTTTGGGAAGAACATAAAAGTATGGTACTCTCGGTTGGTTCTTGATAAGATATTCTGCCTCATGTTTGGAAATCCAATTATTCACTGCTCCCTCCTCCACCAGGGTGGTAATTTCTTTAGTAATGTCGGGCGTGGGATCTGCTCCAAGTCTTTGGTAGTTTCTGTCATCCGATAGTAAACGTAGACATTCATTGTCATACGTGGTCTTATCCAAAACCACTATCGCTCCTCCCTTGTCCGCTGGTTTCAGAATAATGGTCGGATTGTCCTGAAGTTCCTTCATAGCCGCCTTCTCAATATTAGTCATATTGGAAAAAGAGCGTCCATCCTTGGTCCGTAAGTTCTCCAAATCATGAACCACAGCATGTTCAAAAGTGCCTATCTCCTGTGGGAGGTTAGACAGCTGTGGTGTAAAGGTAGATTTAGGACGCAGGGTTGTGTCCCCTCTTGCCAAATTCCCATCCTCCCTGTTCTCAAAGAAAACTCTGAGGCGGATACTTCTGAAAAAGGTTGCCAGCTCTTGACGTAATTGGAAATGGTCTAGGTAGTTCGTGGGGACAAAACCCAGGCCTTTGTTTAGAAGATTCTCCTGAGTCTTAGTGAGGGTTATTGATGAGAGGTTAACCACTAGAGATGTTCCCTGCTTGTTCCCGGTTGTATGCTCTGGGCCATGCTCCTGGTCACCCGTTGGTTCAATTCCTGGTCCTGGTCGTCCCAGGTCACCCTCTGTTGCCCTCTCTGTTTGCCTCTGCCCGTGTTCCTGCCTCTCCCTAAAAAAGGCATTTGTGGTTGTTGAAATTGACCTGTTTGAAAATGGGGGTTCTGAAAACCTGGATGTTGCGGGAAACCCATCATTGGCCAGTTATAGCCCTGATTAGGATAGTTCTGAAAGGGATTAGGAAAGAAAGGTTTCGGTCCCCTTTGATATCCCCGACCTCTCCCTCTCCTACGTTGTGGAAAATCATAGTCACTGCTGTCGCTGGAACTACTTGCAGTATCTCTACGTTTTCTACCCGGCATGTTGCCCTTATTCCCATCTGCTAACTTTTGTTGGGCATACTCGTCAGTAATGTAGGGATAAACTTTTTCTTTGGAAAATTTCCTCAAGTCTTTCTGTAACTTGGTTATCTTGGACTGCATCAAGTACTCCCGGTATTCGCTCAATTCCGTGTTTACTACATCCAGCTTATGGCTGAACGTGGACATAATGATATCCGCCCTCAGACCTGTCTCGGTGGTCTGTATCTGGATCAACAGGGTATCGGCCAATCTCTTAGCTGTACTAATAATCAGGATTAGCCAATCCCTGGTGCATTTCCACGCGATCAAAGCCCAGTCCCTTCTAAACGACGCATCCTCCAAGAAGATGAGGGGTTCATTAGTGACAAGGAGACCACGTGGAGCCGCATTTCCCCTTAGATACTCGGTGAGGATAGCCCCATGGAGTATGGTTTTCACATGGGACCTCTTCAGTTCTAAGAGTGTATCCCAACCTTGCCCCTGTGTAAGGACCCCCTGCACTGCCGGGTCTCCCAATAGGGACGGGCCTGCCAAGATCTCAGTAGCCACCTCCTCTCCATAGGATAAGCCCAGTTCTTGTGCCATATTCCAACAAGGAATTAATGGATATGTATCTCAATGTTTATGAGTAAGTGAATGCCTGATTGGTGAACAAATGCTGGAAAAAAGCTTCTATAAATGAATTCCGTATTCCCCTGCAGCTGAACCGCTGCTCAATACAATAATACACACAAAAGAAGGGGTGAGGGTACGGACTCACCTACCCCGAACCCCCTGTAAACACTTTATGCACCAGAAGGAGTAGGGAGTAATAAAATATGTAACGTAATGGCACATACAATCTATTCTAATACTGCCCTCACTCACACAAATGTGTGACATGCTTCATCATTGGGCTGCTACAAAAAACACCCCGGCGTAGCCACGCCTGGGGTGGAGCAATAGGGTAGGGGAAGACAATACAACACAAAGAGAGACACAAATAAATTCTAAAGTGACTGGGAACGACGGTAGTGAAAGTGCAGTCAAGTGAATTAAAACTAGCTCGGAAGTGTCGCTGTGCCTAAAGTTTTAATCCTGGATCTTCCGGCCAGAATAAAAAAGTGCAAAGGATGGTGGTGAATGGGAGATTCTATGTGCTCCTAACACCCCTCCTTAACTGCGAAGTGGTCAAAGGATGGTGGTGAATGGGAGATTCTATGTGCTCCTAACACCCCTCCTTAACTGCGAAGTGGTCAACATGTTTCGGCCGTCAGTGTATGCCCCTCGTATCGGGTCACGCCGGCCTTCCTCAGGACTCTACCTTTCCCAGTAAGTTCTCCCTCACCTCCAATTGAGATGAGAGAAAATTAAAAGTCAGTTTCTTACGTATTGAGGAATTTTCACCAAAGGTTCATGTAGTTACTAGGGAACCGACAAAAGAAACAAAACAAGAACAGATAGCCCATCAGGAATAGTAATCTCCTAAGGGTCAACACTATATCGTATTAAAAATCAATACAATCCACAGTACCAACCATAGTGTCATTCATACTGCAAGGAATGACTATTATGTCTATCCCATCTTTACTTGTGCCAACGAAAATAGATAAAATCAGTGATCATATCCATAATTAGAAATATCTATATGACCATAAACATAATTAATTATATGTATGTATATAATTTTTCATTTTTATATGTTTATTTGTTTTACCAGCATTATAAACCATCAGGCATCCAACCACAAAATCAATATCGCTGACCAGAAGGGGTCCGGTGTGTATCTTTACTCACCGAGTTTACCCTACAGTCAAATTTGAAATGGCGGCTGGCAAGGGGAGACCCCCTGTGGTCACACTCTCCAAGAAGGGAATAAAAACATTTGAAATCATTACAATCAAAATAGGACTTATATTGCAAGACTTATCTCTATATCTAATACTTCCTGGCAGTTTAACGGAATCAAGATTACGTCAGTCGGGGTAATTTCAATTGTACAATTGGTGTATAATAGTGGATGGTGATAAATACTAATCCCCAGGTAGCCAAACGCTGGTGATATTATGGGACAGCTTCCATCTGCATATCATCAGTATGAAAAACGGGGAGGAAGAACAAGAACCAACCTAGGATCCATCGTATCATACTTTCCTCCTTCCTCACATTCAGCCATGTTATAATGAAATGTCAGTGAAGTGCTTCTCCCCTTCTAGTCTTAAATAGACACTGTATCCACCCGTCAATCACCACCTGAGGTAGATGAAATTCGCCCCACATGTATCAGCCCGTTGGACTCATACATACACACACAAACATAACCGGATCCCTCCTTACTACATCAAGGGTGGTTCTCCGCCAACATTGCTCGTCCCCGTCCGCCGTGTAGAGTGGCAGCGGAGTTGAACGTACATTGTTTTATCCCTCTCGAGCGGAAGTTACCAATTCCGGTCACATGATGTACGTCATCTACGTACTCCCACATCCCTTACGACCCTGTCTCAGCGTATCATCTAGACCGCTCACCTGCCATTTTAATTTATTCCGTGTATGGTGCTCGTCATCCCCGGCGCAACGTGCGCGTGGTGACGTCGCCCATCACAGTATCTATGCGTGTAGGGGATGTTTCCACAGAATTAACATACGGAACGGGTAATCATCCTCAAATTGAATATTTTCTAAGGATTAACTAATTAGCTAATATTTGGGAGCAAATCAATCCCATAATTCAAAGGGACAAGAAGACAGGATACTGCCTCAGGGTTAAGGACTTGATTGAATTTAAAAACACACCTCGATTAGAATCACAATCGACCATAATACGGGGCCATTAGGTGGATAGATCCTTGGATACCAGGATATAGTTCTTCTAGAAGGATATTGTGAATAACCACAGGACCGAGAAAGTTGACATATTAAAAATTGGCACTGATTATTAGCGATTAAGAGCATTCCAGGGAATATCGTCGTTAAGCCCTACTTCATGGCTCCGCAAGCGGTACACCCATTTTTGTTCCCTCAGAAGCAAGGCTCTAGTCTTATCCCCTGTATAGCCATCAACTCTCAGTTTCTCTATAATAGTCCATGTTAGCTCTTCAACAGTATGATTTTGTTCCAAGTAATGTGCCGTAAGTTTAGTGTTAGACTTCATACACCTTATAGTACTCCGATGTTCCATGATGCGTGTCTTAACCTTCCGGTTGGTCATACCTACATACCGCATCTGACATGGACAGGTAATCAAGTATATAACACCCTCTGAGTTGCAATTCGTCTGCGTCCTTTGTTCCCAGGGATAAGTGAGGCCAACATCAATAGATTTCGTATTGTTCGTGAGATGGCAAACACTGCAACTTCCACACCTAGAATGACCCCGTACTGGAGGCAAACGACCTGTAGTTGATACTTTACCTGATGGAGAAGGAGTAGGTCTGGTGTGTACTAACATGTCTTTCAGATTGGCACTCCGTTTATAAGAGAATAGAGGTTTCTCAATTTTCATTCCATTAGTGTTAAGTATTCTCCAGTGTTTCAGTATTACTCGTCTGATTTGATGAGACGCCGTGTTAAAGGTAGTAACACATACTGGTTTGTCCACATTGGGTCTCGTTGCTATCTCCAGGAGATTCTCTCTGTTAGTATTAGTAGCTCTCTTCCTAGCTTTCTTAATTGTACGTTCTGGATACCCCCTCTGGGAAAGTTTCTTAGAGAGGGCAGTGGCTTCTTCTTTGAAGCAAGATTTCTCTGTGCAATTCCGTCTCAGACGAAAGAATTGGCCCACTGGCAGGTTTTCTCTAAGAGACTTCGGATGGAAACTTGAAAAAGAAAGTAAGGCATTCTTATCGGTGGGTTTATGATAGACTTTTGTAAGTAGTTTTCCTCCCTTCGGTACAATCATTAGATCCAGGAAAGGTAATCCTGTCTTCGTAACCATGGATGTGAAATGAAGTAAAGGGTTTCTCTGATTCAACCAATCCAGGAATAGGGTTACTGATGGTTCTTCACCCTTCCATATAAGAAGCACATCATCGATATACCTCCGCCATACCTTGATATTCTCTCTCCATGGGCAGGCCGGGTCAAAGATCACTGTTTTCTCAAAGTCACCCACATACAGACCCGCTAGGCTTAGGGCGAAGGTACTGCCCATCGAAGTCCCATGGGTCTGTAGAAAGAGGGTACCCTCGAACTCAAAAAAATTCCTGGTTAGTGCTATCTCAGCTAGGTTTAGTATAAAGGCCCGTGGTGTTTGATACTGCCAATTTTCTGCAAATAAAATATCCTCCAGAACCCTGAGGGTTTCTCTCTGTGGTATGTTGGTATACAATGCCTCTATATCAAGACCTATGAGAAATTCGCTGCGAGGGTCGAAATCCAAATCTTTCAGATGATTCAAAATGTCCAAAGTATCACGCAGATATGCTGGCAACTTCTGGACCAAAGGTTTGAGAAAAAATCGCAAAATTGCGACAGCGGCTCCAATAGGGATCCAATCCCCGACACAATTGGCCTTCCTGGAGGTGGCCGGGCAGATTTATGTATTTTGGGAAGAACATAAAAGTATGGTACTCTCGGTTGGTTCTTGATAAGATATTCTGCCTCATGTTTGGAAATCCAATTATTCACTGCTCCCTCCTCCACCAGGGTGGTAATTTCTTTAGTAATGTCGGGCGTGGGATCTGCTCCAAGTCTTTGGTAGTTTCTGTCATCCGATAGTAAACGTAGACATTCATTGTCATACGTGGTCTTATCCAAAACCACTATCGCTCCTCCCTTGTCCGCTGGTTTCAGAATAATGGTCGGATTGTCCTGAAGTTCCTTCATAGCCGCCTTCTCAATATTAGTCATATTGGAAAAAGAGCGTCCATCCTTGGTCCGTAAGTTCTCCAAATCATGAACCACAGCATGTTCAAAAGTGCCTATCTCCTGTGGGAGGTTAGATAGCTGTGGTGTAAAGGTAGATTTAGGACGCAGGGTTGTGTCCCCTCTTGCCAAATTCCCATCCTCCCTGTTCTCAAAGAAAACTCTGAGGCGGATACTTCTGAAAAAGGTTGCCAGCTCTTGACGTAATTGGAAATGGTCTAGGTAGTTCGTGGGGACAAAACCCAGGCCTTTGTTTAGAAGATTCTCCTGAGTCTTAGTGAGGGTTATTGATGAGAGGTTAACCACTAGAGATGTTCCCTGCTTGTTCCCGGTTGTATGCTCTGGGCCATGCTCCTGGTCACCCGTTGGTTCAATTCCTGGTCCTGGTCGTCCCAGGTCACCCTCTGTTGCCCTCTCTGTTTGCCTCTGCCCGTGTTCCTGCCTCTCCCTAAAAAAGGCATTTGTGGTTGTTGAAATTGACCTGTTTGAAAATGGGGGTTCTGAAAACCTGGATGTTGCGGGAAACCCATCATTGGCCAGTTATAGCCCTGATTAGGATAGTTCTGAAAGGGATTAGGAAAGAAAGGTTTCGGTCCCCTTTGATATCCCCGACCTCTCCCTCTCCTACGTTGTGGAAAATCATAGTCACTGCTGTCGCTGGAACTACTTGCAGTATCTCTACGTTTTCTACCCGGCATGTTGCCCTTATTCCCATCTGTTAACTTTTGTTGGGCATACTCGTCAGTAATGTAGGGATAAACTTTTTCTTTGGAAAATTTCCTCAAGTCTTTCTGTAACTTGGTTATCTTGGACTGCATCAAGTACTCCCGGTATTCGCTCAATTCCGTGTTTACTACATCCAGCTTATGGCTAAACGTGGACATAATGATATCCGCCCTCAGACCTGTCTCGGTGGTCTGTATCTGGATCAACAGGGTATCGGCCAATCTCTTAGCTGTACTAATAATCAGGATTAGCCAATCCCTGGTGCATTTCCACGCGATCAAAGCCCAGTCCCTTCTAAACGACGCATCCTCCAAGAAGATGAGGGGTTCATTAGTGACAAGGAGACCACGTGGAGCCGCATTTCCCCTTAGATACTCGGTGAGGATAGCCCCATGGAGTATGGTTTTCACATGGGACCTCTTCAGTTCCAAGAGTGTATCCCAACCTTGCCCCTGTGTAAGGACCCCCTGCACTGCCGGGTCTCCCAATAGGGACGGGCCTGCCAAGATCTCAGTAGCCACCTCCTCTCCATAGGATAAGCCCAGTTCTTGTGCCATATTCCAACAAGGAATTAATGGATATGTATCTCAATGTTTATGAGTAAGTGAATGCCTGATTGGTGAACAAATGCTGGAAAAAAGCTTCTATAAATGAATTCCGTATTCCCCTGCAGCTGAACCGCTGCTCAATACAATAATACACACAAAAGAAGGGGTGAGGGTACGGACTCACCTACCCCGAACCCCCTGTAAACACTTTATGCACCAGAAGGAGTAGGGAGTAATAAAATATGTAACGTAATGGCACATACAATCTATTCTAATACTGCCCTCACTCACACAAATGTGTGACATGCTTCATCATTGGGCTGCTACAAAAAACACCCCGGCGTAGCCACGCCCGGGGTGGAGCAATAGGGTAGGGGAAGACAATACAACACAAAGAGAGACACAAATAAATTCTAAAGTGACTGGGAACGACGGTAGTGAAAGTGCAGTCAAGTGAATTAAAACTAGCTCGGAAGTGTCGCTGTGCCTAAAGTTTTAATCCTGGATCTTCCGGCCAGAATAAAAAAGTGCAAAGGATGGTGGTGAATGGGAGATTCTATGTGCTCCTAACACCCCTCCTTAACTGCGAAGTGGCCAAAGGATGGTGGAAATTTTCCAAAGAAAAAGTTTATCCCTACATTACTGACGAGTATGCCCAACAAAAGTTAACAGATGGGAATAAGGGCAACATGCCGGGTAGAAAACGTAGAGATACTGCAAGTAGTTCCAGCGACAGCAGTGACTATGATTTTCCACAACGTAGGAGAGGGAGAGGTCGGGGATATCAAAGGGGACCGAAACCTTTCTTTCCTAATCCCTTTCAGAACTATCCTAATCAGGGCTATAACTGGCCAATGATGGGTTTCCCGCAACATCCAGGTTTTCAGAACCCCCATTTTCAAACAGGTCAATTTCAACAACCACAAATGCCTTTTTTAGGGAGAGGCAGGAACACGGGCAGAGGCAAACAGAGAGGGCAACAGAGGGTGACCTGGGACGACCAGGACCAGGAATTGAACCAACGGGTGACCAGGAGCATGGCCCAGAGCATACAACCGGGAACAAGCAGGGAACATCTCTAGTGGTTAACCTCTCATCAATAACCCTCACTAAGACTCAGGAGAATCTTCTAAACAAAGGCCTGGGTTTTGTCCCCACGAACTACCTAGACCATTTCCAATTACGTCAAGAGCTGGCAACCTTTTTCAGAAGTATCCGCCTCAGAGTTTTCTTTGAGAACAGGGAGGATGGGAATTTGGCAAGAGGGGACACAACCCTGCGTCCTAAATCTACCTTTACACCACAGCTGTCTAACCTCCCACAGGAGATAGGCACTTTTGAACATGCTGTGGTTCATGATTTGGAGAACTTACGGACCAAGGATGGACGCTCTTTTTCCAATATGACTAATATTGAGAAGGCGGCTATGAAGGAACTTCAGGACAATCCGACCATTATTCTGAAACCAGCGGACAAGGGAGGAGCGATAGTGGTTTTGGATAAGACCACGTATGACAATGAATGTCTACGTTTACTATCGGATGACAGAAACTACCAAAGACTTGGAGCAGATCCCACGCCCGACATTACTAAAGAAATTACCACCCTGGTGGAGGAGGGAGCAGTGAATAATTGGATTTCCAAACATGAGGCAGAATATCTTATCAAGAACCAACCGAGAGTACCATACTTTTATGTTCTTCCCAAAATACATAAATCTGCCCGGCCACCTCCAGGAAGGCCAATTGTGTCGGGGATTGGATCCCTATTGGAGCCGCTGTCGCAATTTTGCGATTTTTTTCTCAAACCTTTGGTCCAGAAGTTGCCAGCATATCTGCGGGATACTTTGGACATTTTGAATCATCTGAAAGATTTGGATTTCGACCCTCGCAGCGAATTTCTCATAGGTCTTGATATAGAGGCATTGTATACCAACATACCACAGAGAGAAACCCTCAGGGTTCTGGAGGATATTTTATTTGCAGAAAATTGGCAGTATCAAACACCACGGGCCTTTATACTAAACCTAGCTGAGATAGCACTAACCAGGAATTTTTTTGAGTTCGAGGGTACCCTCTTTCTACAGACCCATGGGACTTCGATGGGCAGTACCTTCGCCCCAAGCCTAGCGGGTCTGTATGTGGGTGACTTTGAGAAAACAGTGATCTTTGACCCGGCCTGCCCATGGAGAGAGAATATCAAGGTATGGCGGAGGTATATCGATGATGTGCTTCTTATATGGAAGGGTGATGAACCATCAGTAACCCTATTCCTGGATTGGTTGAATCAGAGAAACCCTTTACTTCATTTCACATCCATGGTTACGAAGACAGGATTACCTTTCCTGGATCTAATGATTGTACCGAAGGGAGGAAAACTACTTACAAAAGTCTATCATAAACCCACCGATAAGAATGCCTTACTTTCTTTTTCAAGTTTCCATCCGAAGTCTCTTAGAGAAAACCTGCCAGTGGGCCAATTCTTTCGTCTGAGACGGAATTGCACAGAGAAATCTTGCTTCAAAGAAGAAGCCACTGCCCTCTCTAAGAAACTTTCCCAGAGGGGGTATCCAGAACGTACAATTAAGAAAGCTAGGAAGAGAGCTACTAATACTAACAGAGAGAATCTCCTGGAGATAGCAACGAGACCCAATGTGGACAAACCAGTATGTGTTACTACCTTTAACACGGCGTCTCATCAAATCAGACGAGTAATACTGAAACACTGGAGAATACTTAACACTAATGGAATGAAAATTGAGAAACCTCTATTCTCTTATAAACGGAGTGCCAATCTGAAAGACATGTTAGTACACACCAGACCTACTCCTTCTCCATCAGGTAAAGTATCAACTACAGGTCGTTTGCCTCCAGTACGGGGTCATTCTAGGTGTGGAAGTTGCAGTGTTTGCCATCTTACGAACAATACGAAATCTATTGATGTTGGCCTCACTTATCCCTGGGAACAAAGGACGCAGACGAATTGCAACTCAGAGGGTGTTATATACTTGATTACCTGTCCATGTCAGATGCGGTATGTAGGTATGACCAACCGGAAGGTTAAGACACGCATCATGGAACATCGGAGTACTATAAGGTGTATGAAGTCTAACACTAAACTTACGGCACATTACTTGGAACAAAATCATACTGTTGAAGAGCTAACATGGACTATTATAGAGAAACTGAGAGTTGATGGCTATACAGGGGATAAGACTAGAGCCTTGCTTCTGAGGGAACAAAAATGGGTGTACCGCTTGCGGAGCCATGAAGTAGGGCTTAACGACGATATTCCCTGGAATGCTCTTAATCGCTAATAATCAGTGCCAATTTTTAATATGTCAACTTTCTCGGTCCTGCGGTTATTCACAATATCCTTCTAGAAGAACTATATCCTGGTATCCAAGGATCTATCCACCTAATGGCCCCGTATTATGGTCAATTGTGATTCTAATCGAGGTGTGTTTTTAAATTCAATCAAGTCCTTAACCCTGAGGCAGTATCCTGTCTTCTTGTCCCTTTGAATTATGGGATTGATTTGCTCCCAAATATTAGCTAATTAGTTAATCCTTAGAAAATATTCAATTTGAGGATGATTACCCGTTCCGTATGTTAATTCTGTGGAAACATCCCCTACACGCATAGATACTGTGATGGGCGACGTCACCACGCGCACGTTGCGCGGGGGATGACGAGCACCATACACGGAATAAATTAAAATGGCAGGTGAGCGGTCTAGATGATACGCTGAGACAGGGTCGTAAGGGATGTGGGAGTACGTAGATGACGTACATCATGTGACCGGAATTGGTAACTTCCGCTCGAGAGGGATAAAACAATGTACGTTCAACTCCGCTGCCACTCTACACGGCGGACGGGGACGAGCAATGTTGGCGGAGAACCACCCTTGATGTAGTAAGGAGGGATCGGGTTATGTTTGTGTGTGTATGTATGAGTCCAACGGGCTGATACATGTGGGGCGAATTTCATCTACCTCAGGTGGTGATTGACGGGTGGATACAGTGTCTATTTAAGACTAGAAGGGAGAAGCACTTCACTGACATTTCATTATAACATGGCTGAATGTGAGGAAGGAGGAAAGTATGATACGATGGATCCTAGGTTGGTTCTTGTTCTTCCTCCCCGTTTTTCATACTGATGATATGCAGATGGAAGCTGTCCCATAATATCATCAGCGTTTGGCTACCTGGGGATTAGTATTTATCACCATCCACTATTATACACCAATTGTACAATTGAAATTACCCCGATTGACGTAATCTTGATTCCGTTAAACTGCCAGGAAGTACTAGATATAGAGATAAGTCTTGCGATATAAGTCCTATTTTGATTGTAATGATTTCTAATGTTTTTATTTCCTTCTTGGAGAGTGTGACCACAGGGGGTCTCCCCTTGCCAGCCGCCATTTCAAATTTGACTGTAGGGTAAACTCGGTGAGTAAAGATACACACCGGACCCCTTCTGGTCAGCGATATTGATTTTGTGGTTGGATGCCTGATGGTTTATAATGCTGGTAAAACAAATAAACATATAAAAATGAAAAATTATATACATACATATAATTAATTATGTTTATGGTCATATAGATATTTCTAATTATGGATATGATCACTGATTTTATCTATTTTCGTTGGCACAAGTAAAGATGGGATAGACATAATAGTCATTCCTTGCAGTATGAATGACACTATGGTTGGTACTGTGGATTGTATTGATTTTTAATACGATATAGTGTTGACCCTTAGGAGATTACTATTCCTGATGGGCTATCTGTTCTTGTTTTGTTTCTTTTGTCGGTTCCCTAGTAACTACATGAACCTTTGGTGAAAATTCCTCAATACGTAAGAAACTGACTTTTAATTTTCTCTCATCTCAATTGGAGGTGAGGGAGAACTTACTGGGAAAGGTAGAGTCCTGAGGAAGGCCGGCGTGACCCGATACGAGGGGCATACACTGACGGCCGAAACATGTTGACCACTTCGCAGTTAAGGAGGGGTGTTAGGAGCACATAGAATCTCCCATTCACCACCATCCTTTGACCACTTCGCAGTTAAGGAGGGGTGTTAGGAGCACATAGAATCTCCCATTCACCACCATCCTTTGCACTTTTTTATTCTGGCCGGAAGATCCAGGATTAAAACTTTAGGCACAGCGACACTTCCGAGCTAGTTTTAATTCACTTGACTGCACTTTCACTACCGTCGTTCCCAGTCACTTTAGAATTTATTTGTGTCTCTCTTTGTGTTGTATTGTCTTCCCCTACCCTATTGCTCCACCCCGGGCGTGGCTACGCCGGGGTGTTTTTTGTAGCAGCCCAATGATGAAGCATGTCACACATTTGTGTGAGTGAGGGCAGTATTAGAATAGATTGTATGTGCCATTACGTTACATATTTTATTACTCCCTACTCCTTCTGGTGCATAGAGTGTTTACAGGGGGTTCGGGGTAGGTGAGTCCGTACCCTCACCCCTTCTTTTGTGTGTATTATTGTATTGAGCAGCGGTTCAGCTGCAGGGGAATACGGAATTCATTTATAGAAGCTTTTTTCCAGCATTTGTTCACCAATCAGGCATTCACTTACTCATAAACATTGAGATACATATCCATTAATTCCTTGTTGGAATATGGCACAAGAACTGGGCTTATCCTATGGAGAGGAGGTGGCTACTGAGATCTTGGCAGGCCCGTCCCTATTGGGAGACCCGGCAGTGCAGGGGGTCCTTACACAGGGGCAAGGTTGGGATACACTCTTAGAACTGAAGAGGTCCCATGTGAAAACCATACTCCATGGGGCTATCCTCACCGAGTATCTAAGGGGAAATGCGGCTCCACGTGGTCTCCTTGTCACTAATGAACCCCTCATCTTCTTGGAGGATGCGTCGTTTAGAAGGGACTGGGCTTTGATCGCGTGGAAATGCACCAGGGATTGGCTAATCCTGATTATTAGTACAGCTAAGAGATTGGCCGATACCCTGTTGATCCAGATACAGACCACCGAGACAGGTCTGAGGGCGGATATTATTATGTCCACGTTCAGCCATAAGCTGGATGTAGTAAACACGGAATTGAGCGAATACCGGGAGTACTTGATGCAGTCCAAGATAACCAAGTTACAGAAAGACTTGAGGAAATTTTCCAAAGAAAAAGTTTATCCCTACATTACTGACGAGTATGCCCAACAAAAGTTAGCAGATGGGAATAAGGGCAACATGCCGGGTAGAAAACGTAGAGATACTGCAAGTAGTTCCAGCGACAGCAGTGACTATGATTTTCCACAACGTAGGAGAGGGAGAGGTCGGGGATATCAAAGGGGACCGAAACCTTTCTTTCCTAATCCCTTTCAGAACTATCCTAATCAGGGCTATAACTGGCCAATGATGGGTTTCCCGCAACATCCAGGTTTTCAGAACCCCCATTTTCAAACAGGTCAATTTCAACAACCACAAATGCCTTTTTTAGGGAGAGGCAGGAACACGGGCAGAGGCAAACAGAGAGGGCAACAGAGGGTGACCTGGGACGACCAGGACCAGGAATTGAACCAACGGGTGACCAGGAGCATGGCCCAGAGCATACAACCGGGAACAAGCAGGGAACATCTCTAGTGGTTAACCTCTCATCAATAACCCTCACTAAGACTCAGGAGAATCTTCTAAACAAAGGCCTGGGTTTTGTCCCCACGAACTACCTAGACCATTTCCAATTACGTCAAGAGCTGGCAACCTTTTTCAGAAGTATCCGCCTCAGAGTTTTCTTTGAGAACAGGGAGGATGGGAATTTGGCAAGAGGGGACACAACCCTGCGTCCTAAATCTACCTTTACACCACAGCTGTCTAACCTCCCACAGGAGATAGGCACTTTTGAACATGCTGTGGTTCATGATTTGGAGAACTTACGGACCAAGGATGGACGCTCTTTTTCCAATATGACTAATATTGAGAAGGCGGCTATGAAGGAACTTCAGGACAATCCGACCATTATTCTGAAACCAGCGGACAAGGGAGGAGCGATAGTGGTTTTGGATAAGACCACGTATGACAATGAATGTCTACGTTTACTATCGGATGACAGAAACTACCAAAGACTTGGAGCAGATCCCACGCCCGACATTACTAAAGAAATTACCACCCTGGTGGAGGAGGGAGCAGTGAATAATTGGATTTCCAAACATGAGGCAGAATATCTTATCAAGAACCAACCGAGAGTACCATACTTTTATGTTCTTCCCAAAATACATAAATCTGCCCGGCCACCTCCAGGAAGGCCAATTGTGTCGGGGATTGGATCCCTATTGGAGCCGCTGTCGCAATTTTGCGATTTTTTTCTCAAACCTTTGGTCCAGAAGTTGCCAGCATATCTGCGGGATACTTTGGACATTTTGAATCATCTGAAAGATTTGGATTTCGACCCTCGCAGCGAATTTCTCATAGGTCTTGATATAGAGGCATTGTATACCAACATACCACAGAGAGAAACCCTCAGGGTTCTGGAGGATATTTTATTTGCAGAAAATTGGCAGTATCAAACACCACGGGCCTTTATACTAAACCTAGCTGAGATAGCACTAACCAGGAATTTTTTTGAGTTCGAGGGTACCCTCTTTCTACAGACCCATGGGACTTCGATGGGCAGTACCTTCGCCCCAAGCCTAGCGGGTCTGTATGTGGGTGACTTTGAGAAAACAGTGATCTTTGACCCGGCCTGCCCATGGAGAGAGAATATCAAGGTATGGCGGAGGTATATCGATGATGTGCTTCTTATATGGAAGGGTGATGAACCATCAGTAACCCTATTCCTGGATTGGTTGAATCAGAGAAACCCTTTACTTCATTTCACATCCATGGTTACGAAGACAGAATTACCTTTCCTGGATCTAATGATTGTACCGAAGGGAGGAAAACTACTTACAAAAGTCTATCATAAACCCACCGATAAGAATGCCTTACTTTCTTTTTCAAGTTTCCATCCGAAGTCTCTTAGAGAAAACCTGCCAGTGGGCCAATTCTTTCGTCTGAGACGGAATTGCACAGAGAAATCTTGCTTCAAAGAAGAAGCCACTGCCCTCTCTAAGAAACTTTCCCAGAGGGGGTATCCAGAACGTACAATTAAGAAAGCTAGGAAGAGAGCTACTAATACTAACAGAGAGAATCTCCTGGAGATAGCAACGAGACCCAATGTGGACAAACCAGTATGTGTTACTACCTTTAATACGGCGTCTCATCAAATCAGACGAGTAATACTGAAACACTGGAGAATACTTAACACTAATGGAATGAAAATTGAGAAACCTCTATTCTCTTATAAACGGAGTGCCAATCTGAAAGACATGTTAGTACACACCAGACCTACTCCTTCTCCATCAGGTAAATTATCAACTACAGGTCATTTGCCTCCAGTACGGGGTCATTCTAGGTGTGGAAGTTGCAGTGTTTGCCATCTCACGAACAATACGAAATCTATTGATGTTGGCCTCACTTATCCCTGGGAACAAAGGACGCAGACGAATTGCAACTCAGAGGGTGTTATATACTTGATTACCTGTCCATGTCAGATGCGGTATGTAGGTATGACCAACCGGAAGGTTAAGACACGCATCATGGAACATCGGAGTACTATAAGGTGTATGAAGTCTAACACTAAACTTACGGCACATTACTTGGAACAAAATCATACTGTTGAAGAGCTAACATGGACTATTATAGAGAAACTGAGAGTTGATGGCTATACAGGGGATAAGACTAGAGCCTTGCTTCTGAGGGAACAAAAATGGGTGTACCGCTTGCGGAGCCATGAAGTAGGGCTTAACGACGATATTCCCTGGAATGCTCTTAATCGCTAATAATCAGTGCCAATTTTTAATATGTCAACTTTCTCGGTCCTGTGGTTATTCACAATATCCTTCTAGAAGAACTATATCCTGGTATCCAAGGATCTATCCACCTAATGGCCCCGTATTATGGTCGATTTTGATTCTAATCGAGGTGTGTTTTTAAATTCAATCAAGTCCTTAACCCTGAGGCAGTATCCTGTCTTCTTGTCCCTTTGAATTATGGGATTGATTTGCTCCCAAATATTAGCTAATTAGTTAATCCTTAGAAAATATTCAATTTGAGGATGATTACCCGTTCCGTATGTTAATTCTGTGGAAACATCCCCTACACGCATAGATACTGTGATGGGCGACGTCACCATGCGCACGTTGCGCGGGGGATGACGAGCACCATACACGGAATAAATTAAAATGGCAGGTGAGCGGTCTAGATGATACGCTGAGACAGGGTCGTAAGGGATGTGGGAGTACGTAGATGACGTACATCATGTGACCGGAATTGGTAACTTCCGCTCGAGAGGGATAAAACAATGTACGTTCAACTCCGCTGCCACTCTACACGGCGGACGGGGACGAGCAATGTTGGCGGAGAACCACCCTTGATGTAGTAAGGAGGGATCCGGTTATGTTTGTGTGTGTATGTATGAGTCCAACGGGCTGATACATGTGGGGCGAATTTCATCTACCTCAGGTGGTGATTGACGGGTGGATACAGTGTCTATTTAAGACTAGAAGGGGAGAAGCACTTCACTGACATTTCATTATAACATGGCTGAATGTGAGGAAGGAGGAAAATATGATACGATGGATCCTGGGTTGGTTCTTGTTCTTCCTCCCCGTTTTTCATACTGATGATATGCAGATGGAAGCTGTCCCATAATATCACCAGCGTTTGGCTACCTGGGGATTAGTATTTATCACCATCCACTATTATACACCAATTGTACAATTGAAATTACCCCGACTGACGTAATCTTGATTCCGTTAAACTGCCAGGAAGTATTAGATATAGAGATAAGTCTTGCGATATAAGTCCTATTGTGATTATAATGATTTCAAATGTTTTTATTTCCTTCTTGGAGAGTGTGACCACAGGGGGTCTCCCCTTGCCAGCCGCCATTTCAAATTTGACTGTAGGGTAAACTCGGTGAGTAAAGATACACACCGGACCCCTTCTGGTCAGCGATATTGATTTTGTGGTTGGATGCCTGATGGTTTATAATGCTGGTAAAACAAATAAACATATAAAAATGAAAAATTATATACATACATATAATTAATTATGTTTATGGTCATATAGATATTTCTAATTATGGATATGATCACTGATTTTATCTATTTTCGTTGGCACAAGTAAAGATGGGATAGACATAATAGTCATTCCTTGCAGTATGAATGACACTATGGTTGGTACTGTGGATTGTATTGATTTTTAATACGATATAGTGTTGACCCTTAGGAGATTACTATTCCTGATGGGCTATCTGTTCTTGTTTTGTTTCTTTTGTCGGTTCCCTAGTAACTACATGAACCTTTGGTGAAAATTCCTCAATACGTAAGAAACTGACTTTTAATTTTCTCTCATCTCAATTGGAGGTGAGGGAGAACTTACTGGGAAAGGTAGAGTCCTGAGGAAGGCCGGCGTGACCCGATACGAGGGGCATACACTGACGGCCGAAACATGTTGACCACTTCGCAGTTAAGGAGGGGTGTTAGGAGCACATAGAATCTCCATTGCACATAGAATCTCCCATTCACCACCATCCTTTGCACTTTTTTATTCTGGCCGGAAGATCCAGGATTAAAACTTTAGGCACAGCGACACTTCCGAGCTAGTTTTAATTCACTTGACTGCACTTTCACTACCGTCGTTCCCAGTCACTTTAGAATTTATTTGTGTCTCTCTTTGTGTTGTATTGTCTTCCCCTACCCTATTGCTCCACCCCAGGCGTGGCTACGCCGGGGTGTTTTTTGTAGCAGCCCAATGATGAAGCATGTCACACATTTGTGTGAGTGAGGGCAGTATTAGAATAGATTGTATGTGCCATTACGTTACATATTTTATTACTCCCTACTCCTTCTGGTGCATAAAGTGTTTACAGGGGGTTCGGGGTAGGTGAGTCCGTACCCTCACCCCTTCTTTTGTGTGTATTATTGTATTGAGCAGCGGTTCAGCTGCAGGGGAATACGGAATTCATTTATAGAAGCTTTTTTCCAGCATTTGTTCACCAATCAGGCATTCACTTACTCATAAACATTGAGATACATATCCATTAATTCCTTGTTGGAATATGGCACAAGAACTGGGCTTATCCTATGGAGAGGAGGTGGCTACTGAGATCTTGGCAGGCCCGTCCCTATTGGGAGACCCGGCAGTGCAGGGGGTCCTTACACAGGGGCAAGGTTGGGATACACTCTTGGAACTGAAGAGGTCCCATGTGAAAACCATACTCCATGGGGCTATCCTCACCGAGTATCTAAGGGGAAATGCGGCTCCACGTGGTCTCCTTGTCACTAATGAACCCCTCATCTTCTTGGAGGATGCGTCGTTTAGAAGGGACTGGGCTTTGATCGCGTGGAAATGCACCAGGGATTGGCTAATCCTGATTATTAGTACAGCTAAGAGATTGGCCGATACCCTGTTGATCCAGATACAGACCACCGAGACAGGTCTGAGGGCGGATATCATTATGTCCACGTTTAGCCATAAGCTGGATGTAGTAAACACGGAATTGAGCGAATACCGGGAGTACTTGATGCAGTCCAAGATAACCAAGTTACAGAAAGACTTGAGGAAATTTTCCAAAGAAAAAGTTTATCCCTACATTACTGACGAGTATGCCCAACAAAAGTTAACAGATGGGAATAAGGGCAACATGCCGGGTAGAAAACGTAGAGATACTGCAAGTAGTTCCAGCGACAGCAGTGACTATGATTTTCCACAACGTAGGAGAGGGAGAGGTCGGGGATATCAAAGGGGACCGAAACCTTTCTTTCCTAATCCCTTTCAGAACTATCCTAATCAGGGCTATAACTGGCCAATGATGGGTTTCCCGCAACATCCAGGTTTTCAGAACCCCCATTTTCAAACAGGTCAATTTCAACAACCACAAATGCCTTTTTAGGGAGAGGCAGGAACACGGGCAGAGGCAAACAGAGAGGGCAACAGAGGGTGACCTGGGACGACCAGGACCAGGAATTGAACCAACGGGTGACCAGGAGCATGGCCCAGAGCATACAACCGGGAACAAGCAGGGAACATCTCTAGTGGTTAACCTCTCATCAATAACCCTCACTAAGACTCAGGAGAATCTTCTAAACAAAGGCCTGGGTTTTGTCCCCACGAACTACCTAGACCATTTCCAATTACGTCAAGAGCTGGCAACCTTTTTCAGAAGTATCCGCCTCAGAGTTTTCTTTGAGAACAGGGAGGATGGGAATTTGGCAAGAGGGGACACAACCCTGCGTCCTAAATCTACCTTTACACCACAGCTATCTAACCTCCCACAGGAGATAGGCACTTTTGAACATGCTGTGGTTCATGATTTGGAGAACTTACGGACCAAGGACGGACGCTCTTTTTCCAATATGACTAATATTGAGAAGGCGGCTATGAAGGAACTTCAGGACAATCCGACCATTATTCTGAAACCAGCGGACAAGGGAGGAGCGATAGTGGTTTTGGATAAGACCACGTATGACAATGAATGTCTACGTTTACTATCGGATGACAGAAACTACCAAAGACTTGGAGCAGATCCCACGCCCGACATTACTAAAGAAATTACCACCCTGGTGGAGGAGGGAGCAGTGAATAATTGGATTTCCAAACATGAGGCAGAATATCTTATCAAGAACCAACCGAGAGTACCATACTTTTATGTTCTTCCCAAAATACATAAATCTGCCCGGCCACCTCCAGGAAGGCCAATTGTGTCGGGGATTGGATCCCTATTGGAGCCGCTGTCGCAATTTTGCGATTTTTTTCTCAAACCTTTGGTCCAGAAGTTGCCAGCATATCTGCGGGATACTTTGGACATTTTGAATCATCTGAAAGATTTGGATTTCGACCCTCGCAGCGAATTTCTCATAGGTCTTGATATAGAGGCATTGTATACCAACATACCACAGAGAGAAACCCTCAGGGTTCTGGAGGATATTTTATTTGCAGAAAATTGGCAGTATCAAACACCACGGGCCTTTATACTAAACCTAGCTGAGATAGCACTAACCAGGAATTTTTTTGAGTTCGAGGGTACCCTCTTTCTACAGACCCATGGGACTTCGATGGGCAGTACCTTCGCCCCAAGCCTAGCGGGTCTGTATGTGGGTGACTTTGAGAAAACAGTGATCTTTGACCCGGCCTGCCCATGGAGAGAGAATATCAAGGTATGGCGGAGGTATATCGATGATGTGCTTCTTATATGGAAGGGTGATGAACCATCAGTAACCCTATTCCTGGATTGGTTGAATCAGAGAAACCCTTTACTTCATTTCACATCCATGGTTACGAAGACAGGATTACCTTTCCTGGATCTAATGATTGTACCGAAGGGAGGAAAACTACTTACAAAAGTCTATCATAAACCCACCGATAAGAATGCCTTACTTTCTTTTTCAAGTTTCCATCCGAAGTCTCTTAGAGAAAACCTGCCAGTGGGCCAATTCTTTCGTCTGAGACGGAATTGCACAGAGAAATCTTGCTTCAAAGAAGAAGCCACTGCCCTCTCTAAGAAACTTTCCCAGAGGGGGTATCCAGAACGTACAATTAAGAAAGCTAGGAAGAGAGCTACTAATACTAACAGAGAGAATCTCCTGGAGATAGCAACGAGACCCAATGTGGACAAACCAGTATGTGTTACTACCTTTAACACGGCGTCTCATCAAATCAGACGAGTAATACTGAAACACTGGAGAATACTTAACACTAATGGAATGAAAATTGAGAAACCTCTATTCTCTTATAAACGGAGTGCCAATCTGAAAGACATGTTAGTACACACCAGACCTACTCCTTCTCCATCAGGTAAAGTATCAACTACAGGTCAGTTGCCTCCAGTACGGGGTCATTCTAGGTGTGGAAGTTGCAGTGTTTGCCATCTCACGAACAATACGAAATCTATTGATGTTGGCCTCACTTATCCCTGGGAACAAAGGACGCAGACGAATTGCAACTCAGAGGGTGTTATATACTTGATTACCTGTCCATGTCAGATGCGGTATGTAGGTATGACCAACCGGAAGGTTAAGACACGCATCATGGAACATCGGAGTACTATAAGGTGTATGAAGTCTAACACTAAACTTACGGCACATTACTTGGAACAAAATCATACTGTTGAAGAGCTAACATGGACTATTATAGAGAAACTGAGAGTTGATGGCTATACAGGGGATAAGACTAGAGCCTTGCTTCTGAGGGAACAAAAATGGGTGTACCGCTTGCGGAGCCATGAAGTAGGGCTTAACGACGATATTCCCTGGAATGCTCTTAATCGCTAATAATCAGTGCCAATTTTTAATATGTCAACTTTCTCGGTCCTGTGGTTATTCACAATATCCTTCTAGAAGAACTATATCCTGGTATCCAAGGATCTATCCACCTAATGGCCCCGTATTATGGTCGATTTTGATTCTAATCGAGGTGTGTTTTTAAATTCAATCAAGTCCTTAACCCTGAGGCAGTATCCTGTCTTCTTGTCCCTTTGAATTATGGGATTGATTTGCTCCCAAATATTAGCTAATTAGTTAATCCTTAGAAAATATTCAATTTGAGGATGATTACCCGTTCCGTATGTTAATTCTGTGGAAACATCCCCTACACGCATAGATACTGTGATGGGCGACGTCACCACGCGCACGTTGCGCGGGGGATGACGAGCACCATACACGGAATAAATTAAAATGGCAGGTGAGCGGTCTAGATGATACGCTGAGACAGGGTCGTAAGGGATATGGGAGTACGTAGATGACGTACATCATGTGACCGGAATTGGTAACTTCCGCTCGAGAGGGATAAAACAATGTACGTTCAACTCCGCTGCCACTCTACACGGCGGACGGGGACGAGCAATGTTGGCGGAGAACCACCCTTGATGTAGTAAGGAGGGATCGGGTTATGTTTGTGTGTGTATGTATGAGTCCAACGGGCTGATACATGTGGGGCGAATTTCATCTACCTCAGGTGGTGATTGACGGGTGGATACAGTGTCTATTTAAGACTAGAAGGGGAGAAGCACTTCACTGACATTTCATTATAACATGGCTGAATGTGAGGAAGGAGGAAAGTATGATACGATGGATCCTGGGTTGGTTCTTGTTCTTCCTCCCCGTTTTTCATACTGATGATATGCAGATGGAAGCTGTCCCATAATATCACCAGCGTTTGGCTACCTGGGGATTAGTATTTATCACCATCCACTATTATACACCAATTGTACAATTGAAATTACCCCGACTGACGTAATCTTGATTCCGTTAAACTGCCAGGAAGTATTAGATATAGAGATAAGTCTTGCGATATAAGTCCTATTTTGATTGTAATGATTTCAAATGTTTTTATTTCCTTCTTGGAGAGTGTGACCACAGGGGGTCTCCCCTTGCCAGCCGCCATTTCAAATTTGACTGTAGGGTAAACTCGGTGAGTAAAGATACACACCGGACCCCTTCTGGTCAGCGATATTGATTTTGTGGTTGGATGCCTGATGGTTTATAATGCTGGTAAAACAAATAAACATATAAAAATGAAAAATTATATACATACATATAATTAATTATGTTTATGGTCATATAGATATTTCTAATTATGGATATGATCACTGATTTTATCTATTTTCGTTGGCACAAGTAAAGATGGGATAGACATAATAGTCATTCCTTGCAGTATGAATGACACTATGGTTGGTACTGTGGATTGTATTGATTTTTAATACGATATAGTGTTGACCCTTAGGAGATTACTATTCCTGATGGGCTATCTGTTCTTGTTTTGTTTCTTTTGTCGGTTCCCTAGTAACTACATGAACCTTTGGTGAAAATTCCTCAATACGTAAGAAACTGACTTTTAATTTTCTCTCATCTCAATTGGAGGTGAGGGAGAACTTACTGGGAAAGGTAGAGTCCTGAGGAAGGCCGGCGTGACCCGATACGAGGGGCATACACTGACGGCCGAAACATGTTGACCACTTCGCAGTTAAGGAGGGGTGTTAGGAGCACATAGAATCTCCCATTCACCACCATCCTTTGCACTTTTTTATTCTGGCCGGAAGATCCAGGATTAAAACTTTAGGCACAGCGACACTTCCGAGCTAGTTTTAATTCACTTGACTGCACTTTCACTACCGTCGTTCCCAGTCACTTTAGAATTTATTTGTGTCTCTCTTTGTGTTGTATTGTCTTCCCCTACCCTATTGCTCCACCCCAGGCGTGGCTACGCCGGGGTGTTTTTTGTAGCAGCCCAATGATGAAGCATGTCACACATTTGTGTGAGTGAGGGCAGTATTAGAATAGATTGTATGTGCCATTACGTTACATATTTTATTACTCCCTACTCCTTCTGGTGCATAAAGTGTTTACAGGGGGTTCGGGGTAGGTGAGTCCGTACCCTCACCCCTTCTTTTGTGTGTATTATTGTATTGAGCAGCGGTTCAGCTGCAGGGGAATACGGAATTCATTTATAGAAGCTTTTTTCCAGCATTTGTTCACCAATCAGGCATTCACTTACTCATAAACATTGAGATACATATCCATTAATTCCTTGTTGGAATATGGCACAAGAACTGGGCTTATCCTATGGAGAGGAGGTGGCTACTGAGATCTTGGCAGGCCCGTCCCTATTGGGAGACCCGGCAGTGCAGGGGGTCCTTACACAGGGGCAAGGTTGGGATACACTCTTAGAACTGAAGAGGTCCCATGTGAAAACCATACTCCATGGGGCTATCCTCACCGAGTATCTAAGGGGAAATGCGGCTCCACGTGGTCTCCTTGTCACTAATGAACCCCTCATCTTCTTGGAGGATGCGTCGTTTAGAAGGGACTGGGCTTTGATCGCGTGGAAATGCACCAGGGATTGGCTAATCCTGATTATTAGTACAGCTAAGAGATTGGCCGATACCCTGTTGATCCAGATACAGACCACCGAGACAGGTCTGAGGGCGGATATTATTATGTCCACGTTCAGCCATAAGCTGGATGTAGTAAACACGGAATTGAGCGAATACCGGGAGTACTTGATGCAGTCCAAGATAACCAAGTTACAGAAAGACTTGAGGAAATTTTCCAAAGAAAAAGTTTATCCCTACATTACTGACGAGTATGCCCAACAAAAGTTAGCAGATGGGAATAAGGGCAACATGCCGGGTAGAAAACGTAGAGATACTGCAAGTAGTTCCAGCGACAGCAGTGACTATGATTTTCCACAACGTAGGAGAGGGAGAGGTCGGGGATATCAAAGGGGACCGAAACCTTTCTTTCCTAATCCCTTTCAGAACTATCCTAATCAGGGCTATAACTGGCCAATGATGGGTTTCCCGCAACATCCAGGTTTTCAGAACCCCCATTTTCAAACAGGTCAATTTCAACAACCACAAATGCCTTTTTTAGGGAGAGGCAGGAACACGGGCAGAGGCAAACAGAGAGGGCAACAGAGGGTGACCTGGGACGACCAGGACCAGGAATTGAACCAACGGGTGACCAGGAGCATGGCCCAGAGCATACAACCGGGAACAAGCAGGGAACATCTCTAGTGGTTAACCTCTCATCAATAACCCTCACTAAGACTCAGGAGAATCTTCTAAACAAAGGCCTGGGTTTTGTCCCCACGAACTACCTAGACCATTTCCAATTACGTCAAGAGCTGGCAACCTTTTTCAGAAGTATCCGCCTCAGAGTTTTCTTTGAGAACAGGGAGGATGGGAATTTGGCAAGAGGGGACACAACCCTGCGTCCTAAATCTACCTTTACACCACAGCTGTCTAACCTCCCACAGGAGATAGGCACTTTTGAACATGCTGTGGTTCATGATTTGGAGAACTTACGGACCAAGGATGGACGCTCTTTTTCCAATATGACTAATATTGAGAAGGCGGCTATGAAGGAACTTCAGGACAATCCGACCATTATTCTGAAACCAGCGGACAAGGGAGGAGCGATAGTGGTTTTGGATAAGACCACGTATGACAATGAATGTCTACGTTTACTATCGGATGAAAGAAACTACCAAAGACTTGGAGCAGATCCCACGCCCGACATTACTAAAGAAATTACCACCCTGGTGGAGGAGGGAGCAGTGAATAATTGGATTTCCAAACATGAGGCAGAATATCTTATCAAGAACCAACCGAGAGTACCATACTTTTATGTTCTTCCCAAAATACATAAATCTGCCCGGCCACCTCCGGGAAGGCCAATTGTGTCGGGGATTGGATCCCTATTGGAGCCGCTGTCGCAATTTTGCGATTTTTTTCTCAAACCTTTGGTCCAGAAGTTGCCAGCATATCTGCGGGATACTTTGGACATTTTGAATCATCTGAAAGATTTGGATTTCGACCCTCGCAGCGAATTTCTCATAGGTCTTGATATAGAGGCATTGTATACCAACATACCACAGAGAGAAACCCTCAGGGTTCTGGAGGATATTTTATTTGCAGAAAATTGGCAGTATCAAACACCACGGGCCTTTATACTAAACCTAGCTGAGATAGCACTAACCAGGAATTTTTTTGAGTTCGAGGGTACCTCTTTCTACAGACCCATGGGACTTCGATGGGCAGTACCTTCGCCCCAAGCCTAGCGGGTCTGTATGTGGGTGACTTTGAGAAAACAGTGATCTTTGACCCGGCCTGCCCATGGAGAGAGAATATCAAGGTATGGCGGAGGTATATCGATGATGTGCTTCTTATATGGAAGGGTGATGAACCATCAGTAACCCTATTCCTGGATTGGTTGAATCAGAGAAACCCTTTACTTCATTTCACATCCATGGTTACGAAGACAGGATTACCTTTCCTGGATCTAATGATTGTACCGAAGGGAGGAAAACTATTTACAAAAGTCTATCATAAACCCACCGATAAGAATGCCTTACTTTCTTTTTCAAGTTTCCATCCGAAGTCTCTTAGAGAAAACCTGCCAGTGGGCCAATTCTTTCGTCTGAGACGGAATTGCACAGAGAAATCTTGCTTCAAAGAAGAAGCCACTGCCCTCTCTAAGAAACTTTCCCAGAGGGGGTATCCAGAACGTACAATTAAGAAAGCTAGGAAGAGAGCTACTAATACTAACAGAGAGAATCTCCTGGAGATAGCAACGAGACCCAATGTGGACAAACCAGTATGTGTTACTACCTTTAACACGGCGTCTCATCAAATCAGACGAGTAATACTGAAACACTGGAGAATACTTAACACTAATGGAATGAAAATTGAGAAACCTCTATTCTCTTATAAACGGAGTGCCAATCTGAAAGACATGTTAGTACACACCAGACCTACTCCTTCTCCATCAGGTAAATTATCAACTACAGGTCATTTGCCTCCAGTACGGGGTCATTCTAGGTGTGGAAGTTGCAGTGTTTGCCATCTCACGAACAATACGAAATCTATTGATGTTGGCCTCACTTATCCCTGGGAACAAAGGACGCAGACGAATTGCAACTCAGAGGGTGTTATATACTTGATTACCTGTCCATGTCAGATGCGGTATGTAGGTATGACCAACCGGAAGGTTAAGACACGCATCATGGAACATCGGAGTACTATAAGGTGTATGAAGTCTAACACTAAACTTACGGCACATTACTTGGAACAAAATCATACTGTTGAAGAGCTAACATGGACTATTATAGAGAAACTGAGAGTTGATGGCTATACAGGGGATAAGACTAGAGCCTTGCTTCTGAGGGAACAAAAATGGGTGTACCGCTTGCGGAGCCATGAAGTAGGGCTTAACGACGATATTCCCTGGAATGCTCTTAATCGCTAATAATCAGTGCCAATTTTTAATATGTCAACTTTCTCGGTCCTGTGGTTATTCACAATATCCTTCTAGAAGAACTATATCCTGGTATCCAAGGATCTATCCACCTAATGGCCCCGTATTATGGTCAATTGTGATTCTAATCGAGGTGTGTTTTTAAATTCAATCAAGTCCTTAACCCTGAGGCAGTATCCTGTCTTCTTGTCCCTTTGAATTATGGGATTGATTTGCTCCCAAATATTAGCTAATTAGTTAATCCTTAGAAAATATTCAATTTGAGGATGATTACCCGTTCCGTATGTTAATTCTGTGGAAACATCCCCTACACGCATAGATACTGTGATGGGCGACGTCACCATGCGCACGTTGCGCGGGGGATGACGAGCACCATACACGGAATAAATTAAAATGGCAGGTGAGCGGTCTAGATGATACGCTGAGACAGGGTCGTAAGGGATATGGGAGTACGTAGATGACGTACATCATGTGACCGGAATTGGTAACTTCCGCTCGAGAGGGATAAAACAATGTACGTTCAACTCCGCTGCCACTCTACACGGCGGACGGGGACGAGCAATGTTGGCGGAGAACCACCCTTGATGTAGTAAGGAGGGATCCGGTTATGTTTGTGTGTGTATGTATGAGTCCAACGGGCTGATACATGTGGGGCGAATTTCATCTACCTCAGGTGGTGATTGACGGGTGGATACAGTGTCTATTTAAGACTAGAAGGGGAGAAGCACTTCACTGACATTTCATTATAACATGGCTGAATGTGAGGAAGGAGGAAAGTATGATACGATGGATCCTAGGTTGGTTCTTGTTCTTCCTCCCCGTTTTTCATACTGATGATATGCAGATGGAAGCTGTCCCATAATATCACCAGCGTTTGGCTACCTGGGGATTAGTATTTATCACCATCCACTATTATACACCAATTGTACAATTGAAATTACCCCGACTGACGTAATCTTGATTCCGTTAAACTGCCAGGAAGTACTAGATATAGAGATAAGTCTTGCGATATAAGTCCTATTTTGATTGTAATGATTTCAAATGTTTTTATTCCCTTCTTGGAGAGTGTGACCACAGGGGGTCTCCCCTTGCCAGCCGCCATTTCAAATTTGACTGTAGGGTAAACTCGGTGAGTAAAGATACACACCGGACCCCTTCTGGTCAGCGATATTGATTTTGTGGTTGGATGCCTGATGGTTTATAATGCTGGTAAAACAAATAAACATATAAAAATGAAAAATTATATACATACATATAATTAATTATGTTTATGGTCATATAGATATTTCTAATTATGGATATGATCACTGATTTTATCTATTTTCGTTGGCACAAGTAAAGATGGGATAGACATAATAGTCATTCCTTGCAGTATGAATGACACTATGGTTGGTACTGTGGATTGTATTGATTTTTAATACGATATAGTGTTGACCCTTAGGAGATTACTATTCCTGATGGGCTATCTGTTCTTGTTTTGTTTCTTTTGTCGGTTCCCTAGTAACTACATGAACCTTTGGTGAAAATTCCTCAATACGTAAGAAACTGACTTTTAATTTTCTCTCATCTCAATTGGAGGTGAGGGAGAACTTACTGGGAAAGGTAGAGTCCTGAGGAAGGCCGGCGTGACCCGATACGAGGGGCATACACTGACGGCCGAAACATGTTGACCACTTCGCAGTTAAGGAGGGGTGTTAGGAGCACATAGAATCTCCCATTCACCACCATCCTTTGACCACTTCGCAGTTAAGGAGGGGTGTTAGGAGCACATAGAATCTCCCATTCACCACCATCCTTTGCACTTTTTTATTCTGGCCGGAAGATCCAGGATTAAAACTTTAGGCACAGCGACACTTCCGAGCTAGTTTTAATTCACTTGACTGCACTTTCACTACCGTCGTTCCCAGTCACTTTAGAATTTATTTGTGTCTCTCTTTGTGTTGTATTGTCTTCCCCTACCCTATTGCTCCACCCCAGGCGTGGCTACGCCGGGGTGTTTTTTGTAGCAGCCCAATGATGAAGCATGTCACACATTTGTGTGAGTGAGGGCAGTATTAGAATAGATTGTATGTGCCATTACGTTACATATTTTATTACTCCCTACTCCTTCTGGTGCATAAAGTGTTTACAGGGGGTTCGGGGTAGGTGAGTCCGTACCCTCACCCCTTCTTTTGTGTGTATTACACCCAGAACTCCACCCATATAAAGGACACAAATCCCTACCATGATCCTTTGCAAATTCAAATTACCTGCCAGCACTCAACAGACAGCAACCACACACCCACAGCTCATCCATCACACAAGCCACACACCATCAGCACCACAACAAATAGAAACCTCACATACACCTAGCAAAACACACATCACTCACCATCACCACCCATCACCATGCCCCCAAAGAAGAATCACAAGTTCCTAGATAGTGAATTGGAAGTCCTGGTAGATGAGATCCTCAGGGTAGAGCCACAGCTCTTTGGTACACTGGTCCAACAGACACCCATGTCACAGAAAACAAAGATGTGGGAGAGGATCGTCGACAGGGTGAACGCACAATTACCATGTTTGCGCACAAAGACAGACATCCAGAACAGGTGGTATGACGTGCGCAGGAGGGTCAAGGAGCTGCTGAAGAAGGACTACATCTTGAGCCAATACACCGGCAGTGGCCCTCCTGCCAAGCCAGTATATCTCAGGCCCTGGGAGGAGAAGGTGCGGGCCATCCTACCACCAGTGAGCGTCTATGGACTAGAAAACATCCCAGAGCCTGGTGAGTACACAACAAATGTACACAATATTCTGCGACTACACACACACATCACTGTCAAGGGAGAGTCAAACCATGCACTCTTAGCAAATACACAGCAACCAGAACAGAATCATCCCAAAATGTGTATGTCACTCAGAGAAACACAACACATGCCATCACAAAGTGACATTTAACTGTGTCATCACATGTACAAACACAACTACAACTACAGCTAGGCAGTGGCACAAATATAACTGACAAACACATCCAGACAAGTAGCCACCACTACAACACCAGCACACAGTGAAGCCCACTGAAAGAAAGGAAATATGTGTATGCTGGGCAAGTCAGTGTAGCCAATAGCATCATGGGAGTTGTAGGCACAGATATTGCTCACCCCCACAACTGTCCCATCAACACCACCCTGAACCATGCGCACATCACAGGGAGTGGAAAACAACTTACAAGATGGCTGACACTGGCTACTGCTGTGGGGAGCACAAGGCCCTGCTGGCAACTGTGCAACAACCAACAGCAGGACACCACTGACTGACATCCTGAAAGACAACTTGCACTCCCTGCAATGGAACCACGTTCCATGGTGGGATATCTGGCTGGGTGGGAAGGAGGACTCACAGCCCTGACCATAGTTACCAGCAGCGTTTCTCACACACACCCCTAACACAAACTCCACAAAACTCACCTGGGAGAATGCATTGCCCCACACTCCAATCAAATATCCCACAAAGAACCACAACCCTGGGTCATGCTGAGTGAAGCACAGGGACACACATGGGACCTGTAGCAGAACTAACCCCAGGATAACACTGTCAGCCATCTTGTCAGCACAGGCACACAACCCCACAGGGAAGCAGAGTCAAAGGGAAGGAAGCATGGGCATTCTGGGAAGGGGGGTGGAGGCAATAGCATGATGGGAGTGGTAGTCACAGCTCAACATCCCCCACCCACATGGCCCAGCAAGCTCACACTCAAGCAAGCACACCCCACAGAGAGTGGAAAGCCCCATCAAAGATGTCTGACACTGGTGCTCTGTTGTGGGGATCACACGGCCCTGCTGGGAACTTGGCCACCAACCAACACCAGGACACCACTGTCAGCCATCTTGCCATTGCTCTCACACTCACACACAGTGAAGTCCACCCAAAAGCAAGTAAGTATGGGCATGCTGGGAAGTGGGGTGTAGGCAATAGCATGATGGGAGTGGTAGTCACAGCTCAACATCCCCCACCCACATAGCACAGCAAGCTCACACTCAAGCATGCACACCCCACAGAGAGTGGAAAGCCCCATCAAAGATGTCTGACACTAGTGCTCTGTTGTGGGGAGCACAAGGCCCTGCTGGCAACTGTGCAACAACCAACAGCAGGACACCACTGCCAGCCATCTTGCCATTGCTCTCACACTCATACACACTGAAGTCCACCCAAAAGCAAGTAAGTATGGGCATGCTGGGAAGTGGGGTGGAGGCAATAGCATGATGGGAGTGGTAGTCACAGATATTGGTCACCCCCACAACTGTCCCATCAACACCACCCTGAACCATGCGCACATCACAGGGAGTGGAAAACAACTGACAAGATGTCTGACACTGGGCACTGCTGTGGGGAGCACAAGGCCCTGCTGGCAACTGTGCAACAACCAACAGCAGGACACCACTGACTGACATCTTGCCATTGCTCTCACACTCACACACACTGAAGACCACCCAAAAGCAAGTAAGTATGGGCATGCTGGGAAGTGGGGTGGAGGCAATAGCATGATGGGAGTGGTAGTCACAGATATTGGTCACCCCCACAACTGTCCCATCAACACCACCCTGAACCATGCGCACATCACAGGGAGTGGAAAACAACTGACAAGATGTCTGACATTGGGCACTGCTGTGGGGAGCACAAGGCCCTGCTGGCAACTGTGCAACAACCAACAGCAGGACACCACTGACTGACATCTTGCCATTGCTCTCACACTCACACACACTGAAGTCCACCCAAAAGCAAGTAAGTATGGGCATGCTGGGAAGTGGGGTGGAGGCAATAGCATGATGGGAGTGGTAGTCACAGATATTGGTCACCCCCACAACTGTCCCATCAACACCACCCTGAACCATGCGCACATCACAGGGAGTGGAAAACAACTGACAAGATGGCTGACACTGGCTACTGCTGTGGGGAGCACAAGGCCCTGCTGGCAACTGTGCAACAACCAACAGCAGGACACCACTGACTGACATCCTGAAAGACAACTTGCACTCCCTGCAATGGAAGCAAGGTCCATGGTGGGATATCTGGCTGGGTGGGAAGGAGGAGCGGATGACAACCAAATACAACCAATGCAGACCATGTACACACCCCAACATTCACATAGAAATGCCCAAATAATGCAGGACAATGTGCTACACCAATATCAACCCCTGACAACTTAGGACAATGCATTGTACAGGCCCGCATCCAGAGGTACAGTCACAACTGTCAGGTGTGTCAACCATTGATGCCTGCAGAAACATAACATACATTGTGTGTGTCTCCCAAAAACAGGTGATGATGGGGACACAGCAGCAGATGCTGAGGAGTCCTCGTCCCAGGCTCAAGAGGATACGGAGCTCACTGGCGTGGAACAGCCTCTGCCCTCCTCGGATGACGAAGACTTACCTGGCACCTCCGGAGCAAGTCATCATGCAGCACCAGCAGGACCACCAGCTGCACCCCCTGCACCCACCCCTCCAACGACTGTCAACACACAAACCACCCCTGCCGACATGGACAGACCAAGGAGCAGCACCACCACCAGCACAGGGACCCTGGACCAACGTGGGGCCTTGGACACCACCACCACCAACAACCCACAAGGTGGCCCAGGGTCACCTGTGCCTGCCACCTCAGGTACTGCACGTGTCGCATGGGGTGGTGGGAGGGGTGGGAGACATAGGTCGCTGCTCACAGAGGGATCTGGACTGCATGATGACCCACAACTGGCACGCATAGCTGATGCGTACCAGTCCAGCACCGGAGAGTTCAGCCAGGTAGTGGGGCTCCTCAGGGACATTAAACAGCAGCAGGCTGCCCATCATGCCCGCTTGGACTCACACATGTCCCGCGTGGAGTCCAAGTGGGACACACTGCAAGAGATGACGGCGGTGCATAGGGACATATTACAATGCCTCCGCCAGATGAGCAGCAACCAGTCAACACCTCCCTGTGTGCCCACAACATCTGCTGCTGAAACAACTGCAGGGAGGCAGGATGACTCTGGCGGAGAGTCCCCTGCACCGCAGCAGCCTGCACTTGAGGATCCCCCCCAAAGAAGAGGGGCCGTCCGAGGAGGGGCAAGTGAGAGGCCGATGGCCATGTGCAACCCCCAGGAAGCCAAAACCTGTTCTGGAGAATAACCTTTGTGCGCAAACTGTTCACCCTGTTGACTGCAACACAACTCTCCCACATGACATGGGGAGCTCAAGTTGGACCAATGTCTCTGATTACTGTGGATTTTACTCTGGACATTTCTGCTACCAGGACTTCCAAATTATCTAGGAACTTTGGATCACAATCACAATGTACAGCACCCAACAACCTGTGCACTATACACTATGTGTCAATAAACTCACTTATACACCATACTTGCCTCTGTTGTGATTCCTATGTTGTCTCAGAAGTTGCGATGATGATCGGGGAAATGACACTGTGCATGCTAACTGCTACAGCAAGTACAACACCGGCATGTGAGTCATGGCGACTTCACACATATGGGGGAGGCACACCACCAGGGCTACACAACACATACACACCATGGACATCTGACTCATCGCCTACACTGGTGTTGCCAGGAAATACGTTGCATTGCACAGACCCAACACCTATTCACAGTCTGTGTTAACTAGCCCACTGGTGCAGAAAGCAAATGTCAGTCAGATGTGTGACCACAGACAACGCACATCACAAAGTGAAGCACAGGTTTATTACACATTTGCAACATGTTGAAACCACCACAGATGCAAGGTAATCCCACCTGGCAGCGGGCACATAGTCAACAAGTGTAGAAGGAAGGAAGTCCATGGGTGTGGTGCACATCACCTGTAGGGACACAACAGCTACCACCCGGGAAGTCGAATCACGGTGTTGGGGATCACAGTTGACCAAACGACTCTGAAAGTACCCTGTGAAGGACAGAAATGCTGGCAGTCGCATGGATGGGGCAGGTACACAGTTGCTACCATCCGGGTAGAGACCCCGGTAATTTGCGGGTGGCCCATGCTTCTAGCCAATGGAGCGTCTGTCTTCAACAAGCTAGGTATTGATCAGGAGCGACTTTCATCATTAACCTGTAACCACATTGAGGGGGCACAGGTTATGGCCCAGATCGATATTGAGGGTATTTTAATTGTATTTATCTTCACGTGCACATTATTTTACTAATTTGGTCCTGAAGAAGCGCCAACGACCTTTATGGCGATAGAGGCGCGAAACATGTTGACGTATGACCCATGACCCCTGGGCATAGTGTGCCTCCAGTCATTTTTATTTTAGCAGTTAAATTCTGCTAAGGGTACATCTTTTCAAAATTTGCTGCATGATGACCCTTTTATTACTATTTTGTCATCATTTTGCACACACTTTTTCTACCCTCCACATAGGACCCATCCCCGCACACCCGCATGCACCATCCAGCGGTCCTCAAAAGATCTCCGATAAAGTGACCCTTCGGGGGGCCCGTAGGGAATTGCAGCGCCGGCCCTACGAGGAGCAACCGCCCGATGATGAAGCATGACATCCTTCGGGGTGTGTGAGGGCATCAGAGGACAAAGAGTGGTCTTCTTTTTACCCGAGTGGGTCCGTAACCTAGGAAACCGTTTCACTCTTCTTTCCTCTTTCTTCTCTTTTTTAAGGGCATGGGTGACTGTTTGCACCTGGCCATAGGAACAGTGTCCTCCTGGTGGTTTACAAGGACAGAAATGACACACAGTCAAAAGTACTGAAGAACAGGACAGAACTGCAATACTCATGCACAATACATGTTACAAGATACCCACCCAGAACCAAGTTAGCATGTCAACACTGTTGGGGAGTACAGACTACCTGCAAGGACACATCGCTACACGCATACAGACATGTAGCCCATGGACACACTCAAACAGCACCAGAGCACCACCAACACATATCATGCAAACTCACATCATTGACATGTCATCTCTGGATACTCACATTCAGCTGAAGAAGTTGGTGATGAGCTGTGTGCGGACATCACCCTCAACATCATCATCATCTTCACTGGCATCGTGGTCCAGGCCAGGATCCGCCACAGGTGGCGGACGTTGGTCATCGTCATCCAGGATGAGAGGCAACTCCTTCCGCACTGCCATGTTGTGGAGCATGCAGCAGACGATGATAATCTTGCACACCTTTGCTGGGGCATATGGGAGGGACCCTTCTGTCTTGTCGAGGCAGCGGAAGCGGCTCTTCAGGAGAGGGGCGTCAGCAACCACGGCATGTTGGGGTATCCGGAGTCACCTACATACAGACAATTGCACATTAGCAGAGTTGGAAAAGAGGGTGGAACACTACATAGCAGAACACACACAATGGTACAAAGTCAGTACAACCCTACAAGCCAGGCACGCTGGTTCCGCATCTGTGCCATCATCCTCGGGATGCGACTACTCCTCATCACGTACGCATCGTGTGCAGAACCAGGGAAACGGGCACACACGTGTGTGATGCTCATATCTGCAAGACAGACCACCAGTGCATTGACCGAGTGGTAGTGTTTGCGGTTACGGTAGGCCTGCTCTTGGGCCTGTGGTGGTTCCAACGCCACATGTGTCCCATCAATGGAGCCAATGACATGCGGCATCCTCCCCAGGGCATAGAAGTCACTCTTCACGCCAGTGAGTCGTTGGAGTCTAGGGAAATAGATGTACTGGTTCAGGTATATCAACATAGCCTCCAAAACATCCCGGAGCACACGGCTGAACATGGTCTGTGACATCCCACCAGCAGTCGCCAGAGTGTGTTGAAAGGTACCAGTGGCAAAGAAGTGTAGGGCTGCCATCACCTTCACCTTGGGGGTCAGCGCTGTAGGGTACGGACGGCCAGGTTGCAAATGTGGTGCCAAGCGCACTGCCAAATCCTCAATCAGCTGCCTGGTGAAGCGGTACCGTCGGATGCTGTCACGTTCCACCATCGTTGCCAGGTCAGGGAATGGTCTATGGACAGCTGGTGCCCTGCAGTGCATAGGTGAAGAAAGAAAGATTGTCAGTCACCCCACATATGTGGCATTGAACACACTCAACATCACATGATACATCATAATGAGGCACAAGTACATGATGTGTGCAGTTCCGTACGGATATGTATGGCACATACATGGTCAATATCTAACATCACAGTCCAACAAGTGGCATCAATAAGTCCCAGGTCATGCCATCGGATACCATGAGGCCGTGTCCCAGTACCCATCTCCTGCTGCCAAATAACAAACACACGCCACAGTGACATGTGAGGACTGATGTGCCCCAGGCATCACAGCTCAACGACAGGTAGATTCCCAGGGACCCTGTATTGCCACATGGACACTGGCATGACATGGTGTATCATGTATACACCACAGCAAAACAACCATGAGCCCCACAGGTAGTGGTCCGTGTTGCCTCGGCAGGACAGACATGGACGTCTGTGACACACACACGCACAACATCAAAGTCCATGCACAAACAACGTGGATGTGGAGACTGCCTCCCATTGTGCACATGAAATCAGAGACATTGTAATCACAACATGCACACAGACTGTGGAGGACCATCAACATTGTGCCAATGGGTCACCCTGGGTTGAACATAACGTCCCACAGGGGGTATGTGACATGACATACACATACACCACCGTGAACTGTGACCATGCCACATGCACAGATATGAACAGTTGCACATCACAGTGGTCATGTACACGAAACACCAAGGATTCTGTCCCCATAAACACGTGCACAGCCTGGGGGTGGCTGCCCCCAAGTGACACCCACAGAACAACATGTTCACCCCCATACACGGAATAGGTAATGCAGCCTTACATGCCCTAGGATACAGTTTGGACAGGCTGTGGTGTTGTAGGTGTGCCCCTCACTGCCTGGGAAGTATATGTGGCTGGCATATGTTCACCTGTGACAGGCATGGTGACATATGCCAGTGACTTGTACAGGGACGCGTTAGACAGCAAGGGACCGATCAGTGCGCACACATTGGCCATTGCATTCAATGTGCGCTGGTACGCGTTGTATTGGCAATACGACTTGGACAGCAATGGACCGATCAGTGCGCACACATTGGCCATTGCATTCAATGTGCGCTGGTACGCGTTGTATTGGCAATACGCCTTGGACAGCAATGGACCGATCAGGGCGCACACATTGGCCATTGCATTCAATGTGTGCGGGTACGCGTTGTATCCTATGTACGCGTTGAACAGCAATGGTCCGATCGGTGTGCCCGGCCGGCCCATTGCATTCAATGTGTGCGGGTACGCGTTGTATCCTATGTACGCGTTGAACAGCAATGGTCCGATCGGTGTGCCCGGCCGGCCCATTGCATTCAATGTGTGCGGGTACGCGTTGTATCCTATGTACGCGTTGAACAGCAATGGTCCGATCGGAGTGCCCGGCCGGCCCATTGCATTCAATGTGTGCGGGTACGCGTTGTATCCTATGTACGCGTTGAACAGCAATGGTCCGATCGGTGTGCCCGGCCGGCCCATTGCATTCAATGTGTGCGGGTACGCGTTGTATCCTATGTACGCGTTGAACAGCAATGGTCCGATCGGTGTGCCCGGCCGGCCCATTGCATTCAATGTGTGCGGGTACGCGTTGTATCCTATGTACGCGTCCAACAGCAATGGTCCGATCGGTGCGCACCCATTGGCTATGGCCTGGCCTGGCAACGGACGCGTTTTCAAAATTTGAACGAGTCTGATGCTGTAAATTCAGTTGGTCACCCACAACAATGTTGCAATTTCATGGGTGTCACGAAGTTGAACAATTGAAGGATGCTGGGGGCGTGTGTAAGTGGTGCAATTCCATGGATTGGCCAGATTCAGATGATGCAAATGACTTGGACCTATCACTTTGGACACATGGGACAGTATCTGCCGCTGCAGCACACATATAATGCTGGCTGTTCCCCTGAGAGCTCACTTGCCTGCACTACATGCTCCAGGACGACATCTGCCACTACACTGCTGCTGTATCTGCACCCTCTGGACCCTGAAATGGCACGTACTGTGGAGAGAGCCCCAGCCTTCAGCACTGAGGAGAACCAGGCCCTGCTGGATGGCCTCCTTCCACAGTACAGCAAGCTGTATGGGAAAGCAGGGGAGCAGGTGAGTGTTCTGTCCACTGCCTTTCTAAATGTGCATGTTGTCTGACTAGCAAGGCTAACAGTCTGCACGCCACTGGCTAGCAGGCTCACTGAGTAGTCGTCACCCCCCATAGTGTGTAGTTACATGCACTGGACAGGTATAGTGCAGTGACAATGCATTTAAACTAGGTTTTACTTCCCAGGCAATGATACCATGTAGTAACTGCTGGCATACTGTCCATAGCCATCGTTGCACTGCCTGTGTACATCATGTGCCCCTGTGATTGAGACATGTATATCCAACTGTGTAATGCACGGATATGTTGCATGTGTAGTAATGGCATTCTCACTTTGTTATCCTCACAGGTTGATGCCCACCAGAAGCAGAAGATATGGCTGACCATCGTCTGGGCAGTGAGATCCGTGGGGGTCTACAAGCGCCGGATCCGCAACTGCCAGAAGAGGTGGCAGGACCTTCGGGGCTGGACCCGGAGGATCGCACGGGTCTAGCTGAAGCTGTCGCCTCCTCGCAGGAGGGGCAGACACCGGACCCTGACCCCCCACATGCTGAGGATCCTGGCGGTGGTCTTCCCTGATCTGGATGGGCAGCTGAAGGCCAGAGAGCAGCAAGGAGGGGGTGAGTCCATGTCTGCATTGTGAACTATGTCTGCCATGCTATGTGCCCTCCTCTGGCCTGGTTAAACTCCCACAGTATATCAGTCTTGTGGTCCAGGACCCATGTCCCTCTATTGTGCACTGCCCACTCCTCATCTGATACCCAGGTGTGGCCCTTACAGTCAGGGTATTGTGTCACTTGGGTACTGTGTCCTTGCAGTTTGCTTGACTCAAGGTGGGGGACAGCATCTGTTTCCCTGACTCTGTGGTGGGCATCATGGGTGGGTCCATTGCTTACACATTGCCTGTGTTCTGACATGTGTTCTGCGTGTCATTTTGATATGTGGCCCAATTGCTGAGCTGATCCACCACATGTGCCTGGGGTATCTGGCACACACCCATGCTGCGGGTGGGAACAATGTTTGTGCCCCAGGAGTGTGTATATAACGTGTGTCACACATACTTAGCCAGCTGCCTACTGTCCAGGGCTCATCCCTCATTCATGTGGGACAGGACAGTCATGCCTACTCCAGGCCATGCAATACACTCTGTACTCACACTGCCGTGTATCAGCTGACACGTTTTGCTCAGTGATTTGTCCCCTCAGGTGTCTGCCTCTGTGTCAGTGTGCTGTGGCTTCGTTGTCATGTCTGCTGGGGTGTTCCTCGGTTGGGGCTCCGCATGCCACCGGAGATGTGACCATAGGAGATGATACATGTGTGACACATAGGTGTTTGATCACCTGACCGTGCAGACTGGGGTATGCGAATATGAGGTTCAGGCAGCTGTTTCCCATTCACAGCAGATTGTGATGTGCTCAGGTGCAGAGGGTAGTGTTACAGGTCTCCCATATGTACAATGGGTATGACCTGGACAGATGAGGGTACAGATGATGTGGTGTGTGGGGGATGTACATGTGCACTTGTTCAGCTCCAGGACTTGCATTCCCCATGATCTACTATTGTGACACAGTGCAGAGTATTGTTGTCTGGCTGCCCTGCCCATGTGACTGGAGACAGTGATATATGACTTAGCAGGCATGGCTGTGCCATGGCATGTGACTTCCTATTAGTGATCCTGCAGGGGAGTGACATGTGCTACATGCACACCATTGTGGCAATGGCTATCAGGACATGGGTGCATCATGGTGTCTGTCGCTGGTATGCATCACATGCATTTCCTATTTGACTCTGGGCATCCCTTTCATCCGGACACCTGCACTGACTCAGTGGCAAGAGTTGTGATGTGTGCATGTCCACATGCTTCACCGGGTTCTCTGCACTGTCCAAATACTGTGTAGGTGGTGCATGTGTCCACACTGGGGTATTGCCATCCCACAGACACCAGACAGATGGGTGCAAGGCCAGGTGGGATGTGAGTGCCATGGTTGACCATCAGACTGACAATTGACTTCTCCTGTTCTGTTTGTGCAGTTTTAGCAATGCTCAACTAAGGATGCCAGGGCTTGCTCTGTAATGTGCTGTACTTACTGTGGTGTGTGCGTTCGGTGCAGGTGACTGATGTCTGTCTGTTTCCCTATTGATTGCAGATACATCCACGGCCACAGGAGGGGACAGCTCCATGGACCAGGAGGAGCCGCAGAGCCAGACTGGGTCAGCAGCCGAGGAGTGGTCGGAGGGACCCAGTGGCACGGAGGGCGAGGGGAGCCACACCGAGGAGTCCTCAGCACCATCCACCTCAGCTGAGGACCAGAGCAACTCGGACGATGACTCCCTTATGGAGGTGGGTGTCAGCAGCCACCACACCCCAGCTAGTGTTGCTGTCCCCGCCACCACCACCACCGCCCTCCCGTTGGCTCCCATTCCCGAGGTCTGTGGAGGCTCCCATGTTCTGGAGCGTGTCTCCTTCGGGCCAGGCACCGCACCCCCTGCCCATGTGTCCCCTGCTGCCCTGAGTGAGGAGTCTGTGTACCTCCTCCGCCAGCTCCATGTAGGACAGACAGCGATGCTGAGTGTCCTCCATGCACACACCAGTCTGTTGACTCAGCTGGTGTCATTCATGGAGGGCATCTCATCGGGCATGTCTGACCTACAGAGGGGCAATAGGTCCATGGACTCCTCCCTGATGGCAGCAGTGTCCCTCCTCCGACAGTCCCTCACCCCTCCTGCCTCTGCCCCATCCACACTCCCCAGCACCTTACCCGTCCCAAGCACACACACACACTGGCACAGGCACACACCAGCACAGACACATGCAGCAACGGACACACACGCCACAAACAAGACGCACACGCACGCAGCGTCAGGGGACTGCAACCACACTCACAGGGGATGGGGCACAGGCACAAACACACGCATCCATAAGCACTGCGCAGTCCTCAGTTGCCTCTCCCTCCAAAGACCCCTCCCTTGCCTCACCTGCAACCCCAAACACACAGCAGTTCTTCCTCTGTGACCTTGGCCTCTTCCCCTCCGACCCAGCTGATCCAGCATTCAGGGGGAAGAGGAAGCCCACCCACATGGAGCGGAGTGCCCCTGGCCCCTGGACACCATCCCCCAGGCGCAGACCGACTGAGGCCCCCACCCGCAAGTCCCCCCGGTCCCGGAAGAGCAAGACCCCGCCGCCGCCCTGCAGCTCAGGCACCAAGTCTCCTTCCTCCATCCCTCAGGCCCCCACTCCACAGGTGCCCCCACCACACCCTGCCCCAGGTTCCCCCACCCACAGATACACCATCCCCAGAAGGGTCAGGCCTTCTCCCCCTGCCACTTGCTCTTCCGGCCCCACACCCCCCGCTGCGCTTGTCTGTACCACTGATGTGGTGAGGGTGTCCTCCCCCTCTGTCCTGCCCACCTTACCTGATCCCCATTCTCCTCCCCTGGAGGTGGGCACTGCAGTGGAGTCCACTATCACCCTGTCTGACTTGGGCGCTGCAGTGGCGGACCTGTCCACTCCATCTGCAGGGTCCACTGCAGTTGTGCCGGCACCCACAACATTTGAGTCATGCCCCCCAGTTGTGCCGGCACACACCATGTCAGACACCTCCACTGCAGTTGTCAGTGGCTCTCCAGCACCCACCACCCCTTCCCTGCCTCCTCCTGGTAAGCCCTGATCCTGTCCCTGCGGTGCCTGGCCTGCCCCCCGTATGCCCCTCCTAGGGGATTGTCCCCGGTTGTGATCAGTGCAGGCATGCGTAGGGTGACATCTGCCACTGTCACCCTGTATAGACTTCCTTGATGGACTGGCCATTGGCTTTTGTTGATACCTTGCAGTTCTTCCAAGTTTTGAACCCACATGCTAAATAAAGCAACTTTCTGTTCTCTAGAGGTTTTGCTTCTGATGTACATGATGTTGATGATGCTAACCGTGCCCTTGCTGCAGTGATGGTGATTTTTGTACTCATGAAAATGAAGTGTTACTGTGCATGAACCCATGTGTTCTAGGGGGACAGTGTCCTATCCTGTGGTGAATCCATGTCGTCCTTAGCAGCATCTGAGGGTGTAATGTATTCAATATTTGGCAATGGGATTTCCTACTTACATTAGCAATGTCACATCTGTGGGTTCCACCCATGCACATCTGTTGTGTTTGCCATTGTTCAATTAGTATAGTTCCCTGACCGTGTGGCCATCACCACTGGACATGCAGGTTTGGGCATCAATGGGGAAGGACTCTTCTGTGTTGTCAGTGCAACTTGCTATACATGTGTGTTGGATCTGTGCTGTTGATTTCGTTGACATTCCCATGACCAGGCTGATGTGACGGGAGCCTTCATTTGGTGCTAATTGTTGACTGTGTGACCAAGTGTTCTGCTGACATGATGGAGCCCTACTGATGCGACATATGGCACAGCTTTCCTCACACAGGAGTGGAGTCCCCTCATGGCAGTGTGTACTCCTGTGACATCTCGTGCGCCCAAGGTGTGTGTTGTATGAGCATGTGTGTGTGTTCACTTCCATGTTGCTGTGCATGCTGGGATCCCTAGTGATGTTCCTGTTTGTGATGCTTGCTGAGTTGAGCTATGTTCCCCCAAAGTCTTCTCCCTGGGTTATCTGTGATGTGGGTGCATGGCACATTACTGGTCATCAGGGTGTCACCCATAGGTGTGTTTGCTGTCAGGGCTGAGTTTGTGGGCAGACGCTGATGTGTCACAGTCCGGATTCCCCTTTGCACTTGTTGTTTACACCTGTCATGTGATTTCTGGTTTGTGTTAGCTTTCATTGGTTGTGACACGTTGTGTGTGTGACTGCTGGCACTCCTCAGGGCTGCAATGTTGGTAGTTGTCTATGTGTGTTCTTTGTGGGTGACCTTGGCTTCTTCATAGGTGTGTGACTGTGGCTGGGATCCCATTCGTTGGTGTGGTATTGCCGTCATGTCCATGTACAGCGTAGTGTGCAGTGTGTCAGACATTCAGGAGTCTGGTAGAGTGGCCATGTGTGATGTGTTCCTGCACCTTGGTTCCCACCACCCCCCTGGGATTGTCATGGGTGCATGTGCAATGTCACCAGTGCATGTGAGCTTCACTGCTGCACATTGTTGGAGGTCGAGGTGTGTGGTGTTGAGTGTGTGCAGATGAGAGTTGTTGCCCGGCTAGACCCCTGCCTCCATGTTGGCCTTGGCTGACAGGCCGTGCTGGTTGATTTGTGCTTGTGTAGGTGTGATGGTAGTTTGTGGCTCAGGACACATGACTGTGTTTCACAGTGTGAACGACATCTAGCTTTGTCATCACAGTGGGATTGTAATGCAGCCCAGGGTCACCACATTGTGGGGGCCCTGGGTGTGGTGCTGTGGTGTCTGTGTGTCTTGCTGTGTCAGTTGCTGTTCCTACATGCACGTGTGACATGTGTGATTTGTGCTCCCTCTCATCTGACAATGCCTGATTGCCCACATAGGGGATTTGGATCCATGAGTTACCTTCGTGTGGCACTGTATGCACGTCTGTGTAATTGGTATTCAGGCCTCCTCATGTGTTGTGTGTTTGCCTGGGGACACTGGTACCCCCCTCAACTGTTGTGTTTGATGTGCAGTGTGGGTCTGCCTGTTTGTGTTTGTGCATCTGCACCACTGCATTGGCATATCTTTAGTGTGCCATTGGCTGTATGTTGTTTGGTGTGTTTGCCCTGCTGTCCCTGGGACTCCTAGGTCAACAGTCAGCACAATGATCATTGTGTGTGTGTCCCATTGCTGCCATGGTATGGTATCTGTTCACCTCCCTTCTACAGTCTCCACTGGGTATCTGAATTTGTGTGCCCATTGGTGCAAATATGTGGGTCTGCATTCTGATGGTCACTTCTGTCATTGAGTCATTGATGAATGTTGACAGTGTCAGCCCCCATGGGTGATGTTTGTCTGCACATGGCCAAAGGTATGTCTTGTTTGCACTGCACTGTTTGCCTCCCCCATTCTATGTTGCTATGGGACACAAGCACTACTTTGCCACTGATGTGTTTGTTGTTCTGTGACCAGGAATAATCCATGCAGTTTGGCAGTTGCAGCTTATTCTTTGTCAACACATACATTTTGGTCACTGTGATGATGGGGGTTTGGACCCCATTGCCACAATGTTCAATTTGTGCTTCAGCTATGGACCCCACACTCACATTTTGGTCACTGTGATGATGGAGGTTTGGACCCCATTGCCACAATGTTCAATATGTGCTTCAGCTATGGACCCCACACTCACATTTTGGTCACTGTGATGATGGGGGTCTGGACCCCACTGCCACAATGTTCAATATGTGCTTCAGCTATGGACCCCACACTCACATTTCAGTCACTGTGATGATGGGGGTCTGGACCCCACTGCCACAATGTTCAATATGTGCTTCAGCTATGGACCCCACACTTACATTTTGGGCACTGTGATGATGGGGGTTTGGACCCCATTGCCACAATGGTCATGGCCTGCTTGCATTGTGGGTGCCACACACATTTATGTGTGGCACTTGTGATAGGGGGTCACATTGTATGTCCACAGTCCTGTTCAGTGTTGTAGGCATTTGACACAGTCTACACACGCTTGTCATGGTGTTCGGGGGGATGTCTTTGTGTTGCATTCTTTCTGCTGGTGTGTGCTTCTTGTGGCATGTATTTGCCATCCTGTGAGTGGGGGTGGTAGTAGTAGGCATCCAGCCCCCCCTGGGTAGAGGTGGTAGTAGTGGTAGGCACCCCCTGGGTAGAGGTGGTAGTAGTGGTAGGCACCTGGCACCCCCTGGGTAGAGGTGGTAGTAGTGGTAGGCACCTGGCACCCCCTGGGTAGAGGTGGCAGTAGTGGTAGGCACCTGGCACCCCCCTTGGTAGAGGTGGTAGTTGTGGTAGGCATCCAGCCCCCCATGGGTAGAGGTGGTAGTAGTGACAGGCACCCAGCCCCCCATGGGTAGAGGTGGTAGTTGTGGTAGGCATCCAGCCCCCCATGGGTAGAGGTGGTAGTAGTGACAGGCATCCAGCCCCCCATGGGTAGAGGTGGCAGTAGTGGTAGGCACCTGGCACCCCCTGGGTAGAGGTGGTAGTAGTGGTAGGCACCTGGCACCCCCTGGGTAGAGGTGGCAGTAGTGGTAGGCACCTGGCACCCCCTGGGTAGAGGTGGTAGTAGTGACAGGCATCCAGCCCCCCATGGGTAGAGGTGGTAGTAGTGGTAGGCACCTGGCACCCCCTGGGTAGAGGTGGTAGTGGTGACAGGCATCCAGCCCCCATGGGTAGAGGTGGTAGTAGTGGTAGGCACCTGGCACCCCCTGGGTAGAGGTGGTAGTAGTGACAGGCATCCAGCCCCCCATGGGTAGAGGTGGCAGTAGTGGTAGGCACCTGGCACCCCCCTGGGTAGAGGTGGCAGTAGTGGAAGGCACCTGGCACCCCCTGGGTAGAGGTGGCAGTAGTGGTAGGCACCTGGCACCCCCTGGGTAGAGGTGGCAGTAGTGGTAGGCACCTGGCACCCCCCTGGGTAGAGGTGGTAGTAGTGACAGGCATCCAGCCCCCCATGGGTAGAGGGGGTAGTAGTGGTAGGCACCTGGCACCCCCATGGGTAGAGGTGGTAGTAGTGGTAGGCACCTGGCACCCACTGGGTTGAGGTGGTAGTAGTGGTAGGCACCTGGCACCCCCTGGGTAGAGGTGGTAGTAGTGACAGGCATCCAGCCCCCCATGGGTAGAGGTGGTAGTAGTGACAGGCATCCAGCCCCCCATGGGTAGAGGTGGTAGTAGTGGTAGGCACCTGGCACCCCCATGGGTAGAGGTGGTAGTAGTGGTAGGCACCTGGCACCCCTGGGTAGAGGTGGTAGTAGTGGTAGGCACCTGGCACCCCTGGGTAGAGGTGGCAGTGGTGGTAGGCACCTGGCACCCCCTGGGTAAGGGTGGTAGTAGTGACAGGCATCCGGGCCCCTATGTGTATATGTGGCATTGGTGATGGGCATCCCGCCCCTATGGTGCTGCTGTTTCTGGAGTAAGTAATTTCTGCATCCCTGTGTGTGTGTGTGATATGTCGGGTACGTGTAGTTCGTGTTTGTGGTTGGGGTCTGACCTACCTTCTGCGCCGTACGCGTCCGTGCCTGTTCCGGTAGTAGATATAGAATATTGGTAGGATCGGAATGATGGGATTCATTGTTGGTTCGTCTCGTTCGTCTTCGTCATTGCTTCGCCTTGTCCTCGTCGCTGCCGTGTTCGTCTCGTAGCCGTGGATCGTGTTGTGGTGCGAATCGGAGCTTATGTGCGTCTCTCCCGGATGCTTTGACGTGCCGTGCGTAGCGACGGGTTTGGCGCGTACGGGAAGCGCATCGTACTTGTCCGGCCGGACGGGGCTGCTTTTTGGCTTCCGGGCGACTCGTATCTGCGTTTACGGATCCGGCTCGGTCGGGGATCAGGACCTGGATTGGGTGAGTACGACTCGGTCGGAATCTGTGCTGTTGTGCGCATCGTACTTGTTTGTTCGGATTCATGTGCGAATCGGTCGGGAAACAGGCATTCGCATGGCTTTTTTCTCGACCGAATGGCGTTGGGTGCGTCTCCGACCGAGATCGGAATCGACCCCTAATTATGGAATCTATAGATTCTGGATTGCTTTGAGGGATTTTGATTGGAAAGTTAATATGGTTGCATTTTTGGGGGCTTTTTGCTTTTGGATTTTTATCTATTTTTTGGATTCTTATTTTTTTGTGGGGATGGAAAAAAGAACTGCATCTACAAAACTGTAAGTTTTATTTTTTACTTATTTTGTGTGGGTGGGAAATGTGATATTATATTGTTTATGCTATATGCATGTTATTATTATGTGCAATTGTTTTGAATATGTGTTGTATTTATTTGATGTTGTGTATTGGATTGTTTTATGTTGGCTGGCAGATTATTTCTATATTTCATTTTTAAACATTTATTATATGTATTTTATTATCTCAGTATTTAATAATTTGGTGATTTTATATATTTGTTTCACTGATTTAATAAAATATTTATGTTCATATTTAAAAAATAAAAAGTTTGATTTGGTGGTTTATAGCTTGTTGTAGTTTTTGAGGTTTTTGGTAGATTTATATTTCATTTATAATATGCTTTTGGCTATCATTTCTCAGTAATGTAGTCCTTTATTATTTATGAAGAGTTTGACTTTAAATTGTAGCATGTTGTACAATGTTTTAGTTTGTTTGCTTAGTTTAGGGCCAATTTGGTAGTTTTCTTCTTTTTATTATTATTATTATTAATGCATTTTATAGAGCGCTCGGCTACCTCCAACGGAAGTGTCCCGGCGCTAGCGATAAGTACAGATTGTGTGCGGGAGCTGAAGAATTATGCAGTGTTCTAGGTTAGGCTGAAAAGCCAGGTTTTTCTTCTTCTTGCAATGCTTTTGTGTGCCATTCTTCCACTGCGTTGTTTGTTTTGGCTTCCAGTGCCATGGTGCTGTCATAGACATTCCACCATGGTGTCTGGTACTTGGCTTGGTGCCTGTGTCCTGACCGATGCAGTCTGTCAACCCATGTATCTTCAAAACAGTCCATTAGGGGACTAAGGGACTGATTGCGAGTTTGGCAGTCATGGTACCGCCATCGAAATGGCGTCAGATTCACTGCCGTCCAGTTGGCGGTCTGCTCGCCCTATTGCAATTCATGCAGTTTCATAGACAACAGACCACCGCGGCACCGCCACCAGGAAATCTTGAGTGTGGCGGAGTCGGGATAGGCCAATGTGTCTGTCAGATGGCGGACCACCAGTATTACCGTCAGCCCAAATTATGATGTGCCTTCCCGCCGACCTGACTGTGGCGGTCAAGCCTCCACAGCTGAACTGGCAGAAAGGGACTGATATAAGTCTGAAACTTTAGGTATGCAGCTACACACGTCCTATACCGCCATGGAGCCGATGACACACGTCCTGCTGCTGCTGCTGCTTGATGATGTCCAAAATTGATACCGTCATGACTACAACAACGGTAAGTCACAATCTAACCAGTTTCCATTGACTTCCCAGTCAACAGATGCACAGGCAGGGTCATCCTAAGGTTTTTGGGTGGCCTGGCCCAAACCTTATTTGTGGGTCCCTGTTCAGAACAGCTTTGAATGTATGATCCTAATTCAGCTCTTTGATGCCCTCTTTGGCCAGGTCACTGCCACTGCACAGGCACACCCTTCCAAATTCCAAATGTGTTTACATCCAATATTCATGGCTAGTGATGTGTGGTTTTAATATTATAACATAACAGCCGCTCCTAACTAACATTACATCAACTAAGCTTTGTGACACCCTTCCATTTCTGACATGCTAGGTCCTTTTTTTTTATATGAAATACACTTAAGTATGGATGTTACATGAAACACAAACACAACTTCTCTGCAAAAGTTCTGTAATAGACTCACACATCATCCACATTGAAAAGTCGTTTTTGGAAAATGTTAAATAATCCAATCTGTTGAAGAAGTATTTCAAGGTCATCATGACAAGACTCTCTGTAGAACAGGGTTGGCTCAATCAGGTGGCACCCTGAAATTTGGCTCCCTGGGCCAGAGTCCACTTTTCCTATGCCTCTAAACGTTTCTGCGCACACGCCACTGGCTTAAAGTATATCAGGGATAACCAATAGCATCTCCAAGTGCCATGCATATGTGTGTAATGTGTAAGTGCAAGATATAAAAACAAACACAGCACTAACAGCATTCTTCTCATATAACTAAAATAGGTACAAGGTACACACAAAATAATGGACACATGTCTAAAAACATAACACATTAAGGTATGACAACTAATCAGCTGCCAGGTGTGGATAAACAAATAACTAACTTGCACACATCAACCACATATCCAACATACACCACTGGGAGAAGTGCAAGCAAAATGATGTAGACATAGCTCAAGACAAGCTGAAACCTTACCATGTGAAATTGAATATAGCATGTTACAACGCATGCTATTACATTGCGTGCTATTACAACGCGGTCGTTACAACGACTGCGTTGTTCGTACGCGATACCTTTACATCGCAAGTCATTAGAACGACTTGCTGTAGGGGGCGCACTGGACTTAGGAATAGTATTATTTACTATTCCTACTCCAGTTTGCCCAACAGCAGGGAAGGTGTTGGATTTCATATCCAATATCTTAGCGCCACCTACAGCAAGTCGTTCTAATGACTTGCGATGTAAAGGTATTGCGTACTAACAACACGGTCGTTGTAACAACAGCATTGTAAAAGCACAGCGATGTGATGACAGCGTTGTAAATGCTGTTTCCCGTGAAATTACACCCCAATCAATGTCTGGCTCAATTTGGAATCATCTCAAATATCCATCCATGCAACATTTCCCCTTGCCCTGTGTGACTCCTGCACTGGTTCCAAACTCTAAATATAAAAAGCTGTTCATATTGGTCACCATTCAGTGTGAAACAAACACACCTGTAGTCACATGTTCCAATGTATTAAATCACATCAATTAGGTGTTGCAAGTAGTCAACACTATGATGAATGCCTGCCTATAAAAAGTAATCAGCATCACATACCATATAAAATTGTGAATGTACATAAAGTACACTCCAAAAATATTTGTAGTATAACCTGCCATAATGGGAGGGTTTCTAAATTAATATATATGCACATTTACTTTATTATATATTCTTGGTGCTTTGTTAAAGCTTATATTTTCAGGCAATTTGTTGGTTTGGTAGTTGGTTTTCTTTCCATTTAAGTAGTCTATGTAAAAAGATAAAAGTTACAGTGTGTTACAATTTATTTGTTTAGTTATACATTTTAGTTTAATAACAGTTAATTTTTAGTTTAAATATATGCATTTCTTGAAATTGAAGTTGTTCAGATGATTTATTTTTTTATTAAACGTTTCTTGCGAGAATCTGGCAGAGTTTCCTCTTCTAGCAGAGTTTATCGTTTTTGGAGTATTTAGTTTTTTTAATTAGTGTGCTTTTATATGATTGGATAATTGTTTGATTTTATTGGTTAAAGTTGTTCATAGAGTTATTTTACTGGTACAAATGAGGTTCAACCAATGCCCAGACAGTGTTACCAAGTTGAAAAATAACTAAATAATGAAGTAATCTTATTACAAAATGTGCCACATAATTTGCCTTTTCTTGCTACATAATTTGGCCCTCTCCTGTCGCATAATTCCAGCGGCCCTGATTATAAGTTTTGGGTTTATTTGAAGTAATTGTTTTAAGGTAAATTTGTCTTTTTGGGTGTATTTGTAAGGATTCACTATTACATTGCCGATAATATTGTGATTGATACTGTGATAATTGATATTTTTGATATGTTATATGTTTATTCATAGGCAGTGATATTAGTGTTTCTGATATTTTTGTAATTGATATATGTAAAAATCGATTTTATTGTAAATGATATTTGTGTGTTCTATAAAAGTGAATTTAATAATTGAGTATAGGGAGGAGATATTTTTGTAATCGATATTAAAATTCCAATACATGTGTAAATCGATATCTGTAGGATTGATATTATATCAGAGACCTCTGCTAGAACTATTTGTTTATCAATTTTTTTATTTTTTATTCTGCTGTAACAGCTCCTGAGAATTGTTACATGCTAGTAGGGAGTAAAAATTATCTATTGGTTTGCAAGCTGCTCAAATATCTTGATGGCCTACTGAGGAAGCAAAACAATTATTTTATTTTGAGTTAACACTTTTATTTGATTGTAAATACAAAATCAAGAAACATATAATATCCAGTTGGTACATTGACAGAATAAATTTCGATAAAACATCAATTAAAAAAATATTCTTAATAAAGTAATTTATATAGAACTGAAATATTGCAATATATATTTCGATAATAGTATGGTTAGAGAAGCTATTAGAATTATGGATACATTTATAACAGACATATTTACAACATTATGTGAATAGTATGAGTTAATGAACTATCATAACTACCTGCTTCTATAATACAACATAAGAATAAAAATGCAAAAAAGAGATAAAAGATGCTAGGAAACTTGAGGAAAAATAAACACAACAGTTATAATTGCATAAACTTGTCAGAACATAGGGTGATAAAAAATGAGGCAGATAAAACCTGTATTTGAAGATAGGCAAAATAACAGTGTGTTTTTTTTAGATTAGGCTATTGTGCGGCTAACTGATATATGGCAGCCTACCTTTTAAACCCACTAATAACCCCCACCTCCGTCATTTGCATTATGAGTTAAATAAATGTTTCCTCTATAGGAGCGAGTAATGTCTCTAGGTTTTTCAATGTGTGATGTGTAGATTCTTAACATCAGAAGTGGTTGCTGTTGGGCACTCAGACCTCTAATAAATGTTGTCCCTGGAGCCATCAATCTTGAGTTGTATCACTCTATTAATTGCAGGACCACCGGTCTCCTGATGCTAATTGACTGCAGTGTCCATACCCGTTGGCAAGCAGCCCATCAGACTCAGGCCATTTTACGCATAGGGTGCATTTTCCCTGTTTTCACAATGGTGTACCTTTCAAAAGGTGCACCGAACGCAAACTGGGACATTGCGCCCTATTACAATGAATGCTCTGTCCCTACGGCAGACGTGAATTTGCCCTGTCCAGGGGCAGGGCATTCTGTGAAATACGGAGTGGCTGCTCCAAAGCATCAACCTACCTGAATTTTACAGAGCAGTTAGGGATTCGCCTGCAGATGGGTGGAGTGAGTGACTGCATATGCCTGCAGGGGGATGCCTGTGGGGTTCATGGGACCCCCTTTATCCCTTGAGGGGGCTGCCGTCAGGAGGTGCACTGACAGTGCAACACCTCTTTGTGGCGACCTGTGAGTGCGCCTCCTAAGGGCCTCTTTGTGCCTGCACCCGCAACTATAATACAGCGTGGGTGCAGAAGCAAAGAGATTCCCTCATTTGCATGGGGCCAAGTTACCTACAAGTGAGGGAATGCCTTCTCATGATCCCACTGGCACCACATGTGCACCTGCGCTATCAGTATTGCAAAGGGGCCGCAAAAGCGTCTTTGGCCCCTTCCGTAATACTATTGTACCACGGGCACACAAAACTGGTGCACTATGTATAATAAGGCCCCTGGTGCTTGGCTCACATTCAAGCATACTTGTATCATTTTCTAGGATGAAGGGTAATGCTTTCATTCAGTATCAATTTCAGGATACAGGCATGCAGTGCCACACACAGTAAACGTTGGCAGCTAAAGGTTGTATGGTGTCATCACCCATTTGCTGCAGGAAGCTACTTGCACTCACAATCTACTTTACCTGTCACTGGCTTACAAGATTAGCCATAGACCCATTAGAGCAATTTAATTACATGAACAGGTCGTGGTTATGTCAGTCTCTTTCACAGCTAAGGGGCAATTAGGAAATTTGCACTGAACTTAAGAAGGGTTTAACACTTACCATATAGCCGCCAAACCTATTATTTACTAAGACATTGACATTATGCTGACTTGTGTATTGTATACTTTTATATTACAGAATGTACAACAGGCTTTGCATTCCTGATGAATTTCCAAGGTGCTCTGATTCACATCTGGGTCCTGGGAACCCTTCCACAATGTATGATTGTAGTTTGACCTAAATGGGAGGTTTTAAATGTGGTGTGTCAGGAATGTAGATGGGCACCAATTATGGTGCACATAACTGGTAGCTGCCCATATGTGTCTAGTCCTGCAGAAAAGTGTGAACATAGAACATAGAAATGACACAACTATGTGAACAGAAACATCTAGGTTTTTAAAACTCTTCGAAATTCAAGGTGACTGCGGAAGAATAAGCTTATAGGATGAAGGCACAAAAATCATCTGGATCGAGGGCTGAAAATCTGGTTTTTATTGACCAGAAATGGAGTAAGAAATGTACTAGGATGATGAAGCATTAAGTAGGCAGAGGTCATCTTTAATTTATGTACTGGGACAGTGTTAGCAGAAAATTCAATCTAGACTAACATGCTTTATAGCATAGCCTCATGAATTCAAATTTAAATTGGATATATACCAGGCTCCACGTGTGTTCAAGTTTAGTGTCTCACCTTTTGGCAAAGGATGCATGTGTGTTGGATTGAGAAGGTGATTGGTTTGAAACATGAGTGGTTGTAGAACATATTAATTAAATGTTGTGAGGGAGCAGTTTTATGTTATTTGGTCTATATAGAGCACACACCTCTCATTTCTACAACCTTGTAGGACCATGAGTGGCAGAGGAGTGAGGAGCACACAGCTCAAACGTTGCTCATAGACATGAACCTGACAAAATGGTTGGTTATTTAGAAATGATTTGGCATTAAATAGAAAGGTCTTGTACGTTGCTACTAATATACTTGCCTCCCTATATGAATTTGCATAAGCTTCCTCTTATATGGTGAAAGGGAAGCACTGTGTGGGCATACACTGGTAAGAGAGACTACTTTTGCCATGCAAATAAATGCTGTTAGACTATTGGGTAGACCATAGCGAAAACAAGATACTGGTAATGCACAATTTGGAGTTTTGCTTGTGGGACAAACACGTACATCACTATGGGTTAGCATTCATTGTTTGCAGTGAGATTTAAGAGTGTCCGTCAAATAGTCGCTTACTTCGTTTTTTAATAATTGTTGACATGGGATGGATTTCAATTGGTATTGTTAAATTACAATTACATAGGGTCGGCAAAAATTACATTAGCTTTCTGTTGTATAAAATTACAATTCTTTACTGTGGATGGTATCAGGAACTTTCGTACTTCAACATGTCATTTGTAGTCTGAAGGCAAAGTGAATTATGAAGAACATGGTGTAGTGAGCATTGAGCAATGAAACCACACTGAGGACCTGATTCACAAAGGGCCTCCACACTCGTGGCAGAGGTCCCCCAGTCGTGGGGGAGTCTCTGCATTCGGGCAGAATCTCCACAATGAGAATTCTCAATGCGGAGATTCCACCCCGAGTGCGGAGGCTCCCCCACGACTGCAGAGCCTCCGCCATGAGTGCGGTGGCCCTTTGGGAATCAGGCCCTGGATTAGTTCAATAAATCAAGGGAGAATGTGTCTGCAGAAATTTACTGTGTAGGGATTAGGGTAGAGGTTGTTGTGGTGATTATAGATGGAACATTGACAGAGATGCTTCCAATGCCATGCTTTAAGATACATGACAGGATGCCCCTTCAGAGTCATTTCTGGTGCCAATCATATTTTGCCTGCTTCTGGGACACCTTCTCCTTCACAAGCTCCTTGGCACTATGCATCAGCTTGGGTCATCACCTGCTCAATACATGCTCAGCAATTAAACATCACACAAAACAATCTTGAAATGATTATTCATCGTAACTTAAATATTCTTGATTAATAGAGGAATGGCTAATACCTACTAGTTGAAAATCTATAATCACCTTGGTGCCTCTGGAGTATTAGTTGATTAGAAATATCAGGGCAGTCAAATGTGTGGAAAAATCAGCATGATCATAAGCTATTCCATCATAATCTGTGGTATCCCTCAAGCAAATATTTTTCCAGGAGGGGGGTATATTGTGGTCTTTATAGCTGCCAACTCCTCTTCCAACTCAGAGGGATATACATCTGACATTCAACCTTTGGTAACCAGTTTGACTTCTGATGTTCTATTGATTTTGTATATATCAAGACAGAAGAGCGACCCATACGTCCATGTGAACTGGGTAATAGCTAATCAGCTTAAGCACAATAGTACACAAGGAACTCATTTTCAACAATGAATTATTATTTTTTGCAAATATATCACTTTTTGCAATGACTTTGTTAAGCCTGACAAGAAAAAATGCTTTGACAATATGATTAAATTGATTTAGACATTGTAGTATTTAACCTAAAGAAAGGTTGCCCCAAGAATAGATCATAAAAACTCACTTCAGCCGAAGTGGGTGATATTTATTTCTTCATACACAATTTCTTTAATAAAAAACAGCTCACATAACACACATATATTGGTACTATATACACCTATATGAAACAGTAAAAAGGTGACTCAATGTGACCCCAGTGAAGTGACCATAACCAACAAGTGATAAACAAGAAGTGACTGTATAAAAACGCAGGCTATTGGAATTCTATGGATGTCCTTTTGGAAAAAAATGTATTGAATCCCTTTAGGGCCAGAACTAGAATGTGTTCCGGTATTTTCAGGACTATCCTATATTAGTTGTCGACGACGTTTCGACTCCAATCTGGATGTCGGAGTCTCTTCAGGTCAGAAAATTCTGGGGACTATGAACATGAGATAGTGTTTGTGAGGAATTGCTTAAAACAATCAAAGGGCTACTGGAATTATATGAGAGGTGCAAGGCTTACCTCAAGATACTTAGGCTCAAATCTATGAGCCAATATTACTGATCCTATTAATCACCAATGGTCCTTATTCAATGGATTCGGATGGCAAGGATGCACCTACAATGATGATGCAGTGGTGGTTATAATGCATGCCAAAGTGCGGTAAATAGGTAGCCTGGTTAAGGCAGGAAGGACACTTACCCTCCAGATGTACGATAGATCTCTAGAGTGGTAGTTGGATAGTTTCTAAAAACAGGATGGGTGTCAGATAAAAATGACCCACATAAATAGAGAGAGTGTGAATTAGGGCTAGATCTACCCAACTCACCCAAGGTGGAATTGATTTCTCTTGTAGGGAATTAGTTGACCAATCTCAATGCCCACAATTAATCCTATAGATTGGTGCAGGGATCAAGAATGTGGTGATTGGGAAGGCAAACCGCAGATCCGGCTGCCTACATTTTAGTTCCAGATCTGAGACGTAAACAGCAATAATTAATCTGGTTATCGCCTGGAAATAATATTTAGTAGCACGAGGGGGCAGGGAATGGAATTCCGTGGCTCGTCTCCGTGAATATTCTCGTGAGTTGGTACTCTGATTGACGAGACGCGCTCTCTTCCATAAGAATTAAAAGTTGAGAGGGGGGCTCAACGTGCACTATGATACGCATGCTTGTATTGCGATGTGCAACTAGCAGCCATCTTGGAGTGATGTAATTCAAGAGGGGGTTGTTGTACTCCCCTTCATCACATTTGAGAATAGTATAATTGTAAATAGGAACCGAAATTATAATTTCCTTAAAATTATTATTTATCAAGTGGGGCCACTACCTTTCCATAAATGATAGAATCGATAAATTGGATTAGGTTACATCCTTCTAAGATGGCCGCCTTTATTCAGTAATACCGTCAGATCTCTATATACAGTCTCTTCAGTCTGCGTTATAATCCTGGTACAATATTAATTGCTCAAATGAAAATTAGGATTGGTTGATAAGTATTATTTTTTAATATCACAGGGTTCCCTACAATGGACAGAATAGAGAATTCCCTTGAATTACATCACTCCAAGATGGCCACTAGTTGCACATCGCAATACACGCATGGGCATAATAGTGCACGCCGAGCTCCCCTCTCGACTTTTAATTCTTATGGAAGAGAGCGCGTCTCGTCAATCAGAGTACCGACTCACTAGAGTATTCACGGACACGAGCCACGGCTGTTCCGAGTCTCGGGTAAGGAATTCCCTTCCCTGCCCCCTCGCGCTACTAAATATTATTTCCAGGTGGCAACCAGATTAATTGTTGCTGTTCGCTTCGCAGATCTGGAACTAAAGTGTAGGCAGCCGGATCTGCAGTTTCCCTTTCCAATCACCACATCCTTTATCCCTGCACCAATCTATAGGATTAATTGTGGGCATTGAGATTGGTCAACTAATTCCCTACAGGAGAAAACAATTCCACCTTGGGTAAGTTGGGTAGATCTAGCCCTAATTCACACTCTCTCTATTTATGTGGGTCATTTTTATCTGACACCCATCCTGTTTTTAGAAACTATCCAACTACCACTCTAGAGATCTATCGTACATCTGGAGGGTAAGTGTCCTTCTTGCCTTAACCAGGCTACCTATTTACCGCACCTTGGCATGCATTATAACCACCACTGCATCCTCATTGTAGGTGCGTCCTTATCATCCGAATCCATTGAATAAGGACCATTGGTGATTAATAGGATCTGTAATATTGGCTCCTTAGATTTGAGCCAAAGTACCTTGAGGTAATTCTTGCACCTCTCATAAAACTCCAGTAGCCCTTTGATTGTTTTAAGCAATTCCTCAATAACACTATCTCATGTTCATAGTCCCCAGAATTTTCTGTCCTGAAGAGACTCCGACATCCAGATTGGAGTCGAAACGTTGTCGACAATGAATATAGGATGGTCCTGAAAATACCGGAACACATTCTAGTTCTGGCCCTAAAGGGATTCAATTAAAAAATGTCCAAAAAGGACATTCATAGAAATTCCAATAGCCTGCGTTTTTATACAGTCACTTTTTGTGTATCACTTGTTGTTTATGGTCACTTCACTGGGGTCACATTGAGTCACCTTTTTACTATTTCATATAGGTGTATATAGTACCAATATATGTGTGTTATGTGAGTTGTTTTTTTTTAAAGAAATTGTGTATGAAGAAATAAATATCACCCACTTCAGCTGAAGTGAGTGTTAACGATCTAGTCTATTGATTTTGTAGGCAGTTCACAATCCAGTGTTCATACTTACATATGCACTGGATGATTTTCACTTTTGTTCTGAACCTCTACAAGATACATTGTCCTCAATTTTGACCAAGGCTGATTTTGACCTTTGGCTATTATTTCAGGATTCCACATACTCAAAAGGGCACAGACTTGATGCCATTATACTAAAAGATGTCTCACTTAACCAGGCTATTATTTCACCTTGCATTTGATATGACAGTTTCTTGTGGCGTTTTCCAAGATCCTTAAGACGCCTAAAACTCTGTGCTTAAACAGAATGAGCAAACCTATTAGAAAATTTAGGCAAGGTGGTTAAGGCATCAAACACCAGAAGGTAAACTTCTCTACATGTCCTTCTTAAAAATGTATCAAGTTTCCATTCATGTAGCCTATGAGAGCTGTGAAATACAGAACTCTACTCTATGTCCCAAAGTTTCTTCCTCATTCCCAAAATGAGTGATCTTCTAATTTAAATGTTCTTGATCTTTCTGCTGGTTTTCACAAGGTGGATAAATACATTCTTTTATCTTTTCACTTTTCTTTGGGCATTAAGGGTTCTGTTCTTATCTGGTATTCCATTTACCTTTATTGGCAATAATTCTCTGTTTCCTGGAAGGTTTCTCTTTCTGCCAACCACCCGGTTCACTTTAGCATTCCTCAAGGGTCTTTTTTATTCATTACTTTTCTCTCTTTATATGATTCCTCTGTTTACTATTATTTTGCACAGAAATTTGATTTGATTTCTACTTGGCTGATTCTTTTTTTCTGCCTCTTCAGAACGTGTTTCCACATGCTTGTGCTCTCTGACAGTGGAGCAATCTTGGCAGTGGAGTAAGATCTTGGAAGTGGAGTAAGAATGCATCTCACTTTCTTAAACTTAAAGTAAATGAAGACTGAAATTCTCTTTTTCCCTGCACATTCATACATTCCTATTCAGCCTCCTATTTTTGTTTCACTTACAGTAATTCCTTACATCACTTCTGCCTGCAATCTGGGCATTGTGTTTAATTAATTTATAGATTTTACTCTGCAGATTGACTAAGTAGTAAAATCCTGTTGCCTTCATATGTTTGTTTAATACATGTATGCTAAAATCTTTCACTCTCATTTCTCCATTCCTACAAGCATTAGCTCTGTCCCGTTTCAATTAATGTTCATTCAAATAAGTGGGCATGTCAAGTATCTAACTAAAACTCTGTGATTAATCCAAAATGCTTGAGTATGTCTTCTACTTCCTCTTCATTTGCAATCTCCTACTTCACCCTATCTATGTCAGCATCATTGGCTACCTCTGTCTTTTCACTTTTTGCCTTCGCTTTATGTCACTTTATAGTACACTTTTGGACTTATGTTCTGCTTCTTTTTGTTTACTGATAGTTTCTTGTCCATCAGGTGCCCACTCTCAGTTCATTCTCTTGTACTTTTGATGCCATTGTTATGGAATGAGCTCCCTCTCTGTGTGATATCTTCCAGTAATGTATTGTCCTTCAAGAAGTAAACTGTTAAGGGGTATGTGTTGTCTATTCATTGTCGAGATTCAGCTATGGTTGCTGCCAAATCAGGTATTAAATTCTTTGTTTGTTCTGGCTGTATGATATCTGTACAGTTATTTAGAAGAAAATGTTATAATGCATTAAATAAACATATAAAATAAATAAATTCGGGATACTCCTTTGTGGCTGCAACTAAATGGTCCGGGCTGTTGTTCAGTTAAGTTCAATTCCTAGTTGAATATATTCCTCAGCTACTAAGATTACAGTTCCTCAAAATCTGTGCCAGTACATTAACCTCTTCAGTGAGATAAAATCATCACAATAAGCCCAATTCTCTATAAAAAGAGGAAATCTGCCCTATAAGGCTTACTTCCTCATGTGAGAGCTGCTGTTAAGAATCTAAAAAGTTTCCAAGAGTATCTGAGGAAGTTTCAGAATTCAAGGCCACTCTTTTTTTTCACAACTACTCCTGGAAAACGTTTGTGAATTACTACTTGTGTTCATGCAAAAACTATAGATTTGAGTATGCAGAGCTGCCTTTTCTCTTGTGCAAAAGCGCTTTTTCCCAGATGTTCTCCATTCTCACCTATCTTGGTTATGGTCCACTGTCATTTTCTCTATGGAAAGGAAATGATAGGACTATACCTTCGACATTTTCCAGGATGGGAATAGGTTGGAAAAAAGTTGTTCACATTCTTGGGATCATCATGGGATAACATTGCATAAGAATAAATCCCTCTATTTGTTCAAATTTAGATGTTTTTTAATTCCTAACCTAGATGTGCGCTCAAACCCTAGCTATTATTGTATATACATAACATTTTCATACACAAATAGCTTTGTGACTCTGGCCTATCAGACCGGTATTGTTAAGTGCCCAGGTGGACCATATGAACACGGGGGTAATTTCAAAGAGGGATTTCCTGTCTTTACCATTCGCCAAGTGAATGATAGGTTTCTCATCAACCTCTCAATCAAACTCAAATTCACAGAATCTCTCTTGGACACATGTTCTCCATAGCTCCTAAAGGAACATGCTATTTCGCTCTGCACAGAGGTCATTACACTTACAGAAATCTCCATCTCTATAGGTTGTGTTCCTGCAAAAGTAAGTAATTATGAATTTATTATCCTTAACTCTACATCTCTGTAGCTTCAATAAATTATGCCTCCACCCTCTCTGTATGTCTGTTATGCAGTGTCTCAACCCTAGTCAGTGGTGCAGGAAAGTTGTCATAAGCTCTAATGCAAAGAAGTAAAATTTGCACCTCTTCACCCTTACTCCTTACAATGGCTGATGCCCCAAATCCCTGAGACACCCTTGGCACTCTTCAACCTTCACCCACAGTAATCCATGTTTACTACTCTGCCGTAAAAAGGGAGAGCTGTGTCAGTATTATTGTTCAACTTGTGACAGCAGTTACACACTACTACAGAGAGATGTGGGAAATCACCAAGAAACATTGACTGCAAATGGGGGAAATGTTTCATTCTTAAGGAAAATGATGCATTTTGTATCATGCCATGTCAATAACAGTGGTCAAACCATGACAGGGATTCAAGATCAATTTTAGAATGTATGGATGTCACCTCCAAGGATCCTGATAAAATGAAATGGTGCGTGCTGCATTTTGAAACATTTTGGAATATTACTCAAAATTAGATAGAACTTAAAGAGGCAAGTTGATTTTGGGGGAATCTACCCTATCAAACCTTTTGTACAAGTACAGGCAAAGTGTACATGTAAAGCAAATTATGCCTATGAAGTAGCTCGAAATATGGTAGGGTTTAATGCAAATTTGTAAAGAGAATTTGTGTATAATATGTGGTGAGTGATGCATTCTTAAAAACACGGTGCCATTATAATGTGATAAAAATACTTTATAGATCTCTTTCCCAATTCTCTCCCAAGATTGTTTGTGACCAAATTGTAAATCACACTTTGTAGCAGGAAAGAACTTGAGGCCTTGAGTGCTCTGTCCTGTTCAAACAAGGTTAAGCCACGCCAAGCTCTTTCAGAGTTGAACTAGGTCCAGACTATGCAGCATCATATTATAAACCAGGTTAAGATTGTCTCCTGTCACAGTAAATAATAGAGGGAACAAACAATGCCTCAGGTACTCCACTTGCTCAGCAAGAAAAACTTTATTGTGGAAGCATTAAGTTGCTATTATTAGACATGCCCACATACTCTGAGTGACGGATACAAATTTCACTGTATATCAATGAATAAAGAAGAGAGCATTACACAATATTTGTGAGTTTAAAAAAATAAAGGTTTAGCTCATTATTACTATATGCGTAACAAAATCCAATGTCGATGGAAAAAGTGCCTGTGTTAAAGTGAATACTGCCTGGTATGGAAAATCAGCAACATAGGTTTTGGGTCAGGTACAGGCCTTCTCCAGGTCACCGCTATTTATTTTCAAAAGGCATTTATTAAGCACATTTGTAAACTAAAATTCCTTGTTCCAATATTTTAAGGATTCGTTATTAGCTTCCTCGGTTTAGCTTCCATCATAACCCTTACAGTAGTTATTTTTCACTGTCTTGTCTGTGCCTTTCCCAAATTGTTTCTCTTGGGACAAGATGGCAGTCTGCCCCCTGCTTTCCCTGGTACCATCATTCAACCTCCTAGACTGGGAATAGAAATGCCTCTTTGAAGATCCAGTTCTGTAGGAGGCATTTTTGCTTCCCTGGAGGGTGAAGGATGGTACAAGGAGGGTGACAACCTTCAAATGAGGGTGATATGAGAAGTCTGTTTTAGCTGAGATAAGCAGAGCGATCTCACTAATTACTCGAAATGGCCATAGCAGGAGCACCAAGAGACAAGATTGGTTTAACTGCAGAATAGAAAGTTGAAACCCTTTATAATGAATGTCAAGTTGGGCCTTCTGGGATATATTTACCCTATCATCTTTTAATTCTCACTGCATTGTGTCGTACACAGGGCTTTCGGCAGTAACATGGCAATCTTGATGGTAACAGCACACAACAATGCCTCAACTCTAGTCACAAAAATAGAATTTATTAATGTATCATACTAAATTTTGCGCTCTGCTGTGATGTCTGCAACCGTGAAAGCCCAGGGACAAAATGCATTTTTAATTCAGCCTAATGATATGGTATCCAGTCGCAGAGTCTACTCTGAAAAAGCCTTAAGAATATATCTTGGTTATCTCTACTATTCCTGTTCTGCTCTTCAACAGAAATTTCCAAAATATTCAAATGTAAAAGGGGAGTGACTGTTATAAATTATACCTACCCCTTGTATTTTATGTGAAAATATCCATGTAGGAAAATGATTCTTTTTGCATGATCACCTGTTTTATTTTAGACTGATGCTGCTAGTTTTTTGACTCCATGCACTGGGACTCTGCTAACAGCGCCCTAAAGCATGTGCTCTGACTCCCAAAACATATCGACATTGGCTATACTCTTAACTAGCATATTTAAAAATATCTATAAGTCCCTTAGAATATGGTACAAAGTGTTCCCAGGGCCCCCAGGTTAAATGTCACAAATGGGTTGCACCACCAATTGTGCCATCCACTAAAGTGACAGTGCAAACATGACTGCATTGTAGCCTTGCTGGGCAGTTTTAAAACTGCAATTTTGACATTTCAAAATAACAACTTTTGACAGGTCTAAACCCTCTTTTTAAACATTAATATGCCATCACTAACTAGGCATGGTACTTAAAAGTAGGACAAGTAAAAGTTTCATGTGAAACATTTACATGCAGTGAAAAGGCCCCCAAAGAACATTTCACTGCATTATGGTTCGCTGCATCAAAGGAAAGCATTGGGATACAATTTTAAATTTAATAATCTCATCTCTGGCTAGTAAACACCTACGCATTTCATTCTTTTAAAAGTATTTATTACAAGCTAAATTCACATGGTCGGATTTGTAATACATATTTTGGAAAAGGTACTTTAAGAAAGTTACTGTGTCCCCTCCTCAAGCCTCAGGAGGCTCATTTGCATGAGCTCAGAGCCCACACAGCTGAATAGCTCCCTGGAAGAGGTTTTGAAAACAGCTCCCAGAGTAGAGCAAAGCCCTTGTGTGTGGGGAGGTTTCTCTAGCAGGATGACCATCTGGGCTGTGCCCAAGAACTTGATTAACTTGAAAGAGTCCTACCATTTCACAGGCAAATGTTAGTTGACACCTAAGCAGGGCCTTTCTTCGTGCCCCCCAGTCAGAGAGGCACTAATTCCAGAGGGTGAGGAGCTGGCCACAGAACTGGTTTGAAGTGACTACAGAGGAGGATTCACACATTTCCCAGGCCAAACCTCTGGGAAAGGCATACAGACTCTGCACCAGGGAATAAGGGTTTCAGCATCTTGAATGTAGTTAGAGAGGGGCACTGTGGGATTGTTTACAGTAGGGCAGACTGAAGCTGATTCAAACTTCTGCAAATGTTTGTATGATTACTGCTGGAAACATTTTTCCCATTTGTTAAGGATGGGGTCAGGAGTCAGTAGTAGGCATAAATGTGGCCCCCCTGGACACCTTCTTCAAACACTACTGGGCCTATAGTAGGCAGAAGAAGGACTGCATTTGCTGTTGTACCCTGGAAGGAGACCTCAAAGACTGGACCTGCTCCCACCTATATCCAGGACAACGAAGTGGAATTCCATGGCTCAGTTGGTTGACCTCCTGTTGCAATACAGGGCAACAAAAGCTGCAAGAAGCCCCTTTTCATGAAGATCCCAGCTGCCCAGTTCCAACTGGACCTGCCCTGGATCTTACTGGTGGCCTCTGTTGGAATGAGTCCTGACTCCCAAGTGCTGTCTCTGAGGTCTTGGGACCCTTGGCTGTGTCAAAGTGTACTCCTCCTTACATCCTGAGAAACCTAGGACTTAGAAAATGTTGGCTCCACATACCTCAGGAAAATTGGGACAAGCCTACCAAGTCAATTTGACAAAGATGCCCTCTGGTTCAGATTCAGGTTTGCTTTTCCACAGAAGCAAATCCATTTCAGCAGGACATCTTGGAAAGGATATCCAGCCTTGTGGAGCCCAGTTCAGCTACAGCCTGCAACCTTTACCCGCTGGAAGAATCCAAACTCTAAAAAGTGACTAAGTCTGAAGGTAGAAATCTTCATGGGGCGAAAGTGTAAAAAGCATCCGAACGACAACAGACTTACTATGAATGCAAAATGTCTCCCACTCAGAGCTTTCCTGCTAAAAGTCAATGGCTTTGTCTGCTCTCTGATGACATGGAGCCTTATCTGGCCACAGCCTTTTGCCTAGCCCCACTGAGGACTTTTGACTTCCATTCCAAAGTCCTAGCGGAAAATTTCTGGGCTGAACCTGTTTTCTGTATCCAATCCACACTACATTGCGGTTGGTTCTAAATCGTGCCTAGATACTGGTTATGAGCAAGCAGATGACCACATTTGGCCCTTAACACTTTTTCATGCTATTTTTATTTAACACTTTTAAAAAATCATGGGCCAGATGTACGACCATTTGCTTTTGCGACTCACAAATTGCGAAAAATTGCGAGTTGCAATTTGCGAGTCGCAAAAGCTGATGTACAACAGTGTCAGAGACACTGTTAGCGATTGCCAATGGGGTCGCAAAAAGAGAGGCTCATGAATGTTAATGAACCACTCGCAATTTGCGACCTCATTGGGAATGGCTGGCCCTCACAGGGATGGTGGCCTGCTCAGCAGACCTCCATGTCTGGGACTGCTTTTAAATAAAGCAGTTTTTTTTAATGCAGCCCGTTTTCCTTAGAGGAAAACGGGATGCATTTAAAAAAAAAAAAATGAAACATTTTCGTTTAATTTTTTAAGGGCAGGCAGTGGTTCCTGGGACCACTGCCTGCCCTTAAAAAATATTTTCCCATGCATTCCCAAAGGGGAAGGGGTCCCCTGGGGACCCCTTCCCCTTTGCGAATGCTTTAACACCTACTTGAAGTAGGTGGTAAATTGCGACTGTTTTGGGACCGCAATTGCGTTTGCAAAACAGTCATACATAGGGCTCAGACTCACTATTAGGAAGGGACACCCTTGAAACGCCCCTTCCTAATAGCGAGTCGCAAATCCTAATTAGCGAGTCGCAAATAAATTGCGACTCGCTAATTTGGGTTTGTACATGGCCCTTAGGTATTTTTGCATGCGCAAACGGGTCGCAAACCCATTTGCACATGCAAATATTCTTCGTACATCTGGCCCCATATCTCCTGTTCCCCTTTTAAAATTTTCGTAGTTTTGTTGTCTTCATTAACTTTTCCACTATTTTTATAAATTGCAGTAGTGTTTGTATTATGTTGTGTTTTTCAACTTTTAACTGTTTTGGTACTTCTAAATGCTTTAATCGTTTTCTTAAGTTAAGCCTGTCTGCTTTGTGACATAGTTACCAGGGGTTCAGCTCAGGTTTAAAGTACTGAGGGCCAGATGTACGACCATTTTGCATGCGCAAATTCGCTCGCAAACTGATTTGCGCATGCTAAAATGGCCGTTTAATATGTACAAAAGCCACTCGCAATTGCCACAAACAATTTGCGAGTAAATACCGACACGCAAAAATAGCTCATGCAATTTGCGACTACCAAATTGTGAATTGCAATTTGCGAGTCGCTAAATTGCATGTACAGAACAATCGCTAATTGCGAAAAGTCGCAAACAGGCCATTTTGCACATGCAATTTACCACTAAACAGCAACAGGTGGTAATCAGGTCCAACCCATAAAAAGACACCCAGAATGCATCACAAACCTTTCCACAATGGCTGCCCTATATTGGTTAGCAAGGAGGAGGCGGATAATGTCGGCATGGCAGAGGAGAAGAAGACAGGAGAGGATATTCAGAGTCAGGCTGACATTGTTGGATAAGACTGAAGAGGAGATTTATGATCAGTACAGGCTAAGTAGCAGGGTCATACAAAAGCTCATTGACATCTTAAAGCCACAACTTGAGAGTAGTACCATGCGCAGCAATGCTATTCCCACACATGTGCAGGTTTTGTGCTCCCTCCACCTCTTGGCCACTGGTAGTTACCAGGATGTCATTGCAGTGGCTGGTGGTGTATCTCAAAGTGCGCTTTCGCGTTTCTTCCATTACTTCCTAGACGCAATGCTACACCACATACATCAACACATATACATGCCCCGTGACAATCAGGAATTAGACCAGACAAAAATGGATTTCTACAGGTTAGCAAGGTTCCCACAGGTAATCGGGTGCATAGATGGGACACATGTGCCCATATGTCCACCATCCCTCATTGAATATATTTTTCGTAATAGAAAAAGTACACATTCTCTCAACATACAAGTAGTGTGTAACGCAAAGAACATCATAACAGATATTGTAGCCAAATACCCAGGAAGCACCCACGATGCATGCATTTTCCGTCACAGTGGCCTACATCAAAGGTTAGAAAGAGGTGACTTTGATGATGGATACCTCCTAGGTAATGTTATCACCTGTTCCCAAACTTTTGTTAATGTCATTGAATGCCTGTAAGCATTCAACATCAACATTATATGTCTCACAACAGGTGACAGTGCATATGCTCTGCATCCGTGGATCCTCACACCGTACCTGTCGCCCACCAACATCCATGAAAGGCAGTACAACACTGCACACAGGCGCACAAGGACAGTGATTGAACGTGCTTTCAGTATACTGAAATCACGCTTTAGATGCCTACATAAGAGTGGTGGAGCTCTGCAGTATGCGGCAGAGACAGTCTGTAAAATTGTGGCAACATGTGCCATGCTGCACAACATGGCCTGCAGGGGTGGACTGCCCATGGATGTGTCTGACACAGAATCAGAGGATGATGGCCCGGGACCCCCTGCCCAACGACTAAGGGATGGCAGCGCTGCAGCAGAGGGGAGAAGGCGCAGGGACCAGATTGCAAACAACTATTTCTGAAAGGTACGCACACACCAGCTAGACACTCAGCTGTACAAAAGACATGAGTAATTGTGAATGTCAATGGGTGTTTAATTTTCACACATCCATTTGTTTAGTAGGACAGCATGTCCATCAGTAACCTTCGTATAATGACAGCAATGGGAAAATAAGTGGGTTCCGTCACCAATAGGAAAAAGAAAATGTAAATGTAAGTTGTTTGGGAACCAGTGAAATGTCATTTCCTGCCCCTGTGCGTGGCCTGGCCAGAGGTGCCACTAGCCATCCCAAGGTTGCGGCTGCTGCTTCTGTGCACCTCCAATTTGGCCAGTTTCTCAGGATTAAACGGAATTGTACACTGAAAACTGAATATTTGTACCATGCAACCAATCTGCTTGATAAACTGAAGACGCGGGGCTACCCGAGAAAACTTCTAAAACATGCCATGAAACGCGCATGGTGGACACCAAGGGAAGCACTTTTACAAAGAAAAGAGAGAAAAAACACCAAACGGCTGGTATGTGTAACCACGTTCTGCCCTCGCACAAACTTTTTGAAAAAGGTGATCATCCAAAACTGGCATCTTGTTCAGAAGGTACACAATTCCTTCACCAGACCGCTTTTTGCCCTGAAAAAAGATAAAAGCGTGGGCAATTTAATCATCCGCGCAGCAGTACCTAATTCAACAAATAGGAGTACCTTAAGGGCACAACTCAGTTTACCCCCCGTAGTGGGACACCACAAATGTGGCACGTGTGTATGTTGCTCACAAACAATTGAGGGATCGCTCTTCACATTCAGAGATACTAATTGGAAATACAAGGCTTTCTCGAACTGCAAAACCAAAAATGTAGTATACGGCATTTTGTGTCCATGTCCTAAACTTTATATTGGGAAGACAAATCAGGAAGCACGTCAGCGAATTATACAACACATATTAAGGATCCGCAAGAAAACAGCAAATGCACCGCTAGTCAATCACTGGACAACACATAACCACACCGTAAGTGAGCTCAAATGGAGCGTGCTGTCAAAAATTGAAAAAGACACACGAGGTGGCGATATGGAAAGAATACTGATGCAGAGAGAAGCAATGTTAATTGTCAAATTTAATACCGCTGTAGACGGGCTGAATGAGCTATCGGAGATCTACAATCTATGATACAGGCTTAGAGTATTTCCGGAAACACCATGCGGTCAATACGAATGAAGTCGGCAGTCATACCAATCTTTTGCCCATCATCGTCTTAAACCAGACACAGAGGGATCCGAAAGACGCCAGCCTAACGTCACCGCTGGTGTGCCTACAACAAGCAAAGATGGTAATAGATGCCATCGCCAACCAGATATGGTCAGAATGACGCAGGACATTGAAACAAAGTTTTATGGTATCTCGACGCCCCCCCCCCCCTGTTTGTGACTAATCGCTAACCACTACAAGCAGAATTGTTTGGAATAGTAACTTTACGCCCATGTAAGTTGGCATCCTGTTGCAACTAGAAGGGCAGTCATCAAAAATTGCCAGCCCAGTTGTGCCGGCCGGCAGGCATAGACACACATATGAGCCCCCATCATGCTGTTAAGATCACATTAAACATGACACTAACAACAGAGGACCTTGTCATATTTCCTGGATTAATCATCAACACAACCAACATTTAACAACACGCACAGAATATATTCGCCGTGAGGGTGTCAAAAAGTTTTATTCATAAACAGGGACTGAACTGACCCCTCAATTTGGAAGGACGGACAGGTTGCCATGCCAACCGTGAACAACAAAGTGTCTCTTTTCGTGACAGAAATAGACGCGGCCCCGCGTCATGGATTAAAGCACGAGGAATCAAAGACGGGAAGTTTGTACAATTTGCCTGCGCGGTCGAGAACAATAAAGTTTCATGAAAGAAACTGACGCGATCACGCGTCATCGAACTAGGCGCACAACATTCACGTAATAAAAGGGCCGACTCGAAGAAACCAGGAAGCGCCCACATCGCGGGTGAGACGCGGATGAAGCTCGGCAGAGCAACGGCTCTTGAAAATTGGACTTAAGGTATGTGGACTTCGCCCCTTCCCCTCGCTGCACTAAATGGCAAAAACTGACATTGTAGTTACACAGTGTCTCGTTCCTTTTGCAGATCGTACGGCCACCCAACTTTAAATTGAGCACACGCATGCCGGTGACACCATCACAAGGTAAATTTAGGCTTTGACTAGTGCTAATGCGAGTCAGTTTGGACTAGCACTGAGTTCGCTTCCGTAGATTTAAAGCTGGACTGTGTCCCTTTTTTAAAAAAACACTCCAAGGTCCACTGACCGGAAGCATAATCTTTGAGGATAGTTCTTGCCTCACATTCAAAGAATCGTTCGTTGCATGCAGGAAGAGTGTTAACACATGACTACAGCTCGGCATAATATGAGACATCAGCGGTTTAATTGATTATTCATGTTTCCTCCTTCAGTTTGAATATGTTTGAAAAAGCGCCACCCCGAACACAAATAAGAGCGCCCTCAAAGGAAACCTCGTCCTGCTTTCTTGGAACATGGCACAAGTAAGTGCATTCCAGAAACAAAAGTCTTAACAATAGGAGCTGGTGCGATCCAGACCTAGAGACACACTGACATAGTTCTTTTCTGGTTGTCCTTCCTGCTGATTTTCTTTCTCTGATTTTCTTTCTTCGTTTTCTCTGTTGTTTTTTACAGTCATCAGCCTAAATAAAAGGGGCATGAACACTGTGGTGCAAAGCAGCCCACACAAGGTAATTACGAATTTTAAGAGATAGGTTTGGAGTGTGTGGGATAAATGGAAGAATGGATGGTAACATGAGCACCTTTTCTTTTCTTTTCTTTTCTTTATTTTAGCTCGCCTGGTTCCAGGTCCTGAGGAGAACCCCGTCCAAAGTTTTTTATGGGGTTTGAAACGCATTGACCTGCTAAACCTGTCCAAACTAGTCAAGTGGAGAAGATAGTATCAGGCTAACTCTTCTTCTTTTTTCCATTTATTCATTGGAAAAAAGCCTGTAAATTGTTGGATGTTTGCATCAGGGATGCCTGAATACAATTCAGTTTGGCCAGTGCCCTGGATGGGGTTGTGTTATTCTTGAAGTCTCAAGAATTACGGTTCTAAAAAACACTTTTCCAACCCCCTCTTCTGGGGTTCTTTTCTTTCTTCTGCTTCTTATTCTACAAACTTTTTTTCAGTTGCGCTCTATTAAATAGGGAACCCGAGCTTGCACATGTATTAATTGACCGTTGTTCTTTTGTGAAACGTGATGTTCATTGTAGTATCATATATGTGAGTCAAGAGTAATGTTTTATATGTGTTGAATCTTGTATGTGGTCTTTGGGATCTTGTTCTTTTTTTTTTTCCTTTTTTTTTTATATGAGCAAACATACAGAAAAAAGCAAAAAGACAGTTTACAACAAAATTAACAAGCTATTCCTTATCATAACACCAATAAATTCACGAAAAATAAAGATTTACACAGAGCCAAGACAAACAGCGTCAGACACATACCATGTATACAGGGGCGACTTCATAGCACAAATCGTTAGCCTTATGCAATTCGTCATAAGACCAAAACTAACTCTTCTACCTTAATCCCTCAACCCAATCTATAAGTGGGCTCCATATCTTTAGCCCTTTAATTCTTCCTTTCCTACCTTTTTGTTCGTAAAGTGCTCTTTCCAAGTTAAATATATGTAAAAGCCGGGCTTTCCATTGCAAAAAAGTTGGAGGAAGAGGATCTAGCCATGCTGAGGCGATGCATAATCTAAACACAGACATAGCTATGAATAAAAACTCACTACTAGAGTCATCTTGGGCAATAACCCCTAGTAACATAAGCTGAGGAGACATCTGTACTTCTTTTTTTAAAACGTATTGCAGAAAGCCTGAGACTTCACCTCTTAATGTATCTAAAAAAATGTAGAAAATGTGGAAAAATGTGGGTCATATCCACCCCATGTCCATTACACCTAAAGCAATGGGTCCCATCTATACCACCCCATTTAACAATTTTTGCCGGGGTGATGTACAGATCAAAGAGGGTCTTGAAATGTTGAGCCCGTAAGCTTGCAGTGCATAATACCAAATTCGCCATTTCTAGTGATTTAAGAAGGCATGAATCTGCCACATCCACCCTGACCTGCCATTTCAAAGAGTGCTTTTCAAGATCGTCTGTTACACCCTCCAGCAATATGCTATACAGAGATGAGATTGACAGACCAGATGTTCCAATAAGAACTTCCAACAATGGAATCACGGAAAACCCCACTGCCCCCCCAGCTTTTTGAAAAGAAAATCTCTTATTTGTAAAAACTTTAAAAAATCCTGGCGGTTAATGTTAAATCTAGCCCTAACTATGTCAAAAGAAGAAATATGTTCCCCTGTCAAAAGATCGGCTATCCTAAAGACCACTGCTTTCTCCCACCTTTGTAGATGCCCGTCTGCCACTGTCACCGGTATCTGATTATTTTCCATCAATGGAGTGTATCTACTAAATCTGCCAAGCCCTATTCTTTTCCTAATCCACGCCCAATTTCGATATGCTGCTATAAGAGTCTTATAGCGAGTCTTTTTAAAATAATTAGGCTCATATATTTTTAACAAACAGCCATTAGCCCGTGAACCAATCAAGTTTTCAAATATTGAAGGCACATAATTAGGATCAATATCTCCCTTTTTTCATATCACCAAATAAAGGCCAATAATATTTTAAAGAAGCTGCTAAATAATAAAGTTTAAAATTAGGTAAACCAAGACCGCCCCTTTCCCTAGGAAGAGATAAAAACTTATTCGATCTGCGTGTCCGCTTGTAGGACCATATAAATCTGGCAACTTCCCTTTCAATCTGTATAAACCATGCATTATGTACTTCTAGGGGAATTGTACGAAAAATATAAAGCAGTTTAGGCAGAATCATCATCTTAATCAGGTTGCATCTGCCAATTATAGATAGCTTTAAATTGTCCCAGCGGCACATATCGTTCTTAATTTTGCCGATTATGGGAGTAAGATTTATATCTATAATATCTTCAACCTTAGCTCTTACTCGTATGCCTAAATATATAGCCTCTTCCACAATCCTACTATCTGCAGCAGAGGTATACCTTTTCGCTAAAATCTGGGTTTTTGCCCTATTCAACCGATAGCCAGAAAATGAGCCAAAATGCTCCGCCAGTGTCTCAACTACAGCCATTGCCCTAATAATAGCCACATCATCGACATAAGCCAATAATTTTGTGTCACGGCCGTGTAAACTAAAAGGGGAAATATTCACAGAGGCCTCAAGACGTCGGAGAAAGGGGTCTATATATATTGCGAACAGCAGGGGGGAAGATGGACACCCTTGTCTAGTACCCCTAGCTATCGTAAAAGGCTCTGACTCTCCTCCCATAATTTGTAGGCGAGCTGTGGGTTTATTATACAAAGCCTGAATAGCCTTAATGAACACTGAGCCGAGGCCATTAGCTTCCAGACACCTACATAGATAACTCCATGACACACGGTCGAACGCTTTTTCAGCATCTAAAAAAGCCGCAGCTAAGGGTTTCTCTAGGAATCTGCAGCATCAAATAGCGAGATAAGCCGCCTGATATGATCATCCGTCCCCCTGCCCTGAATAAAACCATGCTGCCATACTGAGACTAACTGCTGCATAACCTTATTCAATCGTGATGCAAATATCTTTGAATATAGTTTCACATCACTGTTTAGCAGTGTTATTGGTCTATAAGAACCCATATTCCTAGAATCCTTCCCTTTCTTTAAAAATAAATATTTGCGGTCTCCCATGATGCCGGAGATCTGGCCCCCTTTCTAACTTCTTTAAACAACCCCAAAATCTCCTGGCCGACCTCCTTAACAAAAATGTTATAAAATTCTAATGGTATAGAGTCCGTACCAGTGGCCTTACCAGATGGAAGAGCTTGCAAAGCCCCGTAAAGCTCCTCCTGAGAAATTTCAGTGCCCAAAAAAAAAGCCTCCTCTTGTGATAACCTCACTTTAGGTGGAAAGTCGTGCTCGTAAGTTATATCATCTTCTGCAGGTGGGGCTACCGCAGTATACAATACCTCATAGTATTCTTTAAAGGCTTCTTTAATCTCAGTGGCATCGGACACTATATCCCCCTGCAGATTCCTAATTTGCTTTATATGCCCTATCGCTGTCTGTTGCCTAGTCCTAACTGCCAATAGTCGCCCTACTGTCTCACTATACTCATAGCATTGTTGTTTTTTAGCGAGGTACTTGCCGGCCATTTTATCTGTGTAAATATCATTTAAAGCAGCTTTAGTCACCATAATTGAATCTAAAATTATAGAAAGATCACCGCCATTATTTACCTCATAAATTAATTCAGTCTCCAAAAGAGCTGATTTCTGATAGTAGCGTTTAATTTGTTCGGTGCTTTTCCTTTGCTTATTCAAACTATATCTCAAAGTCTCCCCTCTCACTGACGCTTTAAAGGTATCCCATACCATTCCTAGAGGTGCGCTATTTTTATTAAACCTAAAGAATTCGCTGATCCAGCCGCTCATATAATTTACATAATCCTGATCAGAAAGAAGTGCTCTTTCGAAAGTCCATTTATTCTGTGTCCTAATTAAACCTACCAATGGAAATTCATACACTACCGGATTGTGGTCCGACATTACCCTAGGGAATACCTCTATCCTTGCATCCTTCAAAAGAGAAAAAATAATCCAATCTGGCAAATTTCCGATGGGGGGCAGAATAATAGGTAAATCCAGGCTCTGTGCCCCTCAGGCTGGACCATGCGTCAATCAAGCCTACATCTCTAAGTAGATTTTTCATCGCCCTGCACACTTGAGGTTTACGGTTCGTGCCGACTACCCCGACTTTATCTACCGTACCCCTAGATCCATTAACATTTAGATCCCCACACACTAGATAGGGGGTGGGCCACGAAGGAAGCTCAATGGATAGGTGGTTCAGTACTGAAGGGTCATCTAAAACAGGAGCGTATACTGAGCACAGAGTAAATATCCCGGCCCCTCCCTTAATTTCCATAATTATCCACCTACCATGCTTATCCACACTCTTTCTCTCATATGTGATATTTTTGCTTTTAGACAAAACTGCCACTCCCTTAGTCCTGACATCCTGAGTCGTGTGTGCAATTAACTTAAACCCTAGCGTGTCAAGCACTTTAAAATCTTTACAAGATATATGAGTCTCTTGTAGACAAACCAAATCTGCTTGTAGAACTTTAAAATCTTCTTGTATCCTTCTTCTTTTAGTCCTATCATTGAGGCCACAAATATTTATAGTTGCGATGCGAATATTAGCCATTATTCATTAAATCACTTCTCTTCGCAGAAACTCAACCAAATTAAGCATAAGACTCCGAGCATCACAACATAAAATGCCTGTCAGATTTCTAGGAAAGCATTGGGTACTTATTTTAGCGATTTCAGTATTTTGTTCCCATCTTCAAACACACACAAAGAGTCAAAAAAGAAAAAAAAAACATAGCATTCTTTAACTGTAGTTTGCTCTCAACTTTAACACCAAAAACACTGCCCCCGCAGCCAGTAAAAACGCCTCAAACCCTGCATCCTGAAACGGTTTGATTAATTGCTGCAAGCGCCATCTACGCTCTACAGTTATATGACAAAAGTCAGGGCGCACAAAAAAAGAAACATCCTTAAACTGCCTTCTAGCCTCAGGGCGAGCTTTTTCAAAGATAGACTGCCTAAGTGCAAAGTTGCCAAAAAAAACAGAATTGCCCTCGGCTGACTAGTGTCCCTGTTTGACGCCTTCTGACGAACAAAAGGGAATCTGTAGACCCTCTGAATTTCTCGCTCCCAGTCCCACCCATTAAGCTCAGGGAAGGACTCCTTAAAAAGACCAAGCATAAAGCCCCGAATGTCATCTCCTTCTATGCCTTCCTTAATTCCAAGGACTCAGAGATTATTTCTTCGTTGGCGATTTTCTATGTCCTCCAATTTCCACATTACATCAGATAGTTGGGCCTCATGAGTCTTTGTTCGCTCCCTCACCACATCCAAATCCTTCTCCACTGCCACAGTTCTTACTTCCATAGCATCCAGTCTTTCGCAGATTTCCCCGCAGGTGCGACCTACTTTCCGAATAGCTCCTTCCAGTTTTCTTGTGCCCTGTCTTGTCTTTTTCCCATCAGCTCTAGTTTCTGCACGATGTTCCTTAATAGTCTCCAGGATAAGAATCGCCAGTGATTTTTCATTTGTGGCGGAATCACCGAGATGTTCTGGCAAGGAAGGATCCATAAAAACTGAAGCTGATTCCAGAGGGGCAATAATTCCGGTATCCGAGTAATCCCACTTCAGGCCAGAAGCCCCACTATTTTTCTTCCTCCGTGTCTTTTTAAGCCCCTTGGAGCCTTTTAAAGTCCTCCGAGATTTTTTGTGTTGCTTTCGAGCCGTTTCGGGGGCTTCCAATGTACTAGACCCTGAAGTAGTATCGATGTGGTCGGATTCGCTATATTCAAGATCAGAGTCCGAAGTCCCTGAGAGACAGTCTTCTGTCAGAGAATAGAATTTATCTGGACCGTCCAAGATAGCCTCTGACATAATCTCTGTAGACGTTAACTTAACTACATCCATATCTCTGCCCCGGTCTGGAGCTGAGCATGGAACCTCCAGTGGAAGGAAAGTCGATTCATTAGTTTGGGGCTGGGCAGCCGGTTTCGCCGCCTGTAATGGTAATTGCACTACAGCCCTGGCCTGGCAGGATGTGACCATATTAACTTCATTAACCACATGCATTTCTTGTATATCCTGGGCCACCTTGCTAGTTTGAGGAATGCACTCTAAACCAGCATTAGCGACAATATCCTCATCCCTGTCCATTTCCACCTCAACCTCCACATTCGCGGGTCCGTCTCTGGTTTTAAAAAATGCAGTAATAGCCAGCTGAGGTGGTGTAGACGTGGTAACTGAATTATTTTCTTGAGCTGCCCCTGTTTCTTCCAGAACTTTTGAGACACTACCCTTTTTACCAGCTGCTTGTTTTTTTTCCTGCAGACACCTCCGTTTAACTGTCCCTGTATCCTGTAGTTTTTTCAGGGTGCGGCTCTCTTGGGGTTTACCTAAACCAGTCTCCATATTTGCAGGTGATAGCTCTTGTCTACATTGAGCAGCATTAGTCCCTGCTGTCTCTTTCTGCTCTTTCTGCTCCCTCTGCTGTCTCGTAGATTTAGGTGGCATTTTCCTAACGATGAATGACCGGCTGCTGAGCACACTCCGTATTTTTTGAGCAACTCCTCCACTGGCAGCAGAGACTAAACCAGCCCACAAACGTAGGGAGCAGCGCAAAGATTCAATCTATTCCGTGGGCGGTAAAGCCCTAGCGACCGTCTTGTATTGTGCTGCCCCTGCCTCCTGAGAGCCGCTGCATCTCCCTACCGCTGCTGCGCAAATCCGCGACTCCTGAACCAGCAAACGGCGTGTGACGGCCGCGGGCGTCTCTCGGAGCACTATTCGCCAGGAAGGACACCAGTGCAGCACAGCGCCCAAATCGACTCCCACCGAAATCATCAGGGTTCATCTGTATTCAGTCAGGTAAGTCGGGCCATCTGAGACCTTCCAAACCTCCCCAGCTACAATCCGTGTGGGAATCGGGGGAAGAGGCTCCGCCACGGAGCTCTACGCCATCGCCATCTTGCTTTCCCCGTAAAATGGGATCTTGTTCTATTGATTATTTGATCATATAATGAATTTCTAAACGTTTTGACAAAATTGAATTTTTTACAAAACCATAAAATGAAAAAATTTGTTTTTTCAGTCACTATGAGTGTCACGTGTGATTGACTAAAAGAATTAATATAGTGGACATCAGTACTGGCAATCGTGTTGTTGTTATAGGATCTGCGCAACATAGGGGCATCTGTGGCTGACATGCTACTCCTGCTTGATAACTCGCTATCAGTGCCATCAAGTCCAACATCCCCGAGTAACTGGTTTATCTGCAGTGTCTCAACTGCAGCTGTGATTTTCTCTAAACCACGCGCCACATCGCCGCTGTAGTGGCCCATTTCAACTTGTAGGGCAAGTGTGCGCTGACTCTGTCTATTGGTGGCATGAGCCAGCCTGTTGATAGCCCTGGTGAGACTGTCCATTTTTAGGCCCCTGCTGCGCTCAATGCGCCTCTGGTTCTCTCTGTCCGCTGCAAACTCCTTGGCCAGGTCTGCCAAGGTGCTGGTGAGGGCATCCAGTTTTGCCTCTATTCTGGACTGGTTTTGTGCCAGTTTTGTTGTCACCGTACGGAAGCTCTGGGTCATTCTCAGATTTCTTTGTTTTTGTATCCGGTTATGCAGGCGCTGTATCTGCAGCATTTCTCTGTCAATGGGAGCTGACATTGCCTGACTGAATGACCCATCTGAGGACATGCCTTGGGACCGCCGCTGGGACTGTTGGGTTCTCGGTGCACAACGCACACGGGTGGACTGAGGGCCTGGTGGTGTGATGTCATGCTGCGCTGCTGAGGTGGCAGTTGGTGTTGGCAAGGGAGTGGTTGCAGCCGCAGTGGAAGTGTTGTCAGTGGGCCCAACCCCACTCGTATCCCCAGCATCCTGCCCTTCCTCAACTTCCTCTGTCTCGTGGCTACTCGATGTGTCCCCATCGGTGTCCTCTGCTTCAAGTGGTGTGTCTAGGTGACAAAAGAGATGACAGATGATAATAAAAGATGTGTTTCACTGTATCTGTGTTACGTCTATGTTAATCAGCTAAAGTGATTCCCTCACTACACTTGTTTTGACACAGACTACATCTCCCATGATGCAACACTTCAGTTGTTTGTTGTTAGTGCATGGATGTATGCTTGTGTTTGATTAGTATGCATGCACAGTACGGGCGTTAGTGGGTATGCACACGTCACATGCACAGTTTTCACTTACCAGGAGTTATGGATGTCTGGGATGTATCCAGGGTACCAAAGCCTGCTACAGCTGCTCTCTCCAGGGTGGCTTCCACCATTGCCTCTGCTGGTGTCGGGTCTGCTGATGTGGATGGTCCACCTCCTGTCTGTTTTGCAGCTTCAAGGCGCTCTGCCACCCTCTCTTTTGCCCTGGAGCTTAGGTCATACCATCTTTTCTTGATGTCATCGATGGTGCGGTATGCTACTCCCAGGCCGTTGATCCTTCTCTGCATGCTGCGCCAGATCTTCTTCTTCTTTTCACTTTCAGCCAGACGGTGGGATGTTCAACCAAATAATTCCTCGTGATGGTTACAGCATTCTTCTGTAATTATATTGAGTTCCTTTTTGGCAAACTTCAGCTTGCGCAGCCTCTGCTTGGTTCCCTTGCTGGTATCCTTGCTGGTCATCTTTGCTCTCAGCAGTGTCTGACTATGCTGCTGCACCAGTACATGTGCTTGTTTGTTATCAGGAGTTGATTTGGGCACCACTTCCTGTTTGGGGGGGCCTTCAACCCAACCAGGAAGTTTAACTTTTTTTAAATTCCATTTTAGCTGTTTGCGAGTGCTTTATTGCGATTTCCACGCACACTCGCAAATTGTGCATGCAAAAACGGTGTTTATATGGGTATCGCTATTTGCGAGCCGATTGCGACTCGCTATTAGCGATTGTCCCAAATTGCGTTGCGAGTCAATAGCGACTCGCAATTTAGTTGGCGGAGGTGTTGGTAGGTAGCGAATAGCGACTCGCTAATAGCGACTCGCTATTTTTCGCTATTAGCGAGTTGATATTTTTGGTGGTCATACATCTGGCCCTGAAACCTTTACTTGGCCTAACAAGAATAGTGACATTATTACTTGTGGTGGACTACCATCCACCCCAATTAATAATCCACTTTCTCACAAACAATCATTTAGAAAAAAAGTATCTAGCTTCTTTGTACTAGGGGTTACCTTTCTATGAAGCAAACAGGCCCTCGGCCTCTGTAAATGACTCATGAAGTAAACAAGAGGTGATATGACTGTAGCACTTCACGTTTGGTGTTTTACTGTGTTCAAGCCGAAGTTACTACATGTTTCAACTAGTTCGAGTCTATTCATATTTAGTTTTGTAATGAGCTGGGACCACCCAACCAGCAGCGTACTACACACAATGACAGCCTGTTGTTGTTTCTGGCTATTTTATAATGCAATGCTAGTTTAATGATTAAAATCATCTATCTTGTGGGCATTCTTGGGTAATTGTATCGTCATCATGCAATGTCTGAGGAATTAGTTAGGTACAGTTCAGCAGTATTTTCGTTTGCCTCTGTTGTCTTTAATTGAACTGTGTGTCTAAGACTCAGCATGTCCTAGCCTCTCAGTCACGGGTGTAGCAAGAGGGTCCTAGTGCAAGTGAACAAAATGGTCCTTTCCCTTTTGAGAGGTAGAAAGGATAGCAACAATGATGGTACATTTTGACCATTAAAACCCTGGGCCCCAGTGCCTCCCACTGCACCTAATACTTTAATGATTGCTACTCATTTGTCTATACTCAAGCAGGCACAGAAAGAGCACAATAGCCTTTGTCTCTGCTTCCCTGATTTGTAAAATAGCACAGCATTTGTATCTGGATATTTTCCTGTATTAAATCAGAGTTATGAGTAATTGTGATTTGCTATGGAGTCGTGTGAACCCTGTCACTCAAACAGGATACTATGGCATTTTCCTTATAATGTATTAAAGTTCTATTGCTCCTATTGGTAGTTTAAATGTTGTAACTTAAAGTGTTTGCATTTGTGTTGTGAATCCTGGCACAATTAATCAGATGCTCATATGACCTTTGTAGCAGCTGTTCTGTGTCACTTCCCAATGCCATATACTTCAGGAAAATTACTGGCCAGTGCATCCTTTCCATAATACTTATTTCTGGTCTCTGATCCTTTTAGATCATATGAAGAAGTGTGTACACGGCCAGGTAGGAAATGACAGCTGACAACGACAGAAAGAATCATGTTCTGTGCCCAGGCTCCTAGTTTGACCACCAAGTGAACAAAAGGGATATAAGACAGCGTTAGTGTTTAACCAAGCCTCCTCTCTGTTGGTTTCTCTCTCAGTGAGCCTCTTTATCCTTCACTATCTCTCCACGACACCATTGTCCCAACTGGATAGATACTCTCCAGCAGACGTGTTTTTCAATGTATTTTGTTATTACATACCCCTTATTTACACAACCTTCACTCCTCACTATTTTACATTCCCTCCACTGTCTACATCAATTTCTCTTTTCTTAGTCTTATAAACTTGTGGTTTTTAGACTCCCAATTTTCAGTTTATATCAGTGCTAGTCCATTGCCCAAAGAATTGCTATAGGGCTAAACAGAATAGTATCCCAGTACCATATGAAGGTTTCCTACAATATTTATAAAATTAACAAATATCCGAGTTTTCAATTTTGTCTTCAATTATATCAAATCATGTGAATCCTTGTTATCTTGTGGATGCAATTCCACATATCAGTTCCCTGCACACAGAGACATCTGCCTTCCAAAGTGAACCTCTTAAAACGTGCAATCACCAGGAGCTGTTGATCCTTTGATCTAATATCTCTGATATGTGTGTACTGCTGAAGGTGTAGGATTCAGTGATCAAGAGATACCTTTCTGTCCCTCTGTCCAGCAGCACCAACAAGCAAACATATCTCCTGGCACCACACCACCATAGACAGTGATAAATTATCCTGACACAGTAAGGGAGGAGACCGGGGCACTGGAATCATCCTGAATCCCCTGAGGTAGCGGATGCTGAAAGATTAAGGGCCTGATTTAGATCTTGGCGGGACACCTGTCGTCCCTCTGTAGTGATGGTTACCAGTACTCTGTCGAGATGATGGAGTCCCACTCACCGTATTTAGATGTCAGTTGGTTGAACCGCTGATCGCATCAACAGACTGTTTACTGTCACGTAAGCGGTGCACCTCCGTCAAGGCGGCGAACTCCTCTGCTGGCTGACGCTGCTGCCTCGCCATCAGGCTGGTGGGTTTGCACTGCGCCTATTTAGATGTCCACATTGTGATGGCATTGTCCTAGCAGTGGTTTCCTGACAGAGTGTGTCGCTGGTAGAGTGGAGACTGGCACGTGCTACTTATTAATGTGTCAATACACATATATGTTGTGTTTGCTTCTAAAATACATGTAAGTAATGTCTTATGCCTCTTTTTAAACTTATTGCATTGCACACAAAAAACACACACACAAACACACTATTGAATTCACACCCACATTCAACACAAGCACAACACCAACAACCACCACAACAACAATTTTTTTAAAGTGTTAATACAGGTGTGTTCTTTTTACCTTGATGAGTTGTAAAATGAACACTAATGCATTAAACATAAGAAAAAAATTGAATGTAAGAGCAATGTCAAAATACACAAGGCTAAAGCAATTGTCAACACATAATTCATAGTAAGAAAAGTGTAAAAGAAGCTTGCCTTAGATTCCAGCAACAACAGAGTTGAGTGGCGTCATAGTCTAGTATTAGTAGCAATAGGAGGACCTGGACAATGGGGTTCAAGACGGGAGTGGAAAACAGGAAAAAGGGTAAGTTCCTCCCTCATTTCCTTCGATTCCACCAACTGAAAGTAGGAGGCATCCCCGCCACAGTTTCCTCAATGGAAAGGCACATCGTGATTGGCCCAGCGGTAATCTTGGCTGGACTTCTGCCAACAGCCACTTCTGCTTATGATGCCGTCGATGAGGGAGAAACATTCTGGCGGAGTCGGCGGCATTCTGAAGGTCTTTCGTCCATGGACCCTCCAACATCTAAAGAGAGCAGGCGGACCGCCAAGTAGTCGGGTGGTGAAAACATTGAAAAAGTGATGGTGGGACCAGATCCACCAAGATCTAAATCAGGCCCTAAGACAGGAATCACTGCCAAGAGCTAAGATGACCATCAAGGTCTAGAGAGAGCCACTCTAGCTCATGCTCCATGGCCCAACAGTCTAGCCAGCAGAAGACAGGGTACGGTGTCAGGATCTGGGACACAGGAGCCCCTCCCCTTCTCTGCTTTTGGCCAGAGGCTATTCTACAGGACAAAACTGCCAGGCAGTATAGTTTGAATCACACCAGAAGCACATCGGGTTGATAGACCGCATTCTACATAATTGGTTTGAGACGCATCCATTAAATGAAAGGGAGCGTGTTTGGGGAAGAGGGATCCACCCACATTGATGATTGATCGAACGATATTGGTCGTGGTATTTGTACTTTGACCACTTAAAGACGAGACCTTTTGCTTGGTCCATCGCCCGTTGAGATGTACCGGAACAGTTTTTTAGCGGTGATTCTGTTCCAGCTAATTATAGATTGAAGCACGCTCGTCTAGGAGCAGCACAAGATAAACCGCACAGGTTTTACTTGACGGTAACACTCGCCTTGTATAGTGCTGAGGAAACCGGAAACTTTACAGGCCGAAATGCGTTAACTTTTTCTTAAATGGAGTCCACAAGAAATTAAAAGGAATTAGTTGCAAAAACACCAATCTAAGTATAACAACATATAGCTCTTGGACATTAAATTGGGTGGTGATTGGATACATATGTGAACAACCTACAAAACGGACCCAGCTTATAAAAAATGAATTGACCTGTCCGTGTTCTTTGAAAAACATATGAGGAAAGAGTGTACAATTTCTGTAACAGTTGAATATTTGCTGTATCTTTGAATGTGACAATTCTTGTAATTATTGAATATTTGTTGAATGTGTTAGAGATGGATACTATTTTGCAATAAAAAAATAAAACAAAAACAAAAAACAGATTAGCAGCTATCATGCGTAGTTTTTGATACAACCTTTAGAACTCACAGGCAAAGTGATTTGGACATCCCAATAGTAATTAAGAAACTATTGCTGATAAAATAGTAGAGATAATTCATCTCTTATGGACCATTTTCTCTTTTGTTCATATTATTTCTCCCAAGGCCTAGAGGGTTACTGGCCTCCACCCCCCTGTTATTATAGACTCTATGGATGGGACCTGGGGTTTGGGTGGCGACCAGTGGTGTGGTGGGGTGGCGTGTTGGACCACTGCCCCACTGGAGGCCAGGAGGAGCGACAGAGGTGAGAACGGTCAGCATACGACATAGCACCTGGCAAGTCAGAAGAAAAACAAATGGGGCCATTAGGGAGCAGGGACATCATCCCATGCATCAAGAACCGAGTTGACTCTGGGTCTATCTCGAGGCCCTTAAGGTGCACTGTCAGACTCCTGTAGATGGCACCAAGGGCCTGAAAAGGCACTCCTGAATGACATGGCAAAGGGGGAGAATACACCCCATGACCATCTCACCCCAGGAGACTTGAATATAGAGCCTCATCTGAGGCATCCACAGATTCTGACTCGGGGGGTCTCCCCAGCACTAATATGCCAAAAAAGAAACCAGAGGCCTAAAAAGGAATAGTTACCTTCAAGTTCTGTAGAGCATTCATGGAAAAAAGCACGCCCACACCTCTGCAGCGACTACAGAAACAAACTATTGCATTTGCACAAGAACAATGCACGCTGGGGGGGGAGACCAGACTGTGACTTTCTAGCATGAGTGACAACCAGATTCTGAGATCTCAGTAGACAACGTCACCATGGATCTGCCTGGGGCTCTAGAGGTCACACCCGAAAGCGCCCTTCTAAGGGTAGTCTGGTGCCCATCGGCTAACAAGGTGCTGAGTCAGTTCCGAAAACTTTTGAACCATCTCCAGGTCTTAGATAGAGGTTTAAACTGCTGAACACTGGAGACCACTGGGGGTGTCCCATCATGGAGAAGCATACCTACCTCCAAGTACAACTCCCTAGACCTGAGAATTGAAAGCCTATAACCACCAACAAACCAGGTCTCTTTGTGAGCACAATCAAGTGTGTCCACCTCAGGGCAGCAGCTAAACCTGACGTCCACCTGGTAAAGGTGCACTGTTATTTTGTCCAGGAAGTCATAATGACACCTGCAAGGGAGCAAAAAGAATGTACCTTAAAGAGCCTTTGGAATAATACACTACAGCCAGCAGAAGACACCAGTAAAGAGGATAAATTGATGGATTCCAATAGAATTAGATGAAAGGTGTTAAAAATGGACTCTGAGGAAGTTCCCATTATACACCAATACGCAAAGGCCATATTTGTGGCTCTCAGAAATTATATGTGGGGTCTAAGAGCAGACATAAATGATGTACTCACAGACATGAAAAAAAAAGACATGAACGACCTTGGAGAAAAGATATTCACTCTAGAAAAAAGCAAAAAGGAGAGAGACAAGGAACAGGAATTTGACAAGCCGATAGATGAAATTCTCCTTCTCCAGGCATAAAATATAATGCTCCGGGGCAAGATGGAAAACCTGGAAAACAAGTCCTGACTGAGTAATATCAGTGCCTAACTTAATAATATCAGGATCTATGGAGGATCACTGAAAAATGTGTCTGTTTACTGTTCAAAGCCTTACTGGGCCTAGATGTACCGCACCACATAGAACTTGGCAAAACATTTCAAACAACTCCATAGTGTGGTATGAAGAACCTCTCTCCCTTCCCCCCATATATCATCACTAGAGTCTACCGATTTCAATTGAGAGAAAGTTCAAGATATAGCAAGAAAGAAAAGAGACTAAATCATCAAAGAGGCCAAGATTTAGTTTTTCCGAGAATCATCAATGGTGATCTTGCTGAAAAGTAGGGACTTCAAACCCCGAATTGACCATCATACGAAGGAGAAAATCTTGTACCTGTTGAGCTGACCAGCCTTTCCAGCTCATTTTTCATTGGGAAGGCAAACTGAAATCAATCCGTTCAGGGTCAGAACCAAAGCATCTTTTGTGACAAGAGAGCCAAGATGTGGAGCACACGCATCAATGGCGAGTCACCCTGGCTGCCCATTCAGACTACCAAGTGAATGCTGGAGTAGAGTCACAAACAGACCAAGGTGAATGCCCCTCGCTGGAGGACACTAAAAGCGGGAGAAGGGACCTGATCACCAGCCTCAGATCTGCCAATATGTGGTGGGCCCAGGTCAACCAGTGAAAGGGCTCCAATGCACCAGAAGACAGCGTGGAGTAACACATGAATCAGGAAGATCCAGGTGTAGGTGCCAGGGCAAGAATTCTACCACAGTGAGTGCTATACACAGGGAGAGAAGGGGCAATATTTCACTGCAATCAAATGAGAATGGTCATGCCTACAGCCAAAAACATAGTTTAAAGAACATTACAATTAATGGTTAGATTCAGACAATTTTTCCAGTTGGACGGTCCCAAAGTTGGAGGGGAGGGGATAAAAGTGGCCAATAATCCGCTCAAAGATCAAGAGACTTATTTGTATTCTGACATGGGGGAGTGTTGAAGACAGTTGTTAGTTTAATGTTTTGTTTGAATCCCTCACAATCGTAAAAAGGCATCACCAAGATGGACATGGTGAAGGGACACAAAAGCAAGCACTAGGCATGACCAGAAAGAACACAAGAGGGCCTCTCCAACTTTTGCCAGACAAATTTGAAAAAGGTGATGAATAAAATACTTATACTAAATGGCAGTTGTTTTAATGCACCGGGGAAGAGGTTTGCAGTCCTAAGCATGCTCAGAGAGACAGACGGTGATATCTGTATGCTCAAACAATGTCATTATTTAAAAAGACTGTCTCCCGCTTAAATCTAAATGGTTCCTGCATCAGTTCCTGCCTTCCAGACCTAACAAGAGAGGAGGGGTTGCCATACTTTTAGTCAACACATTTGGACGAGAGATTGTGGAGACCGTTGTTGAGGGAGGGGGGAGATTGCTAGTCATACGAATCACTATAAATGTTTACACCTTTATCTTAGGCACAATTTATGGGCAAAATGAAAGACAAAAAAATCCCTGAGAGAGGCCATTTCAGACACCTTAAAATTCCAAGACAGGAACATTTAGGCATGGACCCAGTACTGGAATGATCAGCACAAAGGTCTAGACAGGCTGGCTCCATCTCACTAGAAGAACTTGCATACCGTGGAGAGGTAGGGCTTATCAATTGTGATGGACAGTAAACCCAGGTGTGAACTACTTCACCTATTTCTCTGCCTCATACAACCTAATGCCAGACTTGCCCACTTTCTGGGGAATCCACAAACCATCAATGTAGAGAAAGCAGCCACAGCTTTATATGACCACTCTCCACTGACGATGGCATTCCAAATCCCTGTGGCATTACAAATCCCTGAACCACCCAAACTTGGCAATGGGCGGAGACTAAAAGCATTCTAATAGTCGACAGAATGTGAAGGAAATACAGGAAATGGTCCATCATTTTATACAAGAAAATTAACAAAGCTGTAATAGTTTAAATACACTGTGAGAAACGCTCAAAATGGTAGTACTTTGATTCCCCATCACACTACCTGGTAGGTCCAACAAATAGAGTAAAGCAAAGCAAACACACTTTGAAAAGCAAGTGAAGAGCTATGGTAAAAACTACAAATAAGCAAACAGGAGCCCATCGAAAATGGCACAAGCTATTAGTGGCTAAAGCTCAACTAAAATCATTAGACAAAGACAAATACACATTATTTCACTTATTCCACCAGTATTACAAAGGAGGCAAAATATTTGGTAGACTACTGGTGTGCATACTCTGATCAGAGGTAAACAAGGATAAGGTATCTGCACTTACTACACAAAGTGGATCTATTGCATGAACTGAAATAGAAATAGCGGACACATTCAAGGAATACTGCAGTAGCCCTAGACTGCTGGGAATACCCTTTAGATACAATGGAGACCTATCTCAGGGAATCAAGGATTCCGACTGTCTAAGAGCACCAAATAGAGATACTGGATACACCAATACCTGTAGATGAAGTTATTACTGGCATTGCTAAACTACAGCCTGGGAAGGCATCAGGGTCTGATTGACTCATTATTTAACAATACTTTTTGCCAGATGATTGCTGCTTTCTTAACTAACCTTTTTAATTCTACTGCCGGCACTGGAGTACAAACCAAGTCTATGAGGGAGGTATTGCTAATTGTCTTCTACATAGAAAGGAAAGACCATACTTACTGTGCCTCCTAAAGGCCTTTCTCCCTGTTGAATGTAGATGCCAAACTCTTCACTGGAATCTTAGAGTGTCAGTTGGGCCCTACATGCAGAGGTTAATCCTGACCATAAAGGTTTATATCTGAAAGAAGTTGTGGAGGTGATGCCTAAAGAACTCCACACATAGATAATATAAAGAGAACACACAGGACAGCCCTACTGTCTCTGTCAACGGAGAAAAGGGGTTTGACAGTGCACTGGTACTATGTTTAGAAACTCCTAATAAAATTAGGAATGGGCCATATATTTGTAACCTGGCTTTTTACTAGTTATAAAATACTAGTGGCCACAATCAGTATGAATGGGGTGACCTCAGAAGGTATGGAAATTAGGAAAGGCACAAGGCACGGTACTCCTCTGTCGCGTCTCTTTTTCACTATATTTATGGAGCCACTGGCTCAGAAAATTAGGTAAATAAGTAAATAACAAAGGACTGACCCTTGGTATCAACACACCTATAAAGTAAGAATCAATCACACAAATAACACACACAGCCTACTTCCAGCCCATGTAATAGAATACCAAAACGTTATTATGTATCAAATTACTTAATTTATTAAAAACACATTATATTTCTCATTGATATAAAAACAATTCTTTCACAATAGTTAAGCTATTAAAATCAGTTAAAAAAATGTTATACACATGCAAAATCTATGGTACAAAGAGGCAACACCAATTCCATTATAAGATAAAGAGAGAAGAAAAGAAAAAAGACAAATGCTTTGTCATTCAAAAAACACATCCGTTGGAATTGTTTCTAAAACTCAGCCTTCATACAATATCTCATTAGTATGTATAGGCCCAATTATTTCCATGGATTGTGTGCAAATAGCGTCGACGCGTTTCGATGGTTCTTAATAATTTCCCATCTTTTTCAAGACAAAGAGCATAAACTCTCTCTTTAGTAGCACTATACAGTTGCTTCTCGTCCTTGTTCCTTGCTTAGATCGTACGCAAGTTTATAATCACTCCTTTCCTACAGGACCTTTTTAATCCTTAAACGTCCATATGTGTTTATTTAATTATCTCTTATGTTTAATAAATCTGCCTACATCGTTTTCTTTCCACTTTGGGAGCCAATATTTATTCTCAAATTTTCTGCTTCTTTATATATCTCTCTAGTTTTGTATAGCACTTCCTTGGCTGAGGCTCTTCGTTTTTTGCATTAACTTTACTCATGCCACAGTGTGCTTCATATCACCTTCCCACCGCGTATCTCGGCGTTCTCTCAAACTTTGAACAGGCAGAAAATTAGGCACAATAACGCTATCCAGGGGGTAACTATTGGTAGGGACACTCATAAAATTGCCATTTACACTGATGATGTGCTAATAATGCTCACAGGCCTAAAAGACCAATAAACACTCTCTTGGAGGACCAAAAACTATTCAGCTCGATTTCAGGTTTTATAAGTAATAATCTTGTTGATCAAACCATATTTCCACTACAAAGGGCTAAAAACAGTATCCTGTACCTAGGGGTTAAAATAATGGTGTCTCTTGATAGAATCACCTCAACTAATTATACATCCCTGTTGCACACACAACCCGGAAAGATATGCAGTAGTGGCACATGGGTGATCTCTCCTGGTTAGGCAGTTAGCAGCAGTCAAAGTGACTATCCTACCCCAGATACTATACATAATGTAAACCCTCCCTCTGCAACCCCTCGCAATATGTCGCCCAAACTCCAAAAACTAAGAAAAGGTTTATTTTGGGTGGGTAAGAAACCAAGGCTTGCAAGAAAATTGGCAATGTGCCCCCTGAAGTGGGCGGCCTTGGTAACCCAAACCTACTAACTACTGTCTGCCAGCTCAAACCCGCTATTGTAGAATGGAAAAGAATGGAAGAAGCATTGGTGCTTCACGTACTAGCTCATAGGTGGCATTCTTATACAGAAAGTGGCATTGCTTCCTCAGGAGCACAGAGTGTGGGGCCTCTATTCCTCATCAGCCACATGGGTGGCACCAGAGGCCTGGAGCAGGGCAGCAGCAGGAAAGTCTTAACAACCAATCCAATACCACTAACACCAATTAGTAACAATCCTGATTTCTCTCCTTCTCTCACTTAAGACTACTTCAGAGAAAGGCTTAAGTCAGGGTGCAAAAGAGTCGGATACTTTTTTAATCTCAAAGGGTTGAAGTCATTTGAACAAATTAAAGAGGAGGACTATGGGATCCCAGAGGGATAAATAATTCATCACATCCAAATAAGGCAAATAAACGATTAACATTTATTTTTGTAAATTTGCCAGTTCCTCTCACAGGCACCTCTGCTAGATAATTCTCTGTCAGAGAAAAGATGGGGAGCAGAACTTGATCAACACTTGATGAATAGGAGTAGAGAGATTTATACTGCAGAGCTCGTATCTCAGTCCCTAGTGAAACGGGTAGAGAGTCCCTCATAAATATTATCTCTTACTGATATGGTACACTGGCATGGGCCATGCAAGGAACCCCTCTAAATCTGAGTCCCTCTGGAGTCAATGTGGAGTGACAGGTAGGATCGGTCTGGGACAAAAATAGGCCCGGGCACCAAAATAAAAGTGGCCTCAATTAGTGAACCAGTTAGCTATAAAACCAGCCAACATTTGCAAATCAGGCCAGTTTTGAACTTATAAAGTCACACTGTATGGGTGTTTTGCAAGGTAAAGGAGACTGTATTTTTTTAATGTTTGCTGCAGGCAATGCTTGTGGTAATATCAGGGGAATCAACAGTAAAAACCAGCCCACAAACTGCTAAAAAACCGACGGACCTGGACATAAATCTGGCCCACAAACTGCTAAAAAACCGGCCCACACACTGATCTGTCAGACCAGCCCATTGGGCACTGCCTGATTGCCCTATAGGCCAGTCCGACCCTGGTGACAGGCATACTGCTCTACCTTCTTTGGCACTGTCCAGACTGAAATGGTACTGGGAAGAGGTCCTCAAAGACAAAGATGCGATGTTTGACACAGATATTCAAAGATTTCCAACATTCACTATACTTGGCCTCCCAAACAAACAAGCATACCCACTTAGATCTACAAGGGGGAGCTGTCTCATTAGCGCTATGAGCTGTGAAACAAACCTTTCAATACTATGAGGATCTGTTATTATTCCAGACCATCAAGGTTGTCATTATAGCTTGTGGGACCTCTTAGGCATAAAGAAAATCTATATGGTGCTTGAGCAAGCGAAAACAAGTTTTGGGACATTTGGGATTTATCTATCACCCTTCTCTCACAAGACTTCTGGGGATTATCACGTCTGACGTTCCATAGAGCACTGAGCTTATCAGAATCGCCTAAAGCAGAGAGTTTACCACTAAGCAAGGCCACATATCTGGGACTTAGGGCCGCATCTAGCTGTATTTGGTTCTTTAGCTACCCTAATGCATCATTGAGATAACTTTTGCTTATTTTTCTCAGGTATCAGTTATGAGACGGTGTTAGAGGATTGTGCTCTGTATTTCCAGATGTTTCCCCGCTGGCCTATGGTTGTAGGCCGGAGTGTATATAAAAAGTAATAAAACAGAATTGAGCCATAAAACAATTTATATATCACTCTCAGAGCCCTGAGCTCCAATTGTGATACAAAAGGTAACCAGTGGACCTTTTTGCAAAATAGGAGGTCACGTGCATACTGAGAACTGCACACCACCAAACGTGTTATAAGATTGTAGCTTGTCTGCAGTCTGGCTATAACATACTAGGAGGCACCCGGGAAAGTGAGTTACTGTGTGGGAGTCGATAATGGCCCTTGCAATAAGTGAGTTACAGTGTGGGAGCAGGGCCGGACTGGCTACCGGGCGTTTTGCTGTGCAGCCAAGCTGGGGGCTGATTTCGCTGCGGTGGGGGCTGATTTCGTTGATGGGGACCTGCGTGTGCTTTTAAATAAACATTTCAAAACAAATGTTTTTAAGCACACGCAGGTCCCCATCAACGAAATCAGCCCCCAGCTCGGCAGCACAGCAAAACGCCCGGTAGCCAGTCCGGCCCTGTGTGGGAGCCGATAATGTCCCTTGCAATAGACCCCTATAGTTTTCTTCCTAAAATGGTTACTGTTTGGCCGAGATTTCCAGACTGAACAAAAAAATGTTTTAGTCAACATGCTAGTTCACACCTCTAGATCTAAAGTCATGCATTAATGAATTGGTATGTCTGTCAAGTACTGTCTAACTACAGTTTTGCCATTATTTTAGTACTTCTGTTTAGTTTTAGGTTTATAGAGATATTGGGTCTGATTTAGAGTTCGGCAGACAGGGTACTCTGTCCCAACGGCGATGGAGTACTCTTCCTGCCGGGATGAAGGTTCAGCCATCGGACAGACCTTCAGTATGTCAATGGCAGACACTACTCCGTCTCTGCCACTGACATGCACCTCCGATGCAGCAAGGGCCGTCGGAGGTTATGCCATTTGTCTGCCTGCCCTATTTAAAATGGGAAAACGAATGACAAGTTTTTACTTTAGCTTACTGCCATCCTGCACATGGCAGTAAGAGAAACTAAAAACATTTCTATTATCTCACGTCATGCGAAAAAACTCCCATGGTAAGGAGGTCTTTTTTTTTTTTTTAAGAAAATCCCACTTTGGTATTTCTTTTTAAAAATAAAACAAAGTTAAAGTCTGCTGTATGTCTCCATAATGTTGACCCAGCAATTCATCACAGTTTCAGTGCATTGACCGCCATTTTGCACACTTTCAGTGCATTGACAGGAACCTTCATGACAGCAGTTCCTGCCAATGTAAGAGATGTCTGCTGGGGAAGCAGACGCCTCTAAACTTGGGATGTGGTAACTCTGTCAGGGCGACGGAGTAAAATACTCTGTTGCCCTGATAGAGTAACCACAATGTAAATCAGGCCCATTGTTTCAAATGACATTACTAAAATGGTGACATAAAATGAAAACTGAAATCCTTAAGTTGCAGTCCATTTGCCTGCCATTTGAAGAGAATACAAGATACATGGGTTTCACTGCACTATCTTACTTGCCTGCTACTATTTCACGGGAATGAAGACCGCTGCAGAAATATGCCGTTTTCAGTCTACTATGCCAGTGTCCCTTCTTCCTCTCCTGAATTTCCCGATTGTTTTCTTTGCCCACACACTCTATGAACCTACCCACTTTCCATTCCATTCAATTCCTCCTTCCCGTTTCTCTTTGAGTCGGTCTCATCAACCAACCAAAGAGGTTTTCAGGAAGTCAAAAATATGCAAATAATCACTAGTAATTTCATTACTTGAATATTCTCCTTCACATTTACATTGTGGTTAGGCTGAAATTCTCACTGAGTTTCACTGTTCGGTGGGTTGATGAGTCAATCTGTACATACATATGTCCCCTTCTCCAGCCCAAAGACCTCCACTTAGTCCATTACCCTTGTCTCTTCCCACTTCTCAACTATTCTACATGTCAAACCCTCTTCATCTGTGTGAGAAGTTGACGTGGTATATGCTGTCCACTAATTAAAGTGGGCACCTTGCACCAGTCCAAACAACCCTTATGGTGATTTAAGAGGTCAAAGATAACCTTAGAAAGCTATCCAAGTGCTAGCTGTGGAGAGCAGCCTTCGGGCTTAGTCTTGAAGGAATGTTAAGCAGCTTGTTTTACCAGAATGCAACCTTAATGTATTGGTTAAATTTAAGGAGAACCACACAGTAGTTATAAAAATAGTGTATTTATTATTATAACACACCTTAAATACCTTACAGTATCTGCTACATGCAGATAAACACAAAGCACACAATACAGTAGCACAGAAACAATCGTAAGTAGCACTAATACACAGTGGGCTCCCGGGGGAGACCAAACCATATACTAAAATAGTGCTATAAGAACCACGACTCGAGTCAAGACAGTGTCTAGAGGATGTAGAATCGCTGAGACCCCAAGGAACCACCCAAGGTGAGCAAGGAGGGACCCCACGGAGGATGGATGCAGTGTGAGAACACGACCGCGTGCTACGTACAATTCAATGGGAGAGTCGCGGTTGCAGTTTTAAAGTTTTAAAGTTTAAGGACCCTTCCCAGTGGATTACGAAGAAACCCTTTGGAACATAGAAGGTTGGAGAGCCAACCCACCCGTGGATACCGAAGTACCAGAGTTACCTATCCCAGGGAAGCCGGGTGCATAGGGTCGAATTGGCGCTGGAAACCGCCGTCGTTCTCAATGGGAGTCTTCAAAGAAAAGCCACTGCTGGAAAGAAGAAAAGTGTCCAGTGGAACCCACAGGTGGATTCTTGATGGAAGAAACCTGAAAGCAGAGGGGACAGAGTCTGGGTCCCTCAGGAGTGACCAGGGCCTCGGTAGACGAATGCCCACCGATGTCGGGTGCTACAGGTGTGAAGATGGAGACCTTGACTCTACAGCTGCGGGGACCAGGAGATGTTGAGGACAACCAGGAGCCGGGTATGAGCTTTCCCACGAAGGATGTCGAGTGCTGAGGGGTCGGTGTCCAGTGGGAGCAGCAACAAGCCTTGCCAGCGGCAAACCATGAAGAAGGTCAAAGAAGGTTACGGTCTGGCTCAGCAAGGACCAGGGGACTCACTACAGCAAGGGGAGTCAGGGCAGGCCTGGAGCAACCAGGGGAGCCCAAGAAAAGGAGTGTTGTCCCTCAAATGGACCCACAGGCCGAAGGCACAGGAGTCGCAAGGGGACCTCCAGCAGTTTCATGAAGTAATGGCTTGCAGGGTACAGAGTGCAAGGAGGCCAAAGTCCTTTGTACAAAATGTGCGCAGAGGTTGGGGCTATCGATATCCCAATGCACCTAGTTGGGGAATGCCAACGAGCATATGCACTTGCAAAAGTACACAGTGCACAGGGGTTCGGGTTATGGGGTCCCCACGAGGGATACTGGCCCTAAACTTGGTGAGAGGGCAGTTCAACCTCAAGGAACATAGGAACCCACCTCCTGTGTTGCTGGAGCCTTTGGAGTCCGCAGGAGCTCAGGATCAGCAGACTGGTCAGTTGTGTTGCAGTGACTGCAAATGCCGGGAAGTGACTCCTTCACCCCAAGGGAGATAACTTCAGTTGTCCTTGATGCTCCACAGGTCCTGCATGGAGCCTGTATGGTGCACGGGCACAGACGATGCTTTGGACGGAGAGGGAGATGAAGTCGGGCCCAGTCGAAATCCAGCGAAGTCCAGAGTGTCCAGACGGTCGAAGGTCAGTGGTTTCTTTATCAGAATCTTGTCCACGTCGAATCTAGGGTCCTACAGCCAGGTAAGTACTTTTGTACCCATGGGAGAGGGTGGACAGATTCAGGGGACCCTCCCAGGGGAGGGTCAGGACAGTGGGGAGGATACTCCCCTGTCCTTTGTCCAGTTTCGCGCCAGAGCAGGAGCCAATGGGTCCCAGGACTGGTTTGAACTGGACTATGCACAGGGACACCAAGTGTGCCCCAGATGCAGACTTTCAGGCACCTTGGAAGTGCCCCCACCCAGCCCCAATACACTAAATCCTGTCTGGGAGGTGGTCACACCTCCCTATGACAGGATGCCTATTGTGCTGAATTCCTCTGCTCGAGCTTGGCTCAGTAGCAGGAGGGCAGAAATATGTCTCTGGTCAGCAGCAACCATTTTGTGCTGTCCGCATCGAGAAGGCTGGTACTGGGAAGACCAGGGACCCCACGAAGCTTGCTTCAGAAGGGTGGAATCATACAGGTATGATTCCAAGGTGTTTGATACCAAATACATCATGGTTTGTTGCAGCCGTTTTCGAGATAGCATTTTGCGTGAGCATATAATGCACCTCTACCTATATGTCTGGCTGTGTCACCGACAACCCGGGAGAATGGTCTCCGAAGGCTGCAGAGGGGCTCTGCTCATTCAGGGGCACCCTCTCACATAAAACCCAGCACCCTGCCTTCAGGATTGTTAAGGCCTGCTAGAGGGGTGACTTATAGGTTTTAAGTGTAGTGACCTATAGATATAGTAAACCTATATCTAAAGTAAGTGGTGCATGCACCATCCTACACAGGCTGCAATGGCAGGCCTGTAGTTCCATTTTGCTTGGCCTCTCATGGGTGGCATAATACATGCTTCAACCCATGGGAGGCCTCTGGGGTACCTATGCCCTGGGTACATGTGTACCATATATTAGGGACTGACTAGGGTACCCCAGTATCCAATCTGGAGTGTACCTAAGTACATGCATGACATTTTAAGGAGAAAGCAGATAGACTGGGGTCGTGATTAGCAGGTTCCCAGTCAGAGTAGTGAAAAACAGTGTAACATCAAGCAAAAAGTGGGGGTAACCATAAGAAGCAGATCCTACTTTCCTACACAACCCCCCCCCAAACGTAAGGAGATGAGACTAACCTTGCCCAGTTGAGTCTTCTTGTTCTAAGTGGAAATATCTGGAGAGTCCATCTGCATTGGCATGGTTACTCCCAGGTCTAAGGTCTATGTTCCACTGTATAGTCCATCCCCAATAGGGAAATGGACCACCTCAAAAGTTTGGGGTTTTCACCCTTCGTCTGTTTTAGCCATAAGAGGGGCTTATGGTCTGTCTGAACAATGAAGTGAGTGTCAAACAAGTATGGCCTCAGCTTCTTCAGAGCCCAAACCACAGCAAAGGCTTCCCTCTCTTTGGCTGACCAACGTTTCTCTCTGGGGGTCAACCTTCTGCTAATAAAAGCTACTGGTTGATCCTGACCCTCTGCATTAAGTTGTGACAACACAGCCCCTACCCCCAATTCAGATGCATCTGTTTGGACAATGAATTGTTTGGAATAGTCAGGACTCTGCAGAATGGGAGCAGTGCACATGGCCTGCTTGAGATCATCAAATGCCTTCTGACAGCTAACTGTCCACTGAACTTTCTTGGGCATTCTTTTTGAAGTAAAATCATTCAAAGGAGTCACTATAGACCCATATCCTTTTACAAATCTTCTGTAGTACCCAGTCAGGTCCAAGAAAGCTCTGACCTGAGTCTGGGTAGTGACAGCAACCCAGTCCATGATGGTCTGGATTTTGCTCTGCAATGGTTGAATCTGGCCTCCACCCACAATGTGGCCCAGGTACACAACCTTACTCTGCCCTACCTGGCACTTGGTGGCCTTGATAGTGAGACCTGCTTTCTGCAGAGCCTCCAAAATATTCTTCAGGTGGACCAGGTGATCCTCCCAGGTGGAGCTAAAGACAGCTATATCATCAAGATATGCTGCACTATAGGCTTCCAGGCCTGTAAGAACTTTATTCACCAGCCTCTGGAATGTGGCAAGTGCATTTTTCAAACCAAAGGGCATCATAATAAATTGATAATGCCCACTAGGGGTTGAAAATGCTGTTTTGGATTTGGCCTCCTCAGCTAGTCTGATTTGCCAATATCCAGCAGTGAGGTCAAATGTGCTCAAGAACTTGGCTGAGGCCAAAGTGTCAATGAGTTCATCTGCCCTAGGAATAGGATGAGCATCAGTCCTAGTGACTGCATTGAGCCCCCTGTAGTCCACACAAAACCTCATTTCTCTCTTACCACCCTGGGTATGAGGTTTGGGTACCAGGATCACTGTACTAGTCCAAGGGCTATCTGAGAGGTCAATCACTCCAAATTCCAGCATCTTTTGGACCTCAGTCCTGATGCAATCTCTGACATGGTCAGGCTGCCTGTAAATAGTATTTTTAACAGGTAGGCTCTCACCTGTGTCAACTTCATGGGTACACCAGGTGGTCTGACTAGGAGTCAAAGAAAACATATGCCTGTATTGATTGAGGACCTTCCTGCAATCAATCTGCTGTTGCTCAGTGAGGCTGCCTGCCAAAGCTATACCATCAACTGAGCCATCATCAGGGTTCTGTGGGAGGAGGTCAGGGAGTGGATTACTCTCTTCCTCCTGTCCCTCATCAGTGCCCATGAGCAAGCCCATGTCTGCCCTGTCCACATAGGGTTTGAGCCTGTTTACATGGAGCACCCTATGGGGGCTCCTAGGAGTTCCAAGGTCCACCAAGTAGGTGACCTCTCCCTTCTGCTCAAGAATCGTATGGGGTCCACTCCACTTGTCTTGGAGGGCTTCTGGGGCCACAGGCTCCAACACCCATACTTTCTGTCCTGGCTGATAAACAGTCAGTACAGCCTTTTGGTCATGCCAAGCTTTTTGCAATTCTTGACTGCCTCAAGGTTTTTGCTGGCCTTCTTCATGTACTCAGCCATCCTGGAGCGGAGACCAAGTACATAGTCCACAATGTCTTGCTTAGGAGGTTTGAGAGGTTACTCCCATCCCTCCTTCACTAAACACAGGGGACCTCTAACTGGATGCCCAAACAGAAGTTCAAAAGGGCTGTAGCCAACCCCCTTCTATGGGACCTCTCTATAGGCAAAGAGAAGGCAGGGCAACAGGATATCCCATTTTTGCCTAAGCTTTTCTGGGAGGCCCATGATCATGCCCTTCAGGGTTTTGTTGAACCTTTCAACCAATCCATTGCACTGTGGGTGATAAGGTGTGGTGAACTGGTAGTTCACACCACACTCCTTCCACATTGCGGTGATATAACTGGACATGAAGTTTGTACCTCCGTCAGTTAAGACCTCCTTAGGGAAACCCACTCTGGAAAAAATTCCCAGGAGGGCCCTGGCCACCACAGGTGCTGTGGTGGTTCTAAGCGGTATTGCTTCTGGATACCTAGTGGCATGGTCCACCACCACTAGTATGTAACTGTGCCCAGATGCAGTAGGAGGGTTCATGGGACCAATTATGTCAATCCCAACCCTCTCAAAGGGAACCCCCACCACAGGTAGTGGTATGAGGGGGACCTTTGTGGTACCACCTGACTTACCACTGGCTTGACAGGTGGTGCAGGAGCGACAAAACTCCTTGGTGTCCTCAAACATGTGAGGCCAGTGAAAGTGAGGGACAAGCCTGTCCCAAGTCTTACTTTGGCCTAGGTGTCCTGCCAAGGGAATGTCATGTGCCAAGGTGAGTAGGAAGCCCCTAAACTTCAGAGGTATGACCAACCTCCTGGTGGCACCAGGCTTGGGGTCTCTACCCTCTGAGTAAAGGAGTCCCTCATCTCATTTGATCCTGTGGGATCCACTGAAACTCCCAGCAGCAGCTTGCTGTCTGAAGGGTTCAAGAGAGGGGCAGGTTTGCTGCTCCTGACTCAGTTCTGCCCTGGAAGGGCCCCCTGTCCCTAAGAACTCAACCTGATCAGGTTCAAGTTCATCTGAGACAGTTCCTTCACAGGGACTGAGATCATCTCCCTCAAGAGACTGATCCTCTCTCTGAGCGTGGGGGGAACACACAGCCTTACCCCTCCTGCTCCTTCTCTTGGAAGGCACCTGGTCTATCCTTTCAGGATCCAGGGCCTGTTCAGTAGAAGTCAGTTTGGCCTGTGACCTGGTCACAGCAAACACATCTGCAGAGATGCCCAGCATTGCTGCATGTGTCCTAAGTTCCACTTCAGCCCAGGCTGAAGTCTCCAAATCATTGCCCAACAAGCATTCTACTGGAAGGTCTGAGCTAACCACAACTTTCTTGGGGCCAGTTACCCCTCCCCAGCTGAAATTAACAACTGCCAAGGAATGATCAGTCCTGACATTGTTAGCATTGGTCACTTGGTACATATCACCAAGTATGATCTGGTCAGGGCCCACAAGATCTTTTGTCACCATAGTAACACTTGCACCTGTGTCCCTGTATGCCATGGCCTCCTTACCATTAATCAAAGGCTGCTGCCTGTATTTGCCCAAGTTACTGGGACTGGCAAATAAGGTGGCAATATCCATGCCACCATCACAGACAAGTGCAGCCTGAGCTGGAGTTGTGACAAAGCCAGAACCCATCTCAGAGCCCAAGGTTAACCCTACTAATCCCTTGTTCCCTGTACCACCACTTGAAACTGTACTAGGGGGAGCAGTTGCCTTAGGGGCAGTGGTGGTTGGAGTTGAATCCTTGGCCTTTAGACAATTGGCATCTTTTGTCCAATGGGTCTTTTGTTTACATAAGCAACACCAAGGTTTATTTTTGCCTTTCCCTTTGTTGGATTGTGACTCCCCCCAGATGCAGGTTTTTGGGGCCCTGATGAAGACTTGTCATCTTTACCCTTGTCCCCACCCTTATCTGAAGTTTTAGCATCTTGCTTCTTTTCATCAACACCATGGTTCTGGTTTCTCTGCTTCACCCTGGTTCTGACCCACCTATCTGCCTTCTTTCCCAATTCTTGGGGAGAATTCAGATCAGAGTCAACCAGGTATTGATGCAACAACTGATTTTGGCAATTATTAAGGACCTGCTCCCTCATAATCAAATTGTACAATCCCTTGAAATCATTCAATTTGATGCCAAGCAACCACCCTTCCAGAGCCTTAATGGCACTATCCACAAAGTCTACCCAGTCCTGGTTCTGTGCCTTCTGGGTGTCTCTGAACTTAATCCTGTATTATTCAGTGTTTAAGCCAAACCCATCAATGAGAGCACTCTCCGGGACTGAATAATTGTCAGCATCCTCTTCTCTAACAGTGAGGAGCTTATCTCTACCTCTGTCAGCAAAGGAGAGCCACAAGATAGCTGCCCACTGCTCTTGAGGGACACTCTGAACTTTACAGGCCCTCTCTAAAGCAGTTATCCATTTATGGATGTCATCCCCAACATGGTAGGGAGGGACAATCTTGCTCAGGTTCCTATTGTCAAAAGAATGTTCCTTAACTCTAGGGACACTGTTGCTGCCACCATGGGACTCTAGTCCCAACTTTTTTCTAGCTCTCTGGACTTCTAGGGATTCTTTGTCCAGGGCCAATTGCTGTTGCCTGAGCCTGAGCTTAGCTTTCTCAAGTTCCAGAAATTGGTACTCCCTGTCATAAGAATGGTCCCTCTTGCTAGATACAGAGGTCCCTACAGACTGTCCTCAGTGATTAGACTCTGCACAGGGAGATCTAGATCTCCTTGGTAAACTCTGACCTCTTCCAGGAGGGGTGAAGCGGGGGCCATCTTGGCCTTCTTCAGCATCTCCCTGAAGATCTGAGTTGTCCAGGTGGGAACCATCTTTTTCCTCCTGGCCAGGGTTTGAGTCTAGGTCATAAAAGGTGTCACCTCCTGACCAGTCCTCATTCCCTGCCCCACCCACCTTCTCTTTTTCATCTGACCCAGGGGTCTTCCTAAGGTCATGAAGAAGAAAGGCCTCTATGAGGCGATGAGTGTTGGCATTTCTCCCTGTTTTCAGCTTTCTAGAGGCACACAGGGCTTTCAATTCTTGGAATGAAAGATCACTGTATCTAGAGGGCAGAGAGCCACTGGCGTCTTCTTTAGAAGACATACTAAGTGTGGTGAGGTGTTGCACCTACCTAACCTAGTGGGAACAAAACTCTCTGAGGTTGGAGAAAGGATGTGCTAGGCCCTTGACTTACCCAACCCTAAGTTCGGTAGAACTTACTTATTCTAAGCTAGTATTATATGTACCTAGTACTTAGTGGTTTTCAGTTAATCAATACAAAGATTTATCTGGTAAAACAATGTAGGCTTGAATCCCAACTGCTGCCACCAATGTAAGAAGTTGGCCTGGTATATGCTGTCCACTAATCAAAGTGGGCACCTTGCACCAGTCCAAACAACCCTTATGATGATTTAAGAGGTCAAAGATAACCTTAGAAAGCTATCCAAGTAGTAGCTGGGGAGAGCAGCCTTCAGGCTTAGTCTTGAAGGATTGTTAAGCAGCTTGTTTTACCAGAATGCAACCTTAATGTATTGGTGAAATGAAAGGAGAACCACACAGTAGTTATAAAAATATGTATTTATTATTATAACACACCTTAAATACCTCACAGTATCTGCTACACGCAGATAAACACAAAGCACACAATACTGTAGCACAGAAACAATCGTAAGTAGCACTAATACACAGTGGGCTCCAGGGGGAGCCCAAACCATAAACTAAAATAGTGGTATAAGAACCACGACTCAAGTCAATACAGTGTCTAGAGGATGTAGAATCGCTGGGACCCCAAGGAACCATCCAAGGTGAGTAAGGAGGGACCCCACGGAGGATGGGTGCAGTGTGAGAACACGACTGCATGCTACGTACAATTCAATGGGAGAGTAGTGGTTGCAGTTTTAAAGTTTAAGGACCCTTCCCAGTGGATTACGAAGAAACCCTTTGGAACATAGAAGGTTGGAGAGCCACTCCACCCGTGGATACCTAAGTACCAGAGTTACCTATCCCAGAGAAGCCGGGTGCATAGGGTCGAAGTGGCGTCGGAAACCACTGTTATTCTCAATGGGAGTCTTCAAAGAAATGCCACTGCTGGAAAGAAGAAAAGTGTCCGGTGGAACCCACAGGTGGATTCTTGATGGAAGGAACCTGAAAGTAGAGGGGACAGAGTATGGGTCACTCAGGAGTGACCAGGGGCTTGGTAGACGAATGCCCACCGTTGTTGGGTGCTTCAGGTGTGAAGATAGAGACATTGACTCTACAGCTGCAGGGACCAGGAGACGTCGAGGACAAAAAGGACCCTATACAAGCTGTCCCACGAAGGATGTCGAGTGCTGAGGTGTCGGTGTCCGGTGGGAGCACCAACAAGCCTTGGCAGCGGCAACCCAGGAAGAAGGTCAAAGAAGGTTACGGTCTGGCCCAGCAAGGACCAGGGGACTCACCACAGCAAGGGGAGTCAGGGCAGGCCTGGAGCAACCAGGGGAGCCCAAGAAAAGCAGTGTTGTCCCTCAAATGGACCCACAGGCCGAAGGCACAGGAGTCGCGAGGGGACCTCTAGCAGTTTCATAAAGTAACGGCTTTCAGGGCACAGAGTCCGAGGAGGCCAAAATCCTTTGTACAAAATGTGCGCAGCTGTTGGGGTTATCGATAGTCCAATGAACTTAGTTGGGGAATACCAAAAAGCATATGCACTTGCAAAAGTATGCGTTGCACAGGGGTTCAGGTTATGCGGTCCCCACGAGGGATACTGGCCTCAAACTTGGTGAAAGGGCAGCTCAACCTCAAGGAACATAGGAACCCACCTCCTGTGCTGCTGGAGCCTTTGGAGTTTGCAGGAGCTCAGGATCAGCAGACCAGTCAGTTGCATTATGGTGCCTGCGAATGCAGGGGAGTGACTCCACCCCAAGGGAGATAACTTCAGTTGTCCTTGATGCTCCACAAGTCCTGCACAGAGTCTGTATGGTGCACGGGCACAGACGATGCTTTAAACGGAGAGGGAGACGAAGTCGGTCCCTGTCAAAGTCCAGCGAAGTCCAGAGTGTCCAGACGGTCGAAGGTCAGTGGTTTCTTGATCAGAATCTTGTCTATGTCGAATCTAGGGTCCTACAGCCAGGTAAGCACTTTTGTACCCATGGGAGAGGGTTGGACAGATTCAAGGGACCCTCCCAGGGGAGGGGCAGGACAGTGGGGAGGATACTCCCCTGTCCTATGTCCAGTTTCGCGCCAGAGCAGGAGCCAATGGCTCCCTAGACTGGTTTGAACTGGACTATGCACAGGGACACCAAGTGTGCCCCAGATGCAGACTTTCAGGCACTTTGGAAGTGCACCCACCCAGCTCCAATACACTAAATCCTGTCTGGGAGGTGGTCACGCCTCCCTGTGACAGGATGCCTATTGTGCTGCCTTCCTCTGCTCGACCTTGGCTCAGCTGCAGGAGGGCAGAAATATGTCTCTGGTTGGCAGCAACCATTTTGTGCTGTCCGGGTCGAGAAGGCTGGTACCGGGAAGACCAGGGACCCCACAAAGCTTGCTTCTGAAGGGTGAAATCATACCTCCCACACCGGTTACCGGTGTGGAGGTATGATTCCAAGGTGTTTGAAACCAAACACAACATGGTTTGTTGCAGCCGTTTTCGAGATAGCATTTGACGCGAGCATATAATGCACATCTACCTATATGTCTGGCTGTGTCACCGACAACCCGGGAGAATGGTCTCCGAAGGCTGCAGAGGGGATCTGCTCATTCAGGGGCACCCTCTCACATAAAACCCAGCACCCTGCCTTCAGGATTGTTAAGGCCTGCTAGAGGGGTGACTTATAGGTTTTAAGTGTAGTGACCTATAGATATAGTAAACATATATCTAAAGTAAGTGGTGCATGCACGATCTTACACAGGGTGCAATGGCAGGCCTGTAGTTCCATTTTGCATGGCCTCTCATGGGTGGCATAATACATGCTTCAGCCCATGGGAGGACTCTGGGGTACCTATGCCCTGGGTACATGTGTACCATATACTAGGGACTGACAAGTGTACCCCAGTATTCAATCTGGAGTGTACCTAAGTACATGCATGACATTTTAAGGAGAAAGCAGATAGACTTGGGTCCTGATTAGCAGAATCCCGGTCAGACTAGTCAAAAACAGTGTAACATCAAGCAAAAAGTGGGGGTAACCATAAGAAGCAGATCTTACTTTCCTACAATCTTCCTCCTTATTAAACTGTGACAATTACTGATATTGAGTATTTGGAAACAGTCAGGCCTTTTGTTGTTTCATTTCTGGCAACATGTTCACTTTCTTTGTTGCATACTGAAATTTGCTGCAGGTTGATCGTACCATTTATGTAAAGAACTATAGGGACAGATGTACAAAGCATTTTTCCCGATGCAAATGACCCAATTCGCAGAATAGGGCCGTTTGCGACTGGAAAAATGCTTTTTCTAATGTAGGAGTTGCAAAATGTGATTCGGTAACATGTTACTGGGGCCAGATGTACAAAGTTTTTTTCGATTGCAAATAGACCAATTCGCAGAATCGGGCAGTTTGTGAATGACAACATGCCTTTTCCAATGTACAAAAGGCCAATTTGCGATTCAGTAACCTATTACCGAATCACAAATTGGGTTTGCGATTCGGTATTAGGAAGGGGCGTATTTAGGGCGTCCCTTCCTAATACCGAATCGCAGTGGTATGTGCTAATGTTTTGAGACCGAAATGCGGACGCAAAACATCCGCATTTTACCACCTACTTCAAGTAGGTGGTAACCTATTCGGCTGTTTGCATTTTCGGTTTGGTATTTGGAAGGGACGTGCTTTGGGCGTCCCTTCCAAGTACCAAATCGGTATGGTATGTTTTACTGTTTTGTGACCAAATTTTAAAACTGGTGGTATTCCATCCGCAAATAGGAAGGGGTCGCCTTGGGACCCTTTCCCCTTTGAGCATGTTGAGATAATATTTTTAAGACCAGACAGTGGTTCCAGGGACCACTGCCTACTCTTAAAAAATGAAACTTCAAAGTTTCATTTTTTTTTTAAACGCTTCCCAATTTCCTTTAAGGAAAATGGGCTGCATTTAACAAAAAAGATTGCTTTATTCAAAAGCAATCACAGACATGATGGCCTGCTGACCTCAGCAGGCCACCATTCATGTGATGTCTGCGATTCCAAAAGGCTCGCTAATTGTGACCTACCTCATTAATATTCATGAGGTAGGTCGATTTGCGACCTACTAGGAATCGCTATTTACAAAAACAGCTTTTTGTACATCAGGAATATTGATTTCCTAATTCCAATTCCGATATAGGCGCAATTAGGAAATCGGTATTCCTAATGTTAGTAGATCTGGCCCTATACCGCTACTCTTTTTGGGTCAAAATCTGTAGGATCTGCTTTACAAGCTAATCTTGATTTGTTATTTAGACTGGTCATTACTAGAACTGCCATCACTATTATTCATTTACTGTCGTAATAAAGTCATAGTTGCACATGCACTAACATTTGGAATTTAGAGCACACTCTTTTTGCAAAAAGACATCTCTCAGGAATACGTATGATGTAACATGGTGCCCACATGTAATCCAGCCTGCGTGGGAGCATGATGGAGGCAGCAAATGTTTATTTTATTGCAGTACACAATGAACCGTGACTGTGACATACAGACTGTCTTCTTTTGCTTCCATGTAAGACAGAGCCACGTGCATAGGCCATTATCTGCTTCTATTGATACATTCTTCTCTATTGTAAACTTTGTGACTCATTTATTTTTTCCCAGAATGCAGACCTCCTTTTGACACACTGGGACAGCAAAATACTCCTGGGCAAATTCACAAAGGTAAATCTATGTGCGGAGATCTCTATCCATGTATCTCCTTTATACCAATGTCTGGGCATGAATCTCAGCCTAGATGCAAATCACAAACAGAGGGCAGAGCTGTACGCCTAGCCCATATGTGTCCAAAATCCTTTCATGGGGGCATGGAGACGCATGTGATTAAAAATATGGCCATTTTGTTAGTGCTGGTAACTTCACGGTCATAGTTTAGTCTGAAATCGGCCTAATACAGTGGTACATGCCATGGGCACAGATCTCCGCCTCTGCTATGGAGGACCACAGATAGTGAAGAATGTTGAAACAGGCATAATATAACACACACCTGACAGTAATCACAGGCGGAAGCACCTAAGTCCACGCAACACCTTGGGCTCTGCCCCTTCCGTGTGCCGTGAGACCTCTTTGTAAATTGCTTTCATCAAATGTAAGCAAAATGTCGAATATAATTCAAACATATTGCACTAAAATAATATGCCGCAGCCAGTACAATTTGGAAGTAGGCTACGAAGGCATGTAATAGAACATACATTGTGGACCTTATGAAATTCAATAGAGGCGCCTTCTAGAGGTGGCGTAATGGCAGTATTATAAGCCACGAAGCATCATGTTGTCTTAGTCATTAAAATATTTATTTAGAAACGCACCAATCAGGGCCAAGACTAAAACAAATACAAAACCACCTGTGAATTATAAGCAGGACTAAACTACTCGGGGGCCTTGCGTTACCTATCATTGCTGGGTTTGTAATTCAGAGAAACCCATAGGTCTTAAACGTACACAAACACAAACCACCAGTTAAGGAAAGGTCCACGGAGGAGCGATAAAACTACCGGCTTATTTATGTAACTAACTGAATTATGACTTGTTATTATTTCGCCAACAGGGAATACCAATTTTAAGATTCATTTCTTTACAGTAACAAGATTAGCGGGCAGTGACACGTGTCAAGTCTTGTTAAAGCAAAAACCCAAACGTATTTCCAAATTCTTTTTCAGAGAATACAGACGAAGTAGCACACCTCACCTCATACAGGTGAAGCAGGTTTGATGCATACTATTTTTCCTCAACGACTGCATCGTTTGTTAAGGTAAATGAAAGGGGTTCTCGATATGTGATATAACTGTGAAGTATCCCTGTAAATACTGAACAGCTAAACGTGGACCGCAATATTTTTCTTAAATGTGACTCCCTATTTAAGAGCTGCAGCTACCAAACTACAGATGCTGGTTACTGTGGTGTGGGTGCACGCGCAGGTTTGGAACAGTGCGCGAGCTCCTCTCTGCAACAGCCAGCCAGCAGCATGTCACAACGTTTGGGAGGGGGATGTTCTGTACTTAGGGCCTGAGCACATGAGGTGGGGCTGGGGATGGCTCAGAGAGAGAGGTGAGAGGGAGAAAATCCCTGCACGCCAAGCTGTCACTCTGAGTTAAGGAAATATCCACTGGTGGTGGCTTTTTCATGCTCTAGTTCTTTTTGCTGTGCGGCTAACAAGAAAGCGAAACAAACAGAGTAGATGCAACTTGGAGTGCGCTGCAGGAAGCTAATTATCGGACGCAATGCTGAACAAGCTTCAGAAATACAGAGGCCTGTGCAGTGTATCTGTTTACAACATATGACCTGGCGTCACTTATGACGCTGGTGACATGCACACTGATCCGCCTTCCTGCCTCCTCTCCTCACGAAAGGATTACGAGTTCAATGGATTAGGGAACCTCATGTGAAGCCTGCCCCTTTCTCCACTCACCACCGTGTGAGGTGAGGTCATAGATGCTTGGTCATCAAACCCCACCCTGTGACGAGTTGGGAAAGGTGCGCCCTTGCTGATTGGGTTCACTGACACAACATCGATGTAAAAAATATCGATGTAAAAAATATTGAGTAAAAAATATTGACAACAAAAATATCGACTCCTATACTTAAACAGGTAAGTACAAAAATATCGACTAAAAAATATCGATGTAACAAATACAGATTTATAAAATATTGACTTTTGTATAAATATAAAATACAATAATATATTAAATATTAAATATAATTTTAACGAAATATAATAATTTTAATATACATTTTAATAAAATATAACAGATACACTTAATAAAAAAATAAACACAAAAATAATAATTTATACATATATATTTACTTTAAAACAATTAATAAACTATTATTTTTATTTTATGTTAACATTTTAAAATAATATAAAAAATAACAATATATATTATTGATTTAGAACAGTGCAACATTAGGGAAAGTGCTGGATAGTGGATAGGTAAAAATTACTATTCCCGCTCCAGTGAGTGCAACATTAGGGAAAGTGTTGGTTAGCGGAGATCCAAAAATTACTATTCACACTCAAACAGTTAAAACAAAAATAAAAAATATAAAAAATTACAAAAATTGATATAACAATAAAAAAAATAAACAATATTTAAAGAATGAAAAATCAAATATACTAAATATATAATAAGAAAACATATTATAATATTAATTACATATAACAAAACCTACAAATATTATATACAATAAAATAATAAAGAAATTTGTAAAAAAAATAATTCTTTTAAACTAGAAAATATTTACAAACAAAAAAATTAATTAATGCATGAATGTATTTATTTTATTTCCTACCCTATAACACCACACCAATAGCAAAACACCAACATTTTTAATCGAATTAACTTCAATACTTAACATAAATATTAATCAATTAAAAATATTATTAATAAAAAAACTAATAAACATTAATTGGCTACACACACTTTAACACTATAATATCCACAACACACACCTAAATTAAACTATAAAATAATAAAACACAATTAAAACTTATTTTTAAATTAAAAACTACTATTAAAAACTAATAATAAAGTAACTAAAATGTATTTAATACCCACTCTTTACCCCTTTAAAAGTAAAAACAACACACAAAAAAATAAACAATTACCCAAAATAAATATCAAATAATTAACATTAATTAACAACTACATATTAATTAATTAAACACAAATTACTTCCCACCCTTTACTCCTATTAACACCACAACACGCCTAAAATTACACAATTACCATAATTAATTACCAATCAATAAATTAAAATTAATTAACATCCAATTATTAATTCATCAATTAAAAATAAATTACTTCCCACCCTTAACACCTATAAACACCACAGCACACCTAAAATTAATTACGCAATTACCATAATTAATTACCAATTAATTAATTAACATTAATTAACAACCAATTATTAATTTATAATTTAAAAATAAATTACTTCCCATGCTTTACACCTATAAACACCACAACACACCTAAAATAAATTACCCAATTACCATAATTAATTACCAATTAATTAATTAAAATTAATTAACAACCAATTATTAATTAATTAATAATAAATTACTTTACACATTTAACACTATAACATCTCAATTAAACAAATTTGAATAAATAAAAAATAGTCAATAAATTTAATATAATTAAATTACTTCCCACCCTATTCCCCTATAAACCTGCAACCCGCTATGGAACTAAAAACACAAAATTCAAATACAAAAATAATTAATAAGTACTAAAAATTTAACAGATATATTAAGAATACAAACAATTCTTATACAAAAAAACATACAACACATACTTATAAAATACATACTAAAATACATAACATTAATAAAAAAAGAGATGTTTAACAACTATATTTTTGCAAACACTATTAAACACTTCGATATTTTTAAAATCGATATTACTTACCTTATGTCGATATTCTTGACCACAATATTATTGCTGTCGATGTTTCTGAACCACGATATTAATGACTCGATATTTGTGCAACTCGATATTTCTTACTAGATATTCTGTCTCTGCACCATCCTGTATCACTGGTGGGGGCACTCCAAGGTTTCTTTGTCTCTGCTGAAGTCTGTCGAGCCTTGCAAATCCTGCAACATGGCAAATGTTCACTAGTGCATGTGCCTGTAAAGCAGCGCTATGCCTCTTCCTGACCATTATGCAGAGCGAGGGTTACAATGACTGATCATGCTGCAGTACAGTACAGTAGTTTATGTAATATGATCAAAATAATATTTTATTTTTTAAAGAAGGCAGCAAATATGGGGGCTGGATTCCCAGTGCCCATGTTAACGGACACCTATAGTATGTGCATTTGATATGTTTATATTTACAATCAAGTTTGTCTCTACAATGTCTAAAGGTAGAAGACCATTTATCAAAATTAATTTTATTTTACTACATTGTTTAACATTTTTGCCTCTGTTTGGATTTGTACATCTGTTAGGATGTGAAGATTGTTGGAACAACCCAGAGGCAACAACGCAATTCCTCAAGAATAAATATTGGACATACATCAGCTCCGCAGTAGGAGGCCATTTGCTTACTCAATTTCGAACAATTAAACCAACTGCATTATTCGAATTTTAGATGGTCAATTTATTTCTCGTTAAGGAAAGATCACTCTGTATGAAATTTTGCCTGGGTATCTTACTGGCCACAAAAATTAGCAAAAAATGGCAAAGACGCGAGGCAGCCTTTGCTAACCGCTGTTGCAAACAAGCAGGAGAAGAAACCATGCTTCACCTTATGTTGTTTTGTGCCAAATGCACAGGAAAAATATCTTAGGCTACTATTTATTAAGCACAACATAAATCACTGTAAAACAGTCATGCGATTTTGTCTGCAGGCCAATGGCAAGTCTGTCTATAGGCCAGTAGTCGAATATATTTATGTGGCTTGGAGATTAACATTAAAGCATACAAGCTTACTATAAAGTCTACATATCAAGGAGGAAAAAGAGAGGGACAAGAACAAGCCTTGTGTGGAAGGTGCTTCCAGTGGAAATAAATGCAAAATATTTTAACAGATATGATTGTGTGATATTGAACTGCTTTGGAATTTTATTAAAAAGCATTGAGTTAGTCAGCTGGTGCAGCCTCTCCTACAGGTATACAAGGAGGCCTTTGCAGCAGGGGTACTGCCCCCGTCAATGCGTGAAGGGGAAATAGTCATGCTCCTCAAGCCAGGGGGGAAGGACTACTATCCCTCAGCGTATCAACCCCTCATCATGATAAATTCAGACATCAAAATATTGTGCAAGGTCCTGGCAGCCAGGCTTGCCCCCACATGGTGCACCTAGTCCACGAAGATCAATGCGGCTTCATACCGACCTGTAATACGGGTATGAACATCAGGCAATTGACGCACATCCTGCAAGAAGTGCGGCACAGAGACGAGGAACGAGGCTTGGTCTCCATATATTTAGAAAAGGCCTTAGACTCGGTGGACTGGGGGTATCTTCTGGAGGTGCTCAGGGTAGCTGGATTTGGCCTGCGGTTCCGACGTTGGCTGCAGATATTATACACAGCGCCTAGTGCCAGAGTCAGGGTGGGACACAGCAGGTCGGGTGAGTGGCACCTGGGGCAGGGGACATGCCAGGGTTGTCCGCTATCCCCACTATTGTTCACCTTGGCGATAGAGCCATTGACATTCTGGGCGCGCAGGGAACTGGGACACTGGGGAATCAGTATGGGTGGGACCTCGCATGTCATATCCTTATATGGAGATGACGCTTTATTTTATGTCTCATCGCCCCAGTAGGTGGTCCTGAACTCCTTCAGGTGTTGGAGGAGTTTGGCAGTTGTTCGGGACTGCGAATAAATAGGCCCCAATCACTGATTTTCCCCCTGGCTCAGCTGGCGGGCCTTACCCTGGACGCCCTTCCTCAGCTGGGCTTACGGTGGGAGACAGAGCATTTTAGGTGCTTGGCCATTCAGGTGTTGGCGGAGGATGCGCAGATATTGCAGCTCAACGTCTATAAGGCGATTGATGCATTAAAATGATCGGTGGGCTTCTGAAACACTCTGCCGCTCTACTTAATGGGCAGGCTGGCAATAGCCAAAATGGTGGTGCTGCCCTGCTGCCTATACATGCTACAGAACGCACTATGACCCATACCAAGGCGAATATTCAGGGCACTGGACTCCATACTAACAGCCTTCCATTGGGCAGGCTGTCAAAGCAGAGTGGCACTTGCCACACTGAATCGTACATGTGAGGGTGACCAAGACTGGAGCTTTGTTGTTATGCAACTCAGCTGCAGCACGCTGCGCACTGGATTGCTGAGGGGGACAATTGGGAGAAGAGGTTGCTCTACGATAGAGTCCGGTCCCCGGATCTCCTGTCTCTGCTACTCGAGGGTGCAGGCACCCCTGACACAGTGCCATATGTGGTCAGGCAGACTGCACACATCTGGCAAACATTTGTGGAGCGAATTTTGAAGCACGCTCCGTTCCACCGGGAATTTTCGGTGTGGGATCTTGCACTGGTCAGGAGGGTGATGACTAATATGTCATATCGGGCGTGGCAGGAAGGGGGTCGCAGCGTGTTCGCGGACCTGTATCTGGGCGAGAATTTCATCTCCTTTGAACAGGCCTGTGGCGACTTTAGACTGGGACATAGACAATATCTACAATACTCTGGATTGACCAACATAATCAAAGAGATATGGCCCACACATCCCTCGATCCCACAGCACACTCAGACACTAGACATAATACTCACATGCGGAACCGGCGGGCACCTTATATCATTGCTGTACAAGGCCATAAGGGAAGATGCAAATGACCCCCCCCCCGAGGGCTTTCGCCACTTGGAACACAGACCTGGAGGTGCCCCTCGGAGACAAGGACTGGAGGACAGTGGGCGCTCTCACGCACACGATTTCTTGCAACGTCCGCTTCCGGCTAGTCCACTATAACTATGCACATCGCACTTACATGACCCCGGAGAGATTACATAGCATGGCTCCTGATAAGCCCAACTCCTGCCCTAGGTGCCATCAAGCAGGGGCCAATTTCCTACATCTGGCTTTGGAATATCCTGAGGTTCGACATCTCTGGTCAGAGGCAGCGTTAGTCGGCGGCTACAGTTGACACCCACCCATTGTTTGCTGGGGTTGATACGTAAACCCAAAAAACAATGTAAGATGGTGTATAGGCTTCAGTAACTACCTTTACTGTTAGCACGGTGCAGAATTGCGATTGTTTGGATGGGAGTGCGGCGCCCGAGGTCTCAGCATGGATAAGAAACGTGTGTGAGTGGACGCTAGCTGAGGAGGTGCACATGAAAAGGTGTCATCGAGACGAGAAATTAGAGGACGATTTATGGGTATGGAGGGAGGTTTGTCAGGGCCTACTGGCTGAGGACCCCCAGACAGGTTCACGAAGCGCATCTGAAGGGAGTAACCCCACGAGTTCCGAAGGGGAGGAGGATTAGCTGATTGGGTGATAGAGTGGGACTCGGATGGGGGTGTTTGCGGGTCACCCGTTGGCTGGGATTGTAACCACTATGTTGTATTTATCCGCTACTTTTATCTGCTTGCTTCGGATTGCACACCTGTATTACGTTTTTATGCAAAATGTATAAATAAAGTTAATTTTGTAAAAAAGCATTGAGTTGGGAGGCGTTGCCAGCCAAGATGGCGTGTGGACGTGATCCATGACGGTTTCGCTACCACCAGTTCAGAAATGAGGGGACACTGACATTTGCGACGAGCCATGGCATAAAATATTGCATAATATCACCTACCAGACATGAATCAAGTGCGATCAGCAAATTCAAGGAAGAATTTCAAGCCAGATGATAGCAGATGTCAGCGGGCCCGGTCAGGCGAGGGCTGAGGGGCTAGCTTACCTGCATACGTCACCGAGCTGCCTGACGCCGGGACGTGCTGTGGCACAGCACCGGTGTTCCCGCGAAGGTGGTTTGCTGTTGCCGCACTCACCGATGGATCGGGAGAAAACCTATGGACCCTAGAGCACAACAGTGAGTGGGGGTGAGAAACGTGGAACGGACCAGAGTGCGTGGGCCCCCTCCACTGGAGATCGCCTCGAAGGGAGTGGGCCTCCCCATTCAAGAGAGCGTCTGAACTAAGCGGCGATCCACCAATACACCGGGTGTGACACCGGCGCTATAATGGGAAGACAACACAATCAGGAACCGCGGCCTGCCTGACTCTAAGATCGTGGCCGGTGGCCCGATTTTCCGATGTGAAGGGAATAGCGGGGGAGCCTGATGCAGGGCTAGTACTGGGCCCTAGGGGATAATTGCCTGAAGACAACGAGAGGACTTGGGCTCAGGAATTACCTTCAGTGTCTATGAGCAGTAATGGCGGTGACACCAATGAAGGTGCCTGACCCTGACATGGCGGCCTGTTGAAACATCATGCAGCAGTCAGTTGATACAACGAGGGAACCGCCTCACAGAGCAGGAGCAGGTGTGGGCTAACTTGTGCAGCTCTCAATTTGGGGAGGAACTGACCCCTCCACATGCAGTGAATACGCTGGGTCCACCGGAGGGGGCCCTGACACCCCACCCTGAGACAGAGGTGCTGAGTACTGCCATTGGAATCCTGATAGGCAGCCTGGAGCCTCTCAAGAGTGGCAGCTGAGGGTGCTGAGCCGGGTGCTGAGCCGGGAACTGCTCCGGGGGAGTCGTGGCTCTCTGCATTACCCATCCCAGTCTTGCCTTTCTTACCTGCCCGAATTTAAGACTTACCTCTTATAAGGATTGCCTATGACGAGGTTCCTCATCCGCTCTCCCCACCCATACACAAGAGCACCATGACTATCTTTATTTTTTTTTTAAACCATATTTTATTGGCATTTGAATATCGTCAATACATACAGTTGTTTGTACGTTCTGATCTGGTTTCTGATGTACACACCTTGTCTGTAACATTCTCTGGTATGCCATCATCAATACCCCCTTAACAACAGAAAAATCCCCCTCCCCCCTTGAGTTGCATGCTAATAGGTAGATTGTGGTAATGACGTGGTAATGGGTGGTCATGTGCGAGGTCCCTAAGAATCGTGTGGTATACCTTCTACTGGGTCTGGTTCAGCTGCTCTCGGAGTACTTGCCCCACTGAGAGCGTCTTGGTCGGTCGCCACTAGTTCTCCCACGAGGTTCACCCAGGCCCTGGCCCTCTCCATCTTGCCTCTTCCCCGGCTGGCCTCTCGGAGTAGCAGTCTTCCTTCTGCCCCCGCTCATCTTTCCAGCTCTCTTCTCCAGGTGGTGAGTCTCGGCCCTCCCGGCGCCTTCCAGTTCCTGGCTATCTCCCGCTTGGCCAAAATATAGGCAAGGTCTTGAAACTTTCCCGTCACCCTATTTTTGGCCGTGTGAGGGAACCACCCTAAGAGGAAATGTTCTGGGGTCTGTGGAAGCTCTTTGTTGATCAGGTCACCTGTTACTTGTCTAATTTTCCCCCAGAAAGTTTGCAATAATGGGCAGCTCCAGAACATATGAAGTATGTGCGCCTCTCTTTCTCCGCACCTCGGGCATGCCGCAGAGTCCGCACCAAAGAACCTCCTGATGCGAACCGGCGTTAGCTATGCCCTATGCAGCACATAGTAGTTAATTAATTTGAATCGCGCATTCCTAGATACTTTCGGGGTACGTTCTAGGATTTTGTCCCATTCCTTCTCTGGTATCTGTTTACCTAGGTCCTCCTCCCACTGTGTTCACGAGCGCTCCAGCGGTTTTTTCATATCCCTCCGTATTGCCTTATAAAGGCAGGACACCGTCTTAATTCTTCCTGCTGACATTGCAACGTACCGGCATCTCGCCAGTGCTCGCGGCTCTGCGTCCCCACCCTTCCAGTGCGTCCTAATCCTGCGCGTTAGAGCCCTATGCTTCAGGAAGTGACCCCCAGGTAAATCATACGCAGTCTGCAAGTCTGCAAAGGGGAGAAGCGTGGAGTCTCGGTATAGGTCCCCCATCTCCCTTAGTCCCGCCTCGACCCAATCCTCCAGTCCTGCCCAATGTTCCCCCTGTGGGAGGTAGCGCAGCATCATGAGTGGTATGTCAGGAGAGTAGGGAGTTACAGCGCCCACCTTCCTCAAATACCTGGTCCAACAGCGCACTATCACCCTAGTCGCAGTTGTATCCGCAGCTGTGGTGCGACGCACTCGCAGGAGGATTTTCGCCAGTGTGGTAGTGTCTGGCGCAGTTGGACATTGCTCTCTGTCCGGGTTTCGGTCCGCTGCCAACCATTGTATCAGCCAGTATAGTTGTGCCGCTAAATAGCAAGCCTTGAGGTCAGGCGTTGCAGCGCTGTCAGCGCCACTCTCCTTCTGCCTGCTCCCCAAATAAATGACGTGATCTTTGAGTCTAGCTCCTTGAACATCGCTCGTGGTATCCATACCGGCAGAGTCCTGAAATAATATAGTAGGCGTGGTAATGTTACCATTTTCAGGACCGCCACCCTCCCAGCCACGGATAGCGGGAGCGTTCCCCAAAAATCCATCGCCGTTTTCGCTGACCTCATTGCCCTCCCTACATTACCGTCCAATAAATCTGCCGCACCATGATATATTTTAACTCCCAGGTACTGCAGGCAGTTGGGCTCCCATCGTAAGTGTTCCAGTGTGAGCGGTGGGGGGGTATCAGGCGCTAGTGGATATAGGCTGGATTTTTGCCAGTTAACCCGGAGGCCAGACACCGTGCCATATCGGGCCAGCATGCTGCGCGCCCCCTGCAATTCGTCTGCCGTGTTGCATAAAAATATCAAGAGGTCGTCCGCATATAATGCGATGAAATGTTGCCCCGTTACCGTCTCCAGGCTCCTGTAGTCCTGGCCGCTCCTGGCACTGCACGCCAGCAGTTCCATAGCCAGGGCAAACAGGAGCGGGGAGAGGGGGCATCCCTGCCTTGTAATTCTCTCCACCCTCTGTCTAGATGAGATAATCCTCCCAGTGCGCACTTGGGCCGTAGGGGACGTGTAAAGGAGCCGCACCCATGTCAGGAATCCCTCTCCCAGCCCCATCCTGGTCAAGACCTCATATAAATACTGCCACTCCAAGCTGTCAAATGCCTTCTCTATATCCACTGCGAACACCGCCGCTTCATGTTTATCGTACCATTCAGAATCCATTACTGCCATGAGCCGCCTGATGTTTATGGCCGTGTTCCGCCCCGGGATAAACCCCGCCTGACCCGCATGCACCAGAAGGGGCATGTGCGGTAGGAGGCGTGTCGCAAGGATTTTACTTAGGATTTTATAGTCCATGTTCAGCATGGACAGTGGCCTGTAGGCCGTATAGTCATGAGGTTTCTTCCCGGGCTTGGGTATGGGGATAATAAGGGCCTCTCTGGCGCGTCCAGGCAGCTCTCCCAGCTCTCGGGCCCCCTGGTACATTGGGACCAATTGGGGGGTCAGCTCGTCCACATATGTTGCATAAAATTCGGCCGGTAAGCCATCTGTGCCCGGGGTCTTGTTTCGTGCCATGCCCTTGATAGCAACCCGTATCTCCCGCTGCGTGATATCAGCCCCTAGTAATTCCGCCACTTCAGGGTTCATGACTGTCAGCGGCAAGTCAGCCAGGTATTCCCTGATTTCTGCCGGTTCGCTTGTGCACGTCTTCGTGTAAAGTTTGGCATAGTAGTGTGCGAAGACCTCATTGATCTTGTCTGGTGTGAAGTGTCTGGTACCCCATTCGTCTTCTACCTCCACCAGGGGAGAACCCCTACTTGTCGGGTTCGTCAACCACGCCAAGAGCGAACCTGACCTGTCCCTCTCAGCGTGAGTGCGCTCTAGGTACTTCTTGTAGTCGAAGCTTCTAAGCCTCTCTGTTTGTCACGCCACTTCTTCCTTAGCATTCAAGAGTGCCGCCTGCAGCTCCGGACGTCCCGGCCTCTTGCGTTCTACCTCTCTGAGCACCGACTCTGCCTCCTCTACTTCACGCGTGATGACGCGCCTAACACCCGTGGCCCGTGTAATACACTGGCCTCTCAAAACCACCTTGAAAGCATCCCATTCTGTGTTCTGCGATGCAGCCGTGCCCGTGTTAGTTTGGAAGTAATGCGCTATTTCTCCTCTAATCTCCTCCCTAAAGACCTGGTCTTCCAGAGTGTCCGGGCGAAGCCGCCACGTAGGGATCACCGCTAGCGGGTGCGCCCATTTCAGGGACATGATCAGTGGATTGTGGTCCGAGATGGTGCGCGCAAGATATTCTGCGCCCGTGACAAGGCGCTGAGTGTCTACTGAGCAAAGGAAGGCGTCCAGGCGTGCATGCACTTCATGGACCACTGAGAAGTAGGAGTAGTCCCTTCCCTGTGGGTGTAAAGTACGCCATGTATCTATCAGTCCCCAGCTCTGTCGCCACGAAGTGAATGCCTGGGAGGCACGCGCCGCTTGGGAGTTTTGCAATGGGGGGTGGGACCTGTCTAGTAGTATGTCACCTACGCTATTAAAGTCGCCCCCTGCTATAACCGTACACGGAAAATACTGTGCTAGTCTGTGGTCCCGTGTTGCAAAGAAGGCAGGTTGCTCTACGTTGGGGGCATAGACGCTAAAAAAGTTAACCTCTCTGCCCTCTAGTCTCCCCTTTACTGCCACGTACCGACCCTCTGGGTCTACCACTGAGCTTAACAATTGGAAAGGCACCCCCGCTTGGACCCATATTAAAACCCCTCTCGCATAGGCCGAATAGGTGGTGTAGAAGAGCTGCCCTCTTCATCGTCTGTGTAATGCCTGCCCTTCCTTCTGTGTTAGGTACGTTTCCTGCAGGAGGGCTATCCGGGCTCCCCGCCTCCTGATATATGAGAGGACCTTGTGGCGCTTTGACATGGTATGCATTCCCCTAATGTTCCAAGTCATACATTTATAGTGTTGTTTGTCAGCCATTGTCATGGGATACAGTGGTCCGGTTGCCTCCCGGGCTGAGTGGTGCCCTCTGTCCGCCCCTCGCATTCAGTCCCATATAAGGCCTTACATAGTGCAACTCAAGGTTTCCCCCCGTGTCAACAATAAACATGTTCCCCAACTCCCACTCCCCAGGATAAGCAGGAAAACCCCTCCCATCCAAACTAGTTTAAAATGTCTACAAGTGACTGCCTGCAGTTCGATCAGTCAATCTCAGGGGGTGGCATCTCGTTAATGCTCTCCCAGTCCCTGCGGCCGCCATCCCCCGCTGGAACCTCAGAGAACTGCCCCACAGCTGTCTCCCCTCTTCTACCCCTGTACCTTAATGTAGAAGCAGGAGCATCTCACGGCAGTTCAGTCATGTTCGTTGCAGTCTCCCGCTCCTCACCATTAGATGATGTCGTCCGCCGTCTGTGGGGTGACAGACGGCAGTGTCACACTCTGCACCTCAGAGTCGCTGGACCCAACCTCAGAGCTGGTATCCGCCACCTCCTCGCCGCCCTCTGGAGGGCCCGGACTCCCCGCTCCGCCGCTGATCAGAGCCACCACTTGCATTGCGGACCGCCGTTCCAGTTGCGCCTCCTCCTGTGAAGGTGCCAAAGTCTCTGTCCCGGTCTTCGGGTTCCCGGAGCGGGCTCTCCGCCTCCGTCCCCCCGCCAGATTCCGCGCTTGTGCTGCTCCTCCATGTCGGTCTATCCAATCAGACGCCTCCTGCGGGGTCCTGAAGAACTCTGTGCCTTCGGTCGTGGCAACCCGCAGCGTGGCCGGGTACTGCGTCACGTATTTGTAGTTCAGTTGACGTAGTCTCTGTTTTACATCCCGGTATGATCCCCTCCGGCGTTGCACTTCTCGTGAAAAGTCTGGGAAAATGCGCACTGTGGAGTTGTGCACTTGGATGTCGCCTTTGAGTCGCGCCTGGGCTAGGATGTGATCTCTGTCCTTGTAGTGAAGGAGTTTCGCTATCACCACACATGGCGGCGCACCCGGCAGGGGTGGCTTGGCAGGGATGCGGTGCGCCTGCTCCAGGGCGAAGAAATTCGATAAGCCAGTCGGCGCCACGTCTTCTCTGAGCCACTTTTCGAGGTAGTCCACCATGTTGCGACCTTCAATTTTCTCCGGCAGGCCCACGATTCTCAGGTTGCTTCTGCGTGACCGGTTTTCAGCGTCTTCCGCCCTGCCCTCCAGCGTCCGCACTTTAGTTTCGAGCATCGTCATTCGTTCTTGCATATCTTTGACCGCCGGGTTAGCGTCAGCCAGGTCCCTTTCATTGGTCTTGACCCGGTCTGCCAGTTTCTTGTGGTCTTCTCGAAGCAACACCATGTCCAGGCTTAGAGAGTCAATTTTCCCCTCCAGGCGTTCACTGGATGTGGTGATAGCCTGCAAAATGTCCTGTAGTGTTGGGTCTGCAGGGTGTTCCGTCCTCGTTGCGGCCCTCTCGGTCTCGTCTGGAGGCCTGCTTGTTGCGAGTTCGTCCTTCCTTTTAAGGGGCTTCCCCATGGCGTCATCCCGCCCCGCGATGCTCCAGGTGCTGCGTGTGCTCATGAGGTGCTGCCAGCCACCTCCGCTGGTCGTGTGTTTGACCATTCCGGCGGGCGCCCCTCGGGAAGCTCCAATGATTTGTCAGCCGCCCAGGCCCCCAAGGGCCCCTCAAGCGTCTCTGTCCGGGATGGCGCACCCCCTCGAGTTGGTTCAGCATGCAGGGCCCACTAGTGATCCTGCTCTTCTGCCCCTTTCTCTGTCCAAGGCATCACAAAGAGCTCCTTGAGCTCACTCCCAGGGGCCGTGCAGGGGGAGCAATCCAGGTCCTTCTGCTCCAGCCCGCGCAGCAGTCCGTGCGCTCCGCGGGGTCCAGAGAGGGGCCCCTGGAGGTCCTCAGGTGCCCCCGCTCAATGCGTGTGTTCCTCCAGGCCCGTGTGGAACCCAGGGTCCTACGGCGATTCAGCCCTCTCACCGCCTCACCTTCCAGGAGTGCTACAAGGAGCCCCCAGGCCCCGCGCCCAGTGTTCACCCAGGTGGTGGCAAGACAGGTCGTGTGGCTACTGTCGCGCCATGCGTTCTCCTCGCCCGGGATACCAGGGGGTCCCCCCGGGCGATACTCCGCGTCGGGCAGGAGGGCGAAGGCGGGACACGTCAGACCTCCGCTCCTGTGATTTCGCGCAGGCAATCAGCGCTCGGTCCTGGCCTGTCAGCGCCCGCTGGGCGCCGACATCTTGTCCAAGCACCTCGCCGCGCTCATCTTATCTGATTTTTGGCAGTTCAGGGCCGCAGGAGAGGCTCGTTTCACCTCTGGTACATCCCTGTTCCTTTTCCAGCTACAGGGATGCGCTGTGGGGCTTCGGGCCCCGTGTAGGGCGTCAGGATGTCCTCGGATGGCGGCCGGCCGACGGGAGCTTACGAGCAGTGCTGCTCACTCCATCGGCGCCAACCACCATGACTATCTTTATGCTGCTAAAAAAACAACAAAGCAATAGAATGTCTAGCTATTTTGCCCACACGGACTCCAGAAGAAACCAACAAATCACGGAGGAGGGGGCTACAATGGCTCTTACAAAGGGAGACCTTCTCGTCTCACTGTGTGATTTCAAAAAGGAGCTGCAGGGGGAACTTAAAGCAGACCTGGCCACCTCCCTAGAGACACTGAAGGCTGACCTAAATGGTAAACTAACCTCGCTGCAGCAGGACCTAGATTCTGTGGGGTGTAGAGTAGTGGGCGTGGAAGCTAAAATACTGGAGCTTGAACAATGCACAGACCAGATGAAAGAAATCACGCACACCCTCCAAGCGCAACTACAAATGGCCATGCTAAAAAGTGAGGATCTGGAAAACAGATCTAGGTGAGACAACATTAGAATCAGGAATCTAGAGGAAGGGCCAGAGGGACCGGACCTGGAGGCCTTCGTGGTTGGGCTCTTTTCCGAGGTTCTGGGCACAGCCTCAGTGAAGATCAAAATAGAGAGAGCGCACAGAGTGGGGAAACCATTGCTGGGTGACAAAAGATGCCTCAAAGATGTCCTGGCTAAACTTCACTTTTTTAAAATGAAAGAAGCAATCCTTCACGCCGCCAGAAAACTGGGCTTTGTGTCGTTTCAAGGAGCCACCTGTGCAGTGTATCAGGATATAGCACCGGCGACCCTGGCCCGTCGCCAGCAGTTCAGGCCAGTCACAGACAAACTTAGGCAAGAGTATATTAAACTATTGATGGACCTACCCTTTTGTTCTGGCCTTTGACTTCCGCAATAAAGCTTATCACATCACAGAAGTCGATGAGGCCTTGACGCTCTTGGGAATTTCTGCACCCGAAAGCCGCCACGCAACTGATGAACCTAACATTCGGGGTGGACTCCACTGAAGCCCAAGGGGGTGGGCTGCCTGGCTCTCCCAGCGTCCCTCAATAAAACAGAGAAACTGCTGAACAATGAGGTTTTGACGTCACCCTACACCCGCCTACTCTGGAACATACTACAAAAAACCAAGCAGGAACGAACACTATGAGATGGAAACACTGGACGTGTTCCACTCTACACTGAGCATTGTATACAAACTGGTACGGCCGGGGGGAGGGGGGGCGGTATATGTGTGTGTTTTTTTCAATTTTTCAATCACTAGTCTAAAAGCAGACATCGCATAATGTATTGCTGAAGCCGATATGGTCCCATGCATACAGTTGCTACACTGTAGCCATGGTAGTCATCTCAGTCCGAATCACCTCCCATGATCTTTTCATACCTCACCAGTAGAATAGACTGGGGGCCCGTTTTCCCTACTGGTTTTGTTCTGGGGTTTATCAGGTACTCAGGGGACACTCAGAGGCATGGACAAGTGGCAGCAAGATGCTCAAACTGGTATTATGTCCCGCAAAGGGGTCCCCTGGGTGGGAGGGTGGAGATGGGAGTGGGGTAGCGAGGGAGTGAGGGAGAGGACATGCTCAGGGACGGAAGAATTCTGAGGCAGGAGGGGGAGTTACAATTGTCACCATGGTAATTACTGTTCTTTCGTGGGATGTTAGGGGTTTAACTGCTCCAGCCAAATGTCATAAGGTATGGAAATACTTACTAGACCAGCACTATGATATTGCGCATAACAGGAGACCCACCTCAAAAGGTCGGAGGACCCCAGACTAAAACATAAGATGTACCCATTGATATACAAATCCTCTGCTTCCACAAAACATAATGGCATGGCGCTCCTATTCCACTCCTCACTAAAATTCCAACCAGAGGGCTATAAAACAGATAAAGAGGGGAGGGTGGTCCTGATGAAAGGTCATGTCCGAGGGAAAATATGCATTGTTGTGGCAGCCTATGCACCAAACACCAATCAGGTGGCCTATATAACAGCTCTATTAGCACTACTGGGGGCTTTGTGGAGGGGGACATAATCCTCATGGGGGAATTTAACCTCACATGGCACTCTGGCATTGACAGTACCCATCCCCACAGATCACACACGGGTAGCTTCACAAAAAATTTAAAACAGGCAGTGCAAGACCTGGGATTATTTGATGCCCGGAGAGAGCATCACCCTGAGGACAGAAATTACATCCATTTCTCTCACATCCATCGTACTTACTCCAGACTAGACTAAGTGTTCCTTAGCCAGGCCCTCGCTCAAGACATTAGAGAGGTGACGATTCACTTCATCACCATCTCTGATCATGCTGCAGTGGTCATTTCCCTGGAATGGCATAACTCCCCACCTAAATATAATTGTTGGTTATTCCCCAATGCCCTGGTTAAGGACAGAATGCTATGGGTAAATCTACAGAAGGCCTTTAGAGAATTTTCCCAGCTGAGTAACCCTCAGGACACTACACCCACCAATAACTGGGACAAATTTAAGACGGTGCTGAGGGGCCAGTGCGTGACGTTATTTTCTGCACTCAATAAACAGAGGACCAGGGAAGACTGTTGTTAGAAGGAGAATTACGCACCATAGAGCAGGCCCATAAAACGACCCCTACACTGACCCTCCAACGAAAAGTTACCCCGGCGAAAGGGAAACTTAGCATGATCTATACTAACATGGCAGAATTGACACTTCTCCATCTTAAGCAAATGTCCTACATACATGGCAATAAGGTAGGGGCAGACGTAGCGTGGTAGCTAAGAATGCACAGGGAAAAGGAGTATATTGGAGACATATGCCGCCCACAGGGGAATTGGAAACCATCAGGGAAAGGCACAGGTCTTTGGGCAGTTCTATAAAACCCTATACACAGCTGACCATGTCGACCCTCAACCGCAAGTTGACTACCTACACTCGGTGGAACTTCCACAGGAAACACCGGCCCAAAACAAACAGCTAGGAGAACCCATCAGTGAGGAAGAGTTACGACAGGCTATAGGCTCCCTGAAGCTTCACAAATCCCTTGGTCCAGATGGACTGATGACACAATTTTACAAAACATTTAGTGCAGAACATGTCCCCCACCTGACTTCTCATTTTAATCATATAGCAGAAACTAGGAGTTTTACCCCTACAATGAGCAAGGCCATAATCACGGTCATACCGAAATCAGGAAGGACCCTCAAATGTGTGGTTCATACCGTTCCATAGCACTGCTCAACCTCAATGCGAAGTTATACTCTAAAATCTTGGCTTCACGACTGAAGGTAGCTGATGCCAGACCTGATCCAACCGGATCAGTCGGGCTTCATTAAAGGCAGGCAGACGCATGCTAAAGTATGGAGAGGGATCCGTCTGAATGAGAAGGCTACCAAAAAGAATATTCCGGCAGTGATGCTTGGCCTGGATGCCGAAAAGGCATTTGACCGGGTGGATTGGACATTTCTGTTTCACACCCTGAAGCAATTTGGCTTCTGCAAGGCTTTTAGAGCAATGGTACAGGTTAGCTACGCCACGCCTTGCTCTAGAGTGATAGTTAATGGGGTTAGTTCGGACTTATTTCCCCTGGGGAGGGGGACGAGATAGGGATGCCTGCTTTCCCCACTCCTCTTCGTGCACAGTAAAGAACCCCTTGCAGCAAAGATAAGGGTGAGCCCGACAATCAGGGGCATCAGTTTCGGATCAGTGGACCACAAGATCTCATTGTTTGCTGATGACATCTTACTAACTCTCACAGCTCCGCAATGCTCCTTAACAACTCTGCAAAGTGAGCTATGACTTTTTGAGGAGGTATTAACTTGCTTAAGTCTTTCCTTCTTAACTTGAGGTTGGCTGACACGGAAATGGGAGCACTGCTGCCTCAACCCCCTTTCAATGAGCAAAGAAGGAGCTGACTTACCTTGGTATCAAAATAACTCCTAAGATCTCGAATTTGTTTCTGGATAACTACCTCCACTCCTCCGACAACTGATGGCTGACCATAAAAGGTGGACTCCTATGTATATGTCATGGCTCGGCAGAATACATGCAATTAAGATGGTAGTTTTTTCCAAGTTTCTTCACCTCTTCCAAAGCCTACCTGTTGACCTTGAGAGGTATTCTCTGCCCACACTTCAAACGCTGCTAGCAAAATTCATTTGGCAAAACAAAAGAGCCCATCTGCCCTTCAATTTGCTTAGACGGCTGAAGGATGAAGGGGGTACTAGCACTTTCAGATTTCAATCTCTCTTATAAAGCCGCTCAATTACGAGTTATTACTGAATGGTCCCTGCAAGAGTCAGATAAGCACTGGCTCCATATGGACAGGGCAATAGCCGGGAGAGTCATCTGGGACATACTTCGCAACCGAAAGTGGCTACCTGGACGGCATTCCCCTCCCCGTTCACCCCAATCCACTACAATCTGGCTTTCCCACCAGCTGCACAACCAGGCCCATTTGATGTATGGAGGGAGGGGGTGCCTCAAACTGTCCATCTTTCATAATTGGGACATTCTAACCTTTGAGCATTGTCAATGGGACTTTCAACTCTCGAGCGCAGAACACTTCCATTATCTACAGCTGCCTCACTGGGCGCTGCACCCAGAGATTCGAGAGCAGGCGACTAGAGAGCTCACATCACTAGAGTGCTTTGTGAAGGGGCAACTAAGGGTGCCATTTCCTTTCTATATTCCCTACTACTCCCTACACTGCCCTCCCAGCAACCACGCCACGTTACTTTTTGGGGATGCACTTTGGGACACAACATTTTCGGATTGGCACTGAAAGACACTTTGGAATGACATAATCCAACACAATTGTTCCTTAGGCCTACGAGTAGCTCATTACAAGATACTTTATGATTGGTACCTATACCCCACCAAACTGAAAAAGATATTTTCCAACACGTCAGACTATACTGGAGGGGCTGTGGGCTTCTAGGTGATTTTCGCCATATCTGGTGGGACTGTGAGACATGTTGGGGTACCCAATTTCGGATACCCCTGATTTCGCACTCCAGGGCTTGCCGGATAACTGCTTGAAATGCCAAACAAAAACTGACCAAGACATATTGTGGCTCAGTCTGGGAGCAGCGAAGACTGCGATAGCCTCAGCCTGGAAGAAGAAGGAAGCTCCTGCCCTGACGCAATGGCATGCTCGTCTATGGCAGGCAGTCATGACGGAAAGAATGAGCGACATCTTTAGAGACGACTTTAAAAACATTGAATACTCCTGGGGCCCCTTAATTAGCTACCTCTCCAGGAGAATCCCTCTCGTGGCCTGCCCCTCCTGTGTACGAGCATTATATCTATTCCACTTCTGAATAGCTACGACATGAACAAAGAGAACTACCTGTACAGTGTACATTACCTTTTGCTCCACCTGAGTATCCTGCTACGTTTATTTTCGTTTATTTCTTCTTTTAGTTTACAAGAGAAGAGGGGGGGAATAGCATAAGGGGAGGGTATTGTTTGGGGTGGGTAAATGATGAATGTTTGGTTTCTAGACCTGGCAGTACATTAATATGGAATCTGTTTTGAGGAGTACCTTAAGAGACGAAAGAACGCTGACTACTGATATAGCTACTGGACAGCTTATTATGGTTTTCCTAATTGAATGTATTGCTATCCATTGTGTTATAAAAATTCAATAAAAAGATGTTTGTCAAAAAGCATTGAGTTTTCCAGATTGGTTATGTGGCTCACGTTAGGCTGATATGGATTTGTTTGCCATAGGCTTACTAGTATGTTAGTGTTCATTTCAAAGCCTTCTGCTATCAATTATTTTATTTAGATGTTATGAATTGTGGATCAAACTACTGGATTTATGCATGTAGCATTTTAGCAGAAACTCAGGGCTGCTCATACACGATCTGGATTTGATTGCACTATGTTTACAAGCTATCTAGCGGTTAACGATTTATATTTGGGGTACTACCTACTAACAAATTACCTGGTGGGGTCTCCAGCAATAACATTTGTATCAAGAGGGATGAACATCCTTCATTCAGTGTATCAATAATACAAGACGAAACGCTGGGTGAAAGGGGCTTGTGTAAGGTGCCCATTAAGAAAGGTATTTATTTATTTATTTATTTTCGTGATGTAGTTTACTGCAGTCTTGGCTCGGAGGCATCAGAGCACTTTACAGCAAAGTCAAAACGTATTGTGGCAAGTAGATAATATACAAACAAATAAGCATATATAACATAGCAATGAAAGACAGGAGATATGATAGAATGGGACACTGTAACACGTGAGGTTCACTATAGTTCATGCCAGGTGAGGTAGAGATGCCTCCACTGAGAGTACGAGGAGGGAGATGGAGTAAACACAGGTTTCGTTCAAAGAGATGAGCTTTGAGGTCTTTTTAGGTCTCGGCCTGACGTAAGCAGCGCATGCGCTGCTCTCGTCATACGAGGCTTCTTGGAATCGATACGATTCCAGAAGCCGTGTCCCAGCTCCGCCTTCAGTTTTGATTCGTGCGCGTCGTTTTGCGTCACGAATTATGCCAAAGGCAGTGCAATGATTGCACCGAAGGCATGTCAATCGCTGCCTGTTGCCACCCTGTCTCCTTTTATCCACGCCCAGCGGGATTGGATCTCTTACTGGCGGCGGGAGACAGTGTCTCCTAATTAGCCGCTACGCACTTTTTTGTTATCATTCGCCTTTGGCAAAGGCAGCCGCGTGTTTATTTTTGCATCGCGCTTTCACTTAAAGTGAAAGCGCGATGCAATTATAAACAAGCGGCTGCCTTTGCCAAAGCCGAGAGCTTGTTTCTCAAGTGTATAATTCTGCGTTTTCTTCATTGTGCATGTCTCTTGTTTGATTTCTCAAGTGTATAATTCCTCATTTTCTTCATTGTGCTTGTCTCTTGTTTGATTTCTCAAGTGTATAATTCTGCGTTTTCTTCATTGTGCTTGTCTCTTGTTTGATTTCTCAAGTGTATAATTCTGCGTTTTCTTCATTGTGCTTGTCTCTTGTTTGAGTATGTTGTTGCTCTCCTGCCAGATATCGGTGGAAGATGTCTCGGTATCCCTCGCCTCGTGGTTGGACCACTGAGCCCCAGCCTGGGCCCTGGCCGGGTTGCTGACACTGGGAGACGGGTGTAAATGAACAGTAGAGGGCAGTGTGACACGGTGCACTCTCATCATACCGGAATCTCAGCACGGGCCGGTTGTGTTATTGACATCAAGGTTAATTTCAGTAGTTTCGCTTTACTTGCCATTGTCCACAAGAATTCACCTGGTTTATGGGAAATCCGAAGATGCGCCTCTTCGTCAGCCTCCTTACAGAACTTAATTTGTAAAAAGAAAAAAAAGCTCACCGCCAGTGCTACCGATTATCAGGGCTGGCTAGTCTTGGGGCCACCTCGTGGCTCTTTGTCTCTCTCTCTCTCCCATCACCTTGGACTTCCTGGTTCTTTGTCAGTATTGTAGGTTATTTGTCGTTCCTGCTTTCTTCATCTGTCACAGTTTTCTCTGTGTCTTTTCTCCCTATTCTGTCTCTGTCTCGCTTCTCTTGGGTCAGTCTCTGACGAGGGATAATAATAATGACAGGATGTGGCCTAACGGCTAGAGCGGTCGACGTGGAAGCTGGGAACCGGATCTCGGCAGGGACACTGAACTTCCTGTGTTTCTGGACAAATCACTTAATATCCCCGCGCCCAACAAAAACGAATGTGTCCTTGTGTGACGCAACTGGTGCTAGAGTAAAGCGCTCTGATACCTTCGGGTCGAGTTCGCGCTATATAAAACTCCCCCAAAAAAGAAAATGCCTCGTAAAAAGTCAACACCAGTTCCCACCAAAGGCAACCCCTAGCGCAATTTAAGAACTGATGCCAACTTACAACATTGTCAACACTTGCAGCTGGCTCCAGTGATAGGTCGCTATTGCAGCCAGTTGAAGGTGTTGACAAGGAGCTTGTTTGTCTGCAGATAAAAGGGCCTGGAATAATAAATGTTTGTGATGGATTTTAAAGTCTATTAAAGCAATGAGTTTTATCGTGTTGGACTTGCTAGCGGCAAGAATGACGCTCTGAGGCGCTGGGGGACAGGGAGTTCGAGATTCGCCCAGGTTCACACAGCGGTTGACATTTTGTACTGTTGCTAGTACTCAGTTATTCCACAATTAGCGCACTAACCAACAGAATCCACCTACTGTGGCCTCTGGCAAAAACCAGCCCTTTATTTCACAAATACGTGAAAAACTGGTGTAATATTTCCTGGTGAGTAGTTTTTTTTCTAAGAAGCTGTAATATGTCTTCGACACTGCATGCATGAGTTAGCTCAGTTGGTCTGAGCATCAGTTCTAGCACGTGCTTACAGACAGTCAGGTGATAAACCTCTGCAAGGGCTGGCACTTTAATATACTGCACACCATGAGCTGGTAAGGCAGCTTAGCGAGTTCAGTGGTTGTTGCTGAGATCTTTATGACTTGCAGGAAACACGCTTGGGTCACCACAGGGCCTACTGAGTCTTTCACCATTATCAGGTCAATATACTGAGGGGCATATTAACAAGGCGGCGTTAATGAATTATCGCCGCTTTAGCGTCCGTTTTCGGACGAAAAGCGGCGATAATTTTATCGCCGAATTAACAAGGACACGCTAGCGCGTGATTCCTGACTTAGCGTCCGTTTTCTGCATGCCTCCCATCGCATCGCTAATGAGATGCAAAGGGGGCGTGCCTGTGAAAACAACAGGGGGAAATATCGCTAACCCAGGTATCGCCATATTAGCAACGTAAGTTAGCGATATTTTAAATTGCGTTAAGTATGCCTTAACGCAGGAATTTAACGTCTGCTAAATTCCTGACTAAGGCATACCTAACATGGGGGGTGGATTGTGTGGCTAAGACCACAGGCCCTATCGCCAAGTATATCGCCGTTTTCCATGGGACATCGCTGGAAAACCAGCGATGTTCCATGTAAAACATCGCTATCACTGGAAAATTATCGCCTTTGCGCTAAGCGTTGTTAATACAGCGCTAGCATGGCGATAATTTCCAGCGATAGCCGGCGATAGGATTCCTCACGCTAACAGCGGCCAGCGATAATTATCGCTGCCGCTTGATAATATGCCCCTGAGTTCGTAAATGGTAACCACCTGTTACACCGTGCTACAGTAAAACTGTGGTAGACATTCCATGCGGAAACAAGCGATTATTTTTATGTGGAGAATGTGCACAGTCAGTGCCCTTTATTTACATTAGCTGCTTTGCAAAATGCCAGGCAGTATATTTAGAGCGTCTGACCTAGATAATATACAATCTGTTATTAATTCCCCACTGCAGTTTGTAAGTAGGCCGCAGAAAGAGAACGATGCTTGAACAAGATCACACAGAGCACCGTAGTAGTAAGTTGGCCTTTCAAAGGCGATTTGACCCTGTGCCTTAGAGATTGCCTGGGACCTCATTTCTGATCTTGCCTGTCCCGTTTGAACACTGAGCCCTGATGTTTTCATTAGACCGAATACCTGCCAAGCAAGGTGAAATTAATACAATGAGAAAAACAAAGAACATAAATTCGATCATATAACAAGCAAGACACAGCTAATAACAGGTACATATGAAGGTACCTGTAGCTCCTGCGATGCAGGTCATTGCCCAACACAGAGTTTTGCTCATGTATGGATGGAAAAGTCCCCTGCAAGGTGACGGACGTGCATCCCTTGCACAGAGTGCCCGGAATCCCTAGTCGGATTTTTGGTCATCGGCGAACACTGGTCATGCATGTGTGCCATGACCTAGGCCTGTCTCACAGTAATGGGGAGAGGATGTAGCCCTACGGCTAGAGCAGTCGACCTTGAAGCTAGGGAACTGGGTTCGAGTCTCGGCAACCACGCTCAACATCCTGTGATTCTGGGCAAATCACTTAATCTCCCCGTGCCTAACAAAAATGAATGTGTCCATCTGTAACGAAACTGGTGCTCGTGTAAAGTGCTCTGATACCCGATGTCTCGGGTCTAGTTCGCGCTATATAAAACTCTAAAAAAACAAGCATTAAAAATGCAATAGGTCTTGCCTTTCATTAAGTTAAAGCCATTTGCTTTGCTATACAATACCATTAGCAAAGCAAATGGCTTTAACTTAATCAAAGGCGAGACCTATTGCATTTCCAATGCTTGTTTGAAGGAGTTGTGACACAAGGACAGGCGGAGGCTCGGAGGGAGGGAGTTTCTGATTCTTGTGGCACTTCTGGAGAGGGATTGGTTCATGCAATGCTGGGGAGTTCAAGGAGGAGCAATTGAGCATTTCTTGAATCCCGGTTGGCGCCTGAAATTTTCAGTTTCACAATTAGGCACAAGGGTGAAGAGGAGTGAATTGCTTTTTGGGTGCTGCAAGCAGTTTTAAATGAATCTCTAACTTCTATGGGGAGCCACTGAAAGGAGCGTAGAATAGGCACGATGGATCAACGTTCTTGCCCTCTTGACACAAAATGGGCTGCAACATGTCGGGCTACTCTGAGTGGTCCTAGGTGAACTTTAAGGATGCCTGTTAGGAGTGCGATTCCATAGTCGAGCCTGGAAAGGACCTGGACAACTGATTAATGTTTTTACTTTTTTTGAGGAACTCCACAAAGTTAATGCATGGGACCTCCAAGGCCTTGGATGGGTGGTTGGAGGGAGGGTTGCTGGCTGGTTTGATTACCTCAAATAGTTGTCTCGGTCTGTTTGTGGCCGAGTCCAGGAGAGATCTAATGTGTGACGCCTTGGCTTTAAAAATGTGACCTTTGTAGTTTTTTCTCACAGAATATAGTTTTGTTAGGCTAAATGTTGAGGATGCTTGTTACCAACTTTTCTCCAGCTTTCTGATATACTTCCTTTCTTTGTAGAGGGCTTTCGAATACCAAGGGCGAGACAGTTTGGGTCTGCAATATTTGTTCTTGATGGGTTCAAGTTCCCTAATCAAAAATTCCATTCAGGAGTTTATCTGTGGCCTCGTTGACGGCGAGTTGAGAAACTATGGACATGAGGTTTGTGAGGCCTAAGTGAGCCACGGCTTCAGTATTGATTTTAATGGTGTCTCAGAACCAAAGGCAGTGAGTGAGCATGTTGGTCATGGAGCATTGTTTAGGATCTCACAGCCCTCTTGTTTTACAATAAATAACTGCTAATTAGCTAGTCAAGGTTGTATTCACTGTCAATTCAAGAGAAGTGAAAATGTAAAACCTGTACGTCATGCAAATGCATGTCTGATCTCTGCGTGGATGATTGTACTGTAAGGTTATAATCATGAAACATTAATAGTAAGAAGCCAAACAAAGTGCATAGAAACTCGCATCTGTTTTCAAATGCCATATTTTGCATGTTGGAGTAATGCTGGTGCTACTTGGACACATTCATGCATACATACCATTCATGCAGCACTACATATACACACATGGCCACTTCTGTATCCAGTCACCCAGGGGGAGGTTGTTTGTTAATATTAAGACTGGAGGACGTGGCAGACACTATTTGTGTATAGTAAAACGTCTATGACAAAAGGGGCCGAAAGGCATGCAGTCAGTCCTGATGTTACACTGACACTTTCACTGATGTTGAACCCAGCACTAACTAGGAATGTAGGAGTTTTCTAGTATTGAACCAGGTGTAATGGTTGGGGGTAATCCCTGGGGGTGCGGTCGGGGCATCAACCGTCTTCTCGGGTGGGGGCAAAAGGCGTAGGCCTAACGGGATACGGCGTAGCACACTAAGACACTCTGACTCGGTTACTTGCTTCACGCCGTCAGCCTCGTGCGCTGACGTCGTCATTTATTTATACCCCCCTGGACCGAGCCCGGCCCAGGGAGTTGCATTTGCAACAAACTAATGCAGTGGCCGGGTGGCTCACTACATCCCAACCAACCCACGGAATTTGGGCAACCAATAACCACAACAATTCACACATAACATATGACAATCATTTGAAAGTTCAATAAGTGTTCTCCAAGGGGCGACCCCTCTTTCCAGCTTCTTAACACAGAAAGTCTCGCAGCCTTGAACTCGGCTCGGGATTACTACGTAGGCGATAATGTTGATTTCCTCGGCTATGGCCCTCGCCACCGTCACGGGGCTCCACAGGTCTCGCACTTATCTCCCCTTGCTCCTCTGAATTCACCTCCTGTCCGCTCGCGGGAATTTCCTCATCTCGGGGACTTTCTCCCACCGGTGCTTCCTCTGCTTCGCCCCCTTCCGGGACCTCGGATTCCATCCTTCTCTCCACCTGATTCTGGGCCTTCCGGAACCACGACACATTCCGGGCTAACACCTGTCTGCCCCTTCTGGCTGTGATCATGGTCCCTTTTACCTGCACCACCTGCCACAGTTCCCTCTCAAACGGTGTCCGAAATTTTGATCCCGGATGTCGGTCCTTCACCACCACGTAGTCTCCCAGGTTCAGAGCTCCTTGGTAGCTCCCCTTCTTCCGGCTAGCCACCTCGTTGTTATGCTGACGACGAGCCTGAGACTGCCCGACATCTAGCACATCCGGAATCCACTGGTCGCTGGTAGGGATACTGTCCCGCACCACCCGTCGCATAAGTAGATCACTGGGCGCACACCTGGTGGTGCAATGGGGTGTGTGTCGATAAGCTCGGAGGAACTGGTGCAAACAGTTTTCCAAATGGCCCCCTTGATCCACCGCGATCCTCAGTGTTTTATTCAGAGTCCTCATAAATCTTTCTACATCCCCATTGGCCTGGGGCCACTGGGGGGTGATCCTCCGGTGCTTGATACCATGTTGGCTCATATAGTCCTTGAAGTCTTGGCCCTGAAACGGTGGCCCATTATCCGTTCGTATTTCCTCCGGCATCCCCAGGAGTGCAAACACCTTTTCCAACACCGGACAGATGTGATCAAATGCTGTGGATGCGACTACCTCCACCACCGGAAATTTTGAGTGAAAATCCACCAACACTACTGTGTGTCGTCCGTCAGGAAAACTGCCAAAGTCCAAACTCACATGAGCCCACGGTGTCCGGCTCGGCCCTTCTGTAATGATCGGTGCCGCCGGCGGGTCAGCTCTCGTTATTAGACAGGCATGGCATCCTCGCACCTTCTGCTCCACCAACCGGTCCATTCCGGGAAACCACACCTTTGACCTCAACCGCGCTTTCGTTTTCTCCACCCCTTGGTGACCTTGGTGGGCAAGATCTATGGTTCTCTTCCGCAGGGCTGCTGGTATCACAATCCGGGTGCCTCTGATAATTATGCCGTTGTCAGCTTCACTTAGTTCCTCGCGGCACCTCCACACGCTTTCCCAATACTCCTTCTCGTCATCGGTCCGCTGGCCCTTGCCTTGCAGAAACCACTTCCACTGATTACCACGGAGTGTCCGCTGCACAGCTTGTAAACACACATCCTGACTTGTAGCCTCCTGAATCTCTTCCAACAGCAACGCTTGGGGGCACGCATCCTCTACCACCTGCCGCACAAAAGATTCGGTGCCATCGTCCACCTCCTCCGCATCTCCCGCTCGCAGGGCCATGGGGTGCCTTGACAGGTAGTCCGCCGGATTAGATGCCCCCGGCCGATACACCACCTCAAACTTGTAGTTTTGTATCTGTACCGCCCAGCGTTCAATCCGCGGGGGACCATTCCGGGCTGTGCCACTGAAAAGAGGCACCAAAGGCTTGTGGTCGGTGACCACTGTGAACGTATGTCCGCACAGATAAATGTCAAAATGCTGACTCGCCCATCGAATCGCCAACGCTTCCCGCTCGATCTGGGCGTATCTTGGCTCCACTGCGGTGAGCGCTCGGCTGGCGTAGGCGATTGGTACCCACTCCTCCTGCCTGGTCTTCTGGAGCAGCACCGCTCCTAGCCCCACGGGACTTGCATCAACAATGAGCTCCGTAGCTACTCCCGGCTGAAAATACGCCACTGTGGCACCTTTCAGCAACGCGTTCTTGACGCTGTTGAACGCCTGTGCTTCCACATCCGTCCACTGCCACTGCACCTCCTTCTTCGTCAGTTTCCTGAGTGGTTCGGAAAGCGTCGCCAAATGGGGGATGAAACGGCCGCAATAATTCGCCATGCCCAGAAAGCTCCTTACCGCTGCTTGTGTCTGGGGAATGGCCGCCGCTCTGATGGCCTCCACCTTCGCAGGGTCGACTTGTAGGCCTTTTTCTGAGAAGCGGTACCCAAAGAATTCCACCTCTTTGGCATAGAAGTCGCATTTGGCTCTGTGTAACGTCAATCCCTGTTCCGCTAACCTCTGGAGGGTCGCCCTCAGCCGTGTATGGTGATCTTCCAGGGACTTCGAGAAGATGAGGATGTCATCACTCACATTGATCACCCCCACCAGTCCCGACAGTGCTTCCCGCACCGCGTCCTGGAATACCTCCGCTGCCGACGATATGCCGAAACTCAACCTCTTGAATCGGCGTAGCCCCACATGCGTCGAGAATGTTGTAATGTAACGACTCTTTTCGGCCAACATTAGCTGATGGTACCCTGAATTGAGGTCCACTTTGGAGAACCATTGCGCCCCATTAATGTCTGCCACGATCTCATCGATTGTGGGGGTGATGTGTCTTTCCCTTCGTATTGCTTTATTTGGCAGCCGCATGTCCACACATAGCCTGATAGCCCCTGGTTGCTTAGGTTTTGGCGCTATCACCAATGGAGACACCCACGGCGTTGGTCCAGTCACTTTCTCAATCACCCCCTCTTTCTCTAAGCGCTCCAGTTCGGCTTCCACCAACGGCCTGAGGTGGAAAGGTACCCTCCGATGTCTGAGAGCAATCGGCTGGACGGTTTCATCGATGTGGAGTTGAACTTCGACACCCTTCAAACAACCTAGACCCTTAAAAAGCACAGGAAACTCCATCAACACCTTGTCCGCCTGCGACTGGTGAACATGCCTGGCAAACATGACTAATCCCAGGTCCTCCGCCGTGTGGCAACTCAACAACGACCCTGCCCGGTCACAGGTAACGTAGAACCTCGTAGGCGTTACTCTATCTTTGTGCCTGACTTCCACATCCATTGCTCCTTGGAGTTGAAGCGGCGTGTGCCCCCCATAGGTGAGAATCTTGGCTGACGTCGGCATCAGTCTCGGTCGCGGCCGTAGGACATTGTACTGTGCCGCGTCCAATAAATTTACCGACGCCCCCGTGTCGATGAGCGTTTTAACACAATTATCCCCAATCCACACTTGGCAGAGTGGGGGAGGTCTCTTAGTGGAGTTGGCCCCCCTGACATTCGAGACCACGAACACGTTGTCCTCGTCATCGTCCTCCGCCACCTCTAGCTTCTGGCACCGCCTCTCCAGCTCTTCCACCTCCCGTACCGCTTTGGCGGTCCTCTGGAACCTGTCGCTTTTTGGCCTGGACGGGCCGGCTTTGTCCGCACTCTGGCATACCTTCGCGAAATGTCCATATTTGTTACATCTCAGGCACAGTTTCCCTTGTGCCGGGCATCCTCTCTGGGAATGGGTAGCCAACCCACAGTTTCGGCACCCTTGCTTCGTCCGCCGCTCCTCCGGAGTGGCGTAATTACTTGCCCCGCGGCTGTATGTCTTCCGGATGGCATCCACCCTCTCTTCTTTGATTGGCACGGGATACATCGGCTGTGTGTTCACCGGTCTCCTGGCCAAAGCCACCTCCATCTCTCCAGCCCGGACGTCTGCCAGCTCGTGCGACCTCCCCAGGACAAGTATGTCGTCCAACGATATTCCCGGCTGCCTCAGGATCAGTTTGCGCAGTTCCAACGATTTGCACCCCACTATTAGCTGTGCCCTCGTCTCAAACTGCCGATCCACCCCCACGCACGTGCTCACTAGCTTTCTCAGGCGTGCAAAGAACATGTCGATGGATTCCTCCTCTTTCTGCTTGGCCTGTCGGAGCTTGAAATGTTCGAAATCCGGGTTGACCTGTGGGTCAAAATGGCGGTTCAGGGCTCTCACCGCCTTGTCGTAGTCGTTGCCGTCTCCCGTGTCCGGTAAGTCCTGGAACAAGTCATACAGTTCATCACCTCCCATTAAGAGCATGGTGGACCGTTTCACGGCGTTATCCGTTTCCCTGGTGGCCACAAAGTAATTGTCCAATTGGCCCAGCCATTTCCGCCAACGCGGTGCCGCCGTCGCCGGGTCCGCCAGCTGGCTGAACTCTGGGAGGGCCTTCACTGCCATGCGCCCCGGTCTCACCACCGCCGCTCCTGCGTCCAGCGGCGCCGCGGCCGCCTGCTGCTGTAGCGACATTTGGGATCTGCCACCCACCTGCCCAGGGCTTGCAGGACCCACGGGCGCACTCCTGTCGTCCGCTCCCCTGACTATTACACCGCCTTCACAGGCAACTGGGTATGGGCACTGCCGGCCCGATCGTTACCACCCAGCTCCCAGCAATGCCAGCGCTGGAGGCAATTCCCCTGTAGAGCCAGCACTACGGCCTGGCCAGAGGTACACACTGAGGCCTCGCGCTCTGCCAGCGCCGACGTGCTCCTTCATGCACCGTGCCTCCAGCCACCTGATATCGGGCCTCAGCACTCCGATCGGGCGGCCGCGCCCTCGGCGTGCGTCACTCCACAGCCTCCTCTCGGCCACACACGAGCGTAGACGCTCCTCTTGCCTCCGCGGCCAATGCCGCCAACGCGGCTGCGGGATACTCCCGCGGCCGTCAGGGACGCCTCACGCCCTCGCAGCCCCTCGCGCCGGCACCTTACCGCGTTCACTGATGCCAACGGGCATCCGCTCCGTCCGCGTCACCGAGAGTGCAGCGGCAGCCACAGCACACAGCCGCGTGTCACAGCGGCCGCTCTCAGTGCTGCCGCGCGGCCCCCTCGATCGACGCTGTTGCACACGCGGGTCCGGACCCTCGTCGCCAATGTAATGGTTGGGGGTAATCCCTGGGGGTGCGGTCGGGGCATCAACCGTCTTCTCGGGTGGGGGCAAAAGGGGTAGGCCTAACGGGATACGGCGTAGCACACTAAGACACTCTGACTCGGTTACTTGCTTCACGCCGTCAGCTTCGTCTGCTGACGTCGTCAATTATTTATACCCCCCTGGACCGAGCCCGGCCCAGGGAGTTGCATTTGCAACAAACTAATGCAGTGGCCGGGTGGCTCACTACACCAGGGAACTGTGTTGCCCTTAAGAATTCCCTTTGCCAAATTGGCTTACTCACATGAGGCCGAAAGACGTTGACCTTAACTTAACAAAGAGTCAGGCACCTAAAAAATGTCCCTGTCGCCCCAGTGTTTAAACATATATTATTGAGACAATAAATACATGATTTCTGTCCCTCAAGGTACAATTGTAACCATTGGAGACCCAACAGAGTGACCATTTATAACACCTTGATTAGGTGGTACACCTAATGCAACAAACTCACTCGTACAATCTGCCAAAAAGAGCAAATGGGGAGCCCGTCGGCAACCGAATCAGTTAAAGGTGAGGAACCACCTATATGATGCCACCTAGACTTGATGAGGGGTCCATATCTTTTTATATTCACCCAAAAAGATATAATCTATAGAATTAAGCCCTCTACTGCGTATCATAAAAATATAGTATGTCAAAAAAGTGACACAGTCTTGTGAATATGTTTATCAAACCTAAGCAATTCAAAGATACTAGTGCACAACATTCAGAAAATCAAAGTGCACGCCACCGACTCTTTCCCTGGGTACCATCAAGTGGTTCAAATTAGGGCTTGTCCACTCACTGAGTATTAAAATCGAGCCTGGTTTTAAAAAATGACCAATATATATGCACATTATCACAACTGAAATTTATTAAAAACTAATTGCTTTAATGAATAACAATTGTGAATATGGCTGAACAACCTAATTCTAGTTGATAGTGCCAAACCCCTAGAATAAAAAAAATGTCTCTGCTGAGGCCCTAGAACCTAATGTACTATTTTGCGCAGCATCTGCGCTGTGACATAGAATTATTTTTGCGATGCATCTCATGTACTAATTGAGCACAACACAACAATGACATTTACTAGGATTCGCAGAATCTTTGCTCTATCAATATTAATAAGACAGAATTCTATTTTCAATACTTCCGAATTTTTGGCCGTCCACCAAACTGTTTGTACTTTGACGGGAACCACACCGTTGAAGGACGGTTCTTTTAATAATACATGGATGACCACTAGGCCAGCAGTCATCTCTAAATAGGATGGACTACCATCTGCCAGGGGCTAAATCTGGGCCTAAGAGGGTTTTTTATTGGTTATTCATATCCATAATCATATATGCAGCAATACAATTAGTAACAAACCACGTAATTAAAAAATAAAATAAAAGCATGATTAATTATGAGAACAATTTAAAAGCGTGCACAAGTGTAGCATCATTACATAATTAATTTTGAATTACTCCCTGATGCCAAAGCCATATTTGGGGCCATTCACAACAAGCATTGATGTAGCTAACAGATCTCTCTTTTTCAAGACAAGCACTGCCAGAGGCAACAGGTTGACTGGGGAAATAAAGGGTGATAACATAAGCAATCAAGGACTCAGAGTGAGAGAGGCAGAGGGGACAGCTAGGGAGGGAGGTGGGTGGGGAGTGGCGTGACAGGAGATAGAAGAGCAAGTGTGCAACCATATTGCTTTAACCTATACTTTTACCTATATACCTTCACAAATATTCATGAGGTCTCCCAGACAGTGAGGCCTGTCTGCAGTAAGACCTAAATGAGGACCAACCTCAGGAAAGGAGGGAAATAATCCAAATTTGTATTGCACTCCATGTTGTTATATGCCTGCAAATAGGCACCTGAAACATTAAGGTGCTGGAAAGCACATTTTTTAAAAACGTAGGGGCATATTATCAACGTGATTATCGCCGCTTTAGCGGGACTTTTTCCCGCTAAAGCGGCGATAATTCAATCGCCCTATTAGCAAGCTGTCGCTAACTGCTGTTAGCGACAGCTTCTAGGCGATAGCGACCGGGTTGGGTGCCGCTTTGCATGCCAGCGATATTTATCGCTAATGGAATGCAAAGTAGGCGTTCCCAACCTAAAAGCGACTGGAAACAGTCGCTAAGGTCGCTATCGCCTATTAGCGAGGCAGGGGAGGTGATTAACAAACCAGCGCTAAACACGTTTAGCGCTGGTTTGTTAACGCCTGGTCCAAACCTGACTTAGCCATGTAATCCAATGGGAGGTGGATTACATGGCTAAATCCCCTCGCCCTATCACCAAGCTAACACTGGTCACAGTGTGAATATCGCTTGTTTTCAAGCGATATTCACACTGTTCTCAGGGTTTCTATCGCATTGGAGATAAGCGTTGCTGATAGCACGCTATCTCCGCGATAGAAACCTGAGATAGCCGGCGATAATTATCCTAGCGCTAAGTGCGCTTAGCGATAATTATCGCCGGTTATTGCTAATAGGCCCCAAAGTCTCAGTGATCAGGTGAAGAGATTAAGTAAATAAAAAATGTAATTTATTGATGACATTCTGCAATGGTCATATGTGGAGCCATAAAGCATAAACAGCTTTGTCCAGCAAGATCTAAACAGACACCACTACATGCCATTTGATCAGTGACTCTAAAATCCTTAAGTATTGGATATTGGTTCATAAGCGGTGGTTGCTTATTCAATACACTTGGATCAGGCAGGTTCCCTGTTGGCCAAAAGCACATGTGAGGTTACTTGTACTTATAACAGCAGGATACTTGATTGGGGAAGAGAAAGATGCAATAGCACTTGAAGCGTAATAAAGCACCTAACTCTATTTGCTAGGATAGGTTACAAAAGGTTACACGTTGGGTAGGTATGCAGGATAAACTGGATGCTTGGATTATAGTATTATAGGCTATCCCAAGAACCATGGTCAAAAAAGTAATATTTTTTGTAAACAATATGATTCTACCCTATGTGGTAACTACTAGGTAATTTTTATTTTTTAAATAATTAAGAAAAAGTGTATGTTGCTGATCCTTGAAACAATCAGGGAAAAGCACTATGTGTTTTTAAAATACCCCTCACACACTACAAAATCCTGTAGTGTCATGCTTCATCATAGGGGTCTTCCCGTCCCTCTACGGGGCGGGGCGTGCTACAACCTACAAATACGTGGGAGCACTTGATGTTTGTGAAAATAGGCTATGTGTAGTGTTGGAGTGAGTGTGGTAGGGTCAGTGAAAAATACAAAGAAGGGTCGTTAAAAATTCCCTGGCTAGTGGAAAAAAACAAATTTTATTCACTTCCCTAGCTGGAAACGCTAAAAATGGGGTTCTGTAGGTGGTATACCAAAATATGATACCTCCTACTGGGTCAACATGTTTCGTAAGCAGTCCCCACTGCTTCACTCATCAGGACCTAGTATGATCCCTACTGCACTCATATATGAAAATGTTATATATATATATATGTAATATGCCTATCCTTCAAAAAATGGTCTGCAAAAATAAGCTAGACCGAAAAATAATAAGGGGGTGAATAGCCCCTATTAGTTAGAACAACCAAAATCTGGTATCTGAAATAATAAGAAACATAGAATCAACAAACTACATATTATGCTCTCAACATATCATATTAAAGCGAAATTGCCCCATGTAGTCAAAGTTATTATATGATATATTTTTCGTGATATATTTTTCTGTATCAAAGGCAATGCTTTTCTGATATATTTTTCTGGGGCCTAGCACTATTATCGTACCACAGCTAACGATAGTGCTGCCCATTTTAGGTGAACATGGCTTTAGGTTCATTGAAACTCATACTCTCATTATGAAATAAAAAGACAAAACACACATACTGTCATACATGCGTTCACACTTTATGCTATCCAAGGCCACTGTTTATGATGTCATAACGCGCACTTTTTATAATGTGCAAATGTGCCGGCTGGCCTGTGTAGCTCATTGCTAGAATAGTTAAAAAGAAAAAAAGAAAAGAAAAAAGGGGTTTACTTTTAAAAGTAAGATGTACATACACTGTTTAAAACAAATGTCAGGCATCATGAGCTTGCACTGAAGGTGAAGTTGTCTCGGATTCAGCGCTGAGGATAAATTAGAAAGCGCACAGCATTATGAATGACTGCTCTCGCCATGCGTATAAAGTAAAACAAGTGACTTCATAGAACAAGGATTGCAGGGCCAGGGTTTAGAGACTTGGCCCTAGTCTTACTTACATGAAATAGGATATACTCTTTCCTTTCCATACCTCCGTGCAGCTCCGTGGCTTGTTAAAGGTGCGTTTGAACTCGGTATTTAACCGGTACTCATTGCTAAAAAACCGCGAAAAGTCTTGTTCCCGGCCACTAGAACGTTACCTGCTGCTAAGATGGCGGTTTACTTTGTACTGATGGAGTGGTACAGAAAACCACTTCCTGGGTTTATGTGGTACAGTATCCGGTCGGTTTCAGAAAACCGGATAGGTTAATATCAAAGCGAATCCGTTCTTTTGGTAATCGCTGCATTTAAGACGTAGTTGGAAGCAGAATTGTTGATAATATTCTTGCTAGTTGGCTATTGTTGCTGTGTCAATGGGCATTAGTGGTGGGTTAATTTTACTAGAAAAAACAACTAGAAAAAAACAACAACTAGAGCGAGAAATCCAAAATGGCCACTCTTATTGTGCCAGAAAAAAGGAAAAGAAACAGCAGAGGTCTGTGTGTAAAAAGGAGAGAGCAGCTTTTTGTTGATTCTGGCAATCTGATTTACAATTGGCCCCACGGAATTTCATCGTTAAGACCTTTTGTATTTGTATTCAGACGAAACACCCATCTCTGTTCTTTTTCGAAAAGGTACCTCCCACTAACGACCTGTTCGATTACTGTCCAAGAGATATCGTCTGAAGTGTGGCCTTTTTCCAGGAAGTGAGATGACATTTTGGTCGTGATTTTCTTGCATTTGATATTGCTTTTGTGTTCTCCTATTCTTGTTTTCACCGGTCTTGTTGTCATGCCTATATATTCTAATAGACACGGACAAGTGATGAGGTATACCACGTTACTACTATTGCAATTTGTAAACTTCCTCTGTTCCCATTTGGTGCCATTGAGGAAGATTATTTCCTTGCTTTTTCTTGTCAGGTGGCAGACTTTGCATTTTCCACATGGATAGTGTCCATGTATGGTTGCCATTGTTGTTGATAATCCAGTGGGTGCAGTCTTTTTAGGTCTTGTGTGTACGACCATATCTCGGATACTTTTCCCTTTCCTGTGGGAAAATATTGGTTTTGGGAGATTTAATCCCCCACTATTGAGAATCTTCCAGTGTCTGTTGATGATTTTAGTCACCTGATTGGAGTTGGTGTTATATGTTGTGATACAGAATGGCCGTTTTTCCTCAGATTTGGGGGGCAGGTTCTAGAAGACTTTCCCTGCAATTGTTACGTGCCCTTTTATAGGCCTGATCAATTATCCTTTTGGGGTACTGGCGTGTTTTTAATTTCTTTTTCAAATCTTCAGATTGTATTTTGAAATTCGTTACTTCTGTGCAGTTACGTCTAAGACGTAAAAATTGTCCGTAAGGAAGATTATCCCTAAGATGTTTCGGGTGGAAGCTTTGGTACATCAAAAGGCAATTTTTTGATGTTGTTTTGAAATGCGTCTTGGTCATCAATCTTCCATCTTTAGGTGATATGTTCAAATCTAGGAAGATCAATTCTTGTTTAGAGATGGTGCTGGTGAAGTTTAGGAAATCGTCTTGGTAGTTGAGCCAAGTGATGAAACGTTTGGCTGTCACCTCATCACCATCCCAGATAATCAATATATCATCAATATATCTTTTCCAGATATTGATGTGATTGTAAAAGGGGTTATCTGGGTGTAAAATTCTCGTTGTCTCCAGATGATGTACATAGAGACCAGCTATACTAGGAGCAAAGGTGCTCCCCATGCTGGTCCCATGTTTCTGGAGATATAGGGTGTTATTATATTCAAAGAAATTCTCTTTCAATGCAAGGTTACAGCATTCCATAATGACATTTCGGGGTGTTAAATATTCCCAGTCAATATTGAAAAGGACCTCTTCAATGATGTTTAAAGTTTCATTATGGGGGAGGCTGGTGTACAAGCTTTCTACATCACAACTGATTAGAAGTTGGTGTTGCGGGTCAAATGAGATGTTTTCCAGTAGTACCAGGACATCTTTAGTGTCTCTCAGGTAAGTGGATGTTTTTTGCACCATCGGTCTTAGATATGAGTCTGCAAATTTAGAGACTGGCTCTAAAATAGATCCTATACCTGACACAATAGGACGACTTGGGGGGTTTTCCAGACTCTTATGTATTTTAGGAATAGTGTATAGATAAGGTGTTATGGGAGAGTCCTGGATCAAGAATTCGCCCTCTTTTTTAGTCATCCAACCATGAGCTATAGCTTCTTCAACCATACTCATTATTTTCACCTTTATTCTGTCTGTTGGGTCTTGGTGCAGAATTTCGTAGTTACGCTGATCTTGAAGGAGGCGTCTACATTCCTGATCGTATTGTTCAGCTGATTGTATGACTATAGCCCCCCCTTTGTCGGCAGGTTTTATTACTAATCTCGGGTTGTTGCTTGTTGATAATTGATCAGGCCTATAAAAGGGCACGTAACAATTGCAGGGAAAGTCTTCTAGAACCTGCCCCCCCCAAATCTGAGGAAAAACGGCCATTCTGTATCACAACATATAACACCAACTCCAATCAGGTGACTAAAATCATCAACAGACACTGGAAGATTCTCAGATTAAATCTCCCAAAACCAATATTTTCCCACAGGAAAGGGAAAAGTATCCGAGATATGGTCGTACACACAAGACCTAAAAGACTGCACCCACTGGATTATCAACAACAATGGCAACCATACATGGACACTATCCATGTGGAAAATGCAAAGTCTGCCACCTGACAAGAAAAAGCAAGGAAATAATCTTCCTCAATGGCACCAAATGGGAACAGAGGAAGTTTACAAATTGCAATAGTAGTAACGTGGTATACCTCATCACTTGTCCGTGTCTATTAGAATATATAGGCATGACAACAAGACCAGTGAAAACAAGAATAGGAGAACACAAAAGCAATATCAAATGCAAGAAAAGCACGACCAAAATGTCATCTCACTTCCTGGAAAAAGGCCACACTTCAGACGATATCTCTTGGACAGTAATCGAACAGGTCGTTAGTGGGAGGTACCTTTTCGAAAAGAACAGAGATGGGTGTTTCGTCTGAATACAAATACAAAAGGTCTTAACGATGAAATTCCGTGGGGCCAATTGTAAATCAGATTGCCAGAATCAACAAAAAGCTGCTCTCTCCTTTTTACACACAGACCTCTGCTGTTTCTTTTCCTTTTTTTCTGGCACAATAAGAGTGGCCATTTTGGATTTCTCGCTCTAGTTGTTGTTTTTTTCTAGTTGTTTTTTCTAGTAAAATTAACCCACCACTAATGCCCATTGACACAGCAACAATAGCCAACTAGCAAGAATATTATCAACAATTCTGCTTCCAACTACGTCTTAAATGCAGCGATTACCAAAAGAACGGATTCGCTTTGATATTAACCTATCCGGTTTTCTGAAACCGACCGGATACTGTACCACATAAACCCAGGAAGTGGTTTTCTGTACCACTCCATCAGTACAAAGTAAACCGCCATCTTAGCAGCAGGTAACGTTCTAGTGGCCGGGAACAAGACTTTTCGCGGTTTTTTAGCAATGAGTACCGGTTAAATACCGAGTTCAAACGCACCTTTAACAAGCCACGGAGCTGCACGGAGGTATGGAAAGGAAAGAGTATATCCTATTTCATGTAAGTAAGACTAGGGCCAAGTCTCTAAACCCTGGCCCTGCAATCCTTGTTCTATGAAGTCACTTGTTTTACTTTATACGCATGGCGAGAGCAGTCATTCATAATGCTGTGCGCTTTCTAATTTATCCTCAGCGCTGAATCCGAGACAACTTCACCTTCAGTGCAAGCTCATGATGCCTGACATTTGTTTTAAACAGTGTATGTACATCTTACTTTTAAAAGTAAACCCCTTTTTTCTTTTCTTTTTTCTTTTTAACTATTCTAGCAATGAGCTACACAGGCCAGCCGGCACATTTGCACATTATAAAAAGTGCGAGTTATGACATCATAAACAGTGGCCTTGGATAGCATAAAGTGTGAACGCATGTATGACAGTATGTGTGTTTTGTCTTTTTTATTTCATAATGAGAGTATGAGTTTCAATGAACCTAAAGCCATGTTCACCTAAAATGGGCAGCACTATCGTTAGCTGTGGTACGATAATAGTGCTAGGCCCCAGAAAAATATATCAGAAAAGCATTGCCTTTGATACAGAAAAATATATCACGAAAAATATATCATATAATAACTTTGACTACATGGGGCAATTTCGCTTTAATATGATATGTTGAGAGCATAATATGTAGTTTGTTGATTCTATGTTTCTTATTATTTCAGATACCAGATTTTGGTTGTTCTAACTAATAGGGGCTATTCACCCCTTATTATTTTTCGGTCTAGCTTATTTTTGCAGACCATTTTTGAAGGATAGGCATATTACATATATATATATATAACATTTTCATATATGAGTGCAGTAGGGATCATACTAGGTCCTGATGAGTGAAGCAGTGGGGACTGCTTACGAAACATGTTGACCCAGTAGGAGGTATCATATTTTGGTATACCACCTACAGAACCCCATTTTTAGCGTTTCCAGCTAGGGAAGTGAATAAAATTTGTTTTTTTCCACTAGCCAGGGAATTTTTAACGACCCTTCTTTGTATTTTTCACTGACCCTACCACACTCACTCCAACACTACACATAGCCTATTTTCACAAACATCAAGTGCTCCCACGTATTCGTAGGTTGTAGCACGCCCGCCCCGTAGAGGGACGGGAAGACCCCTATGATGAAGCATGACACTACAGGATTTTGTAGTGTGTGAGGGTATTTTAAAAACACATAGTGCTTTTCCCTGATTGTTTCAAGGATCAGCAACATACACTTTTTCTTAATTATTTAAAAAATAAAAATTACCTAGTAGTTACCACATAGGGTAGAATCATATTGTTTACAAAAAGTTATATAGGAGGTAGATTCTACCTGTAGACCTCTACACTCCCTCCTTTTGTAATTTCCTCAAAAAAGTAATATGACAATTTGCACTAGTGTACACAGTTTTACAGTATACAATATGAGTGTATTTTGTCAGTGACTCTGATTTCAATATCCATAGAGCCTCTCTGCTTCAAAAGTGTACATTGAGTATTCTACACATGGGTAGAATGGGCACAACTTGATTGTGAAAGAGGTGGATGGTGTTGCTCACTCTGGAGATAGCCCTAATCTAAATCCAGTGGTGTTAGACACCCATGAGAGATTCTGACTGCGAGGAATTGGGTTATTGGTTGAGGTGTGTGAATACTCACTTCAAAGAATAACTACGACCCTTATCAGGGTGAACCACTAAAGTCAATAAATTAACCTAAGATCAACCCCTCAGTAGCTATGGTACAGAGCAGACAGGCTTAACTTTGAGCCACTGTGTAAAACATCTATGCAGTACTCAAACAGTAACCAAGTAAAAACACAACACTGCAAAAATCCCAAACCAATTTAGAAAAATACGAAATATGTTAATAAATAAAATGACACCAGAACAACCAAAAGCCAATTAGTAAAACCGGAGTTATGAATGTAGAAATTTTAGGCTTAAATGAGCACCAAAAAAGCTTCAGTGACAATAGCGATCCTCTGATTGCGCTTGACCGGGACATAGGTGAGAACGCTCTATACTTTGAGCAACCGCTGGGTTGCGAGAGTGGGTCCTTTCGGACCTTTTCAATTTTTTCGTCATTTAATTGACACATAATGTCCAAATTTATGCAGACTTTATGTCCTCCAGGGAGACTTCCAACTATTCGGATGACTATATCCAAAGAATTCTAAGTGGTCCCTCCCTTCTCTCTTCTTCCACCTCCACCCCGAACATACCCACAGCTAATACATCTCAAGTACTTCTGGATAGACTTGAAAAATTCAAGAAAAAGCAGATTAGAACTAACTTACACGTAGGTATGCTAACTGAGTACTTAAAGTCTGATGTAATTCCACTAGGTCTACAGATTCGCAACACTCCTGCCATTTTTACACAAGACCTAAGTTCCGCACTGGATTCAGCCATCTGGCAACAACCTGCTCATGCCACTGGATGGAGTTGGGTATTGACACAGCCATCGATCATAGTAAAAAAAAATTGGAAGAAATCGCTGAACTTGAAAAACTCATCCTTGAAGACATCACACTTACTGACGCCAAAAATCTCCTTGATAAGATCAATACCACAATCGCCACATTTAATACCTTCGAACTAAACAAGAAGATCAATAAAATACAGAAGGACATCAAAAATTACGACAAAGAAAAGACATACCCCTACCTTCGGGACGAATTCTACAACACCCCGTATCAACCACCAAGAACCAGCAACCGGGGCAGGTTCAGAAATAACCAAACTATTACTTTCTCTGATTCTTTCAACACAATAGTAGAGGACTCTGACCCTGGTGAAGGCAACAATATTACTAGGAACAACAGTAGACCCCCACCACCGCTGCTACCTCCCAATGTTTTAGACGGGAACCCCGGACGTGGAAGAAGCAGAACAAGAGCCACTTACCAATACCCGGGGAACGGCAAACCCGCAGGAAGTTCTACCAATGGGGTCCTCCGCTATAACCAATACTACGATAATGAACACACTCAATCCCCTGGAACCAAATCACCAACTGTTTCCCATCTTCAATCTTTCCCAACACACTTTGTCCTCACAGGAAACCTCCCTTCTCAGTAAAGGTTTGTCATTTGTCCCCACAGAACGAAGTAAAAATCTTCTCCAATTTTTCAGACGTATACGCCTCAGACAATTTTTCTCTGACAGACCATCTACTGACTATTTTACCCATTCCCCCTTTCATCCCCCATACACTTTCCACCCCCCAGCTACTTTAATACCACCTGAAATACTTTCATGTGACCGACTAGTCTTCATGGAAGTGGCGGTCCTCAAGAACGAGTTTGAATACATTCCATACAACTTGACCTTCTCAGAAAAATAGGCTCTCCTCAACCTTAAAAACAACACAAATTTGGTGATCAAACCAGCAGATAAAGGCGGGGGTATTGTGGTTATAAATATAGATAAATATGACATGGAAATAACAAGACAAGTATCCAACAGCTGCCACTATCGACCACTCTCCAAAGACCCCCTACCAGTCATCAAATTAAAAATCCAAACTGTGACAAATCAAGCGAAACTACAGAACATAATATCTCAAAAAGAGTTTTCCTTTTTGAATAACCAACATCCCAGGACGCCTGTCATCTATGTACTCCCAAAAATCCGAAAGGATGCCATCAACCCGCCCGGACATCCCATTGTTTCTGGATGCAGGTCGATTTTGGAACCATTGGGCAAATATATAGATGCAGTGATTAAAGATTGTGACACCAATGTATGCGACAGTATGGATCTCATTAATGTCATTGAGGACATACCATTCAACACTCAAACCGAACTGATGGTTGGACTTGACATCGAGTCCTTATAAATATACACCAACATCCCACATGTCGAAGGTTTACTAATTATCCAAAACCTCCTAGATTCCAGACCCAAACCCACATGGATACCGACTGAATTCATCATGGACCTACTTAGAATCGCCCCAAGCAACAACTACTTCCTCTTTAATTTTTACCTAGAGGTCAAAGGTGTCTCCATGGGAGCTTGTTTTGCCCCGAACTTCGCTAATCTGTTTGTACATAATCTTGAGAAAACCCACATACTGATACCTACTAACCCTTTTTTTGACCATATACTCTTTTGGCGTAGGTACATAAATGACATCCTCCTACTATGGTCCGGTACAAAAGAAGCCCTTGATTTCTTCTTGGAATGGCTCAACCATTCCCAACCGCACCTGAGGTTCACATCAGATTCCAGGACCAATGATCTCCCCTTTCTTGACCTTACCCTCCATCTGAAGATAGTAAAATCGGAACCATGTTATATAGGAAACCTACTGAACGAAACACCTTGCTACTCTATTCCAGCTACCACCCACGTGGAATTTGTGATGGCCTCCCATATGGTCAGTTCTTCGCATCAGGAGGAACTGCAAATGGAAGAAAGATTATTTTTGAGAAGCCGTCATTCTTACCACTAAACTCATCCAACGTGGCTACCCATGCCGTCTGGTATCCTGGGCTCGCAAACGTGCCTGGTATTGCCATCGGGATAATTTACTCACACCAAGAGCAAAACGTGAGAACAAACGCATCCCTTTTGTTTCTACCTTCTGTCCCTCCAGCAACAAGGTCAGCAAAATAATAAAAAAGAACCGGCCCATCCTTCGCATATACCAAGCATTCCAGGAACCACCTCTTTTTTCCTACAAAAGAGGAAACAACCTGTCCAAACACCTAGTTCGCGCCATCACTTGGCCCTAAAAAAACAATCACACAGAATCCATCATATCATCATGGGGCCTCCCATCAGTCGTCGGACATTATAAATGCCAAAACTGTGTAGCTTGCACTCTCATGACCAACACTAAGGAATTCAAATCAAATGACCACACATACACACTAAAATCCATCACTAATTGTCGGTCGACTAATGTAATCTATGCGATATGACGTCCTTGTAACCTCATATACATCGGGCAGACGACACAAATGGTGAAACAGCGCATCATTCATCACAAGAGCCGTATCCATTACAAGGTTGAAAGTGCCCCCCTGGTTGCACACTATCTTGAAAAACAACACAGTGAGCTTGACATGATTTGGCAAGTTATTGACCAACCAACACTACCAGCCAGGGGTGGCAATCTACAACAACTCCTCAACAAATGTGACTGTAGATGGATCACAAGGTGTAACTTTGTCAATCAAGGGCTGAACACCCTGGATGAATGGCACAATACGATCCAACTCTAATGTCACTGCCTCAGTCCACCTCATCACCGGGATGTCATAACTGCCTAACCCATCTATTCATATATCGGATTCTTTCCCTCCCTCCACTGTGTACCAAATTCTAGTAGGCTTCACTCAGTGACCTTCTAGCCCACGCTCCCTCAGCCCCTTCTTCTACCATGGGGCCCTACCTGGATTCATACACTTATGTAGTTTTCCAACTTTAACATATTCTATCTGATATTTCATGTCGCCTTAGCATGCTTCTATTAAACCTATCTCTGTTTGATCGCTCGACAATTTTTCTCTTAATTCACCATGTTTGTTCAGAATGTATGCATTCATTGCCCCTTCTTGTTGAAATCTTTATTTTTCTATTTCCTTTTAAATTATATCTGTCTCCTAAATCTATTCCATCTTTTTTCTGCCTTAATAAGGACATCTCCCTCTCTCTGTCCCCTTAACGCACCTCCTCCCTCCTAGTCTCCTCCGACGTACACGCCCCTTGTCGTGACGTCTTTCTGCCCGCTGAGGCTACTTCTGTGTTGCTTCCAGTCCAGCCCCATTGAATCAGACTCACATCGATCGCGTTTGCCAGCCCTGTTAGGATCCTGCTTGAACCTCACAGACTTGCTGTTTTCCTTGCCGGACATTCCTAGCTGGTAAGCGCCTTCACGAACCCCGCCCCGGTCTCTGAGTCAACTTACACTACTGTGTAGTTTCCTTTTTTGACTCCCAGCTCTCTTTCCATCTTACCCAGCCCCCGGACGCTTCATCCTTGACGCCTGAACCCAATTACAACCCCGCCCTGGACTGCCGCCTTACCGGCCTTCCATCAGGTGAGTGCTCCTCCTTTCACCACGCTCGCGCCTGGTTGTTCAACAACACCCCGCTCATGGTTTTATCATTAATTTTCACAGCCACCCTCAATCATATCGCCGGCCTGTGGCTGCCTACTCCCTCACACACAGGACACCAGTGTGTGATCACCCATCCTCCCAATTCTTAGGACGTTAATCGCTGACTTCTGTGGGTGAGTTCTCTCCCCGCGACCCTCCCACCTTGGAGTTTGTCCCTTCCAACCCCCCCCCCCATTTTTGATCATACCTCCCCCCCATTCTCTTAGCGTATTTCCCTCATGGCCTCCGGCTGGTAGTACCTTAACTACGTTGGGCCTCAGAACCACCACCAAAGATCCACTCTTCCTGCCCCCCCCCCAATCAGGTATTTTTTAAGTAATCACCCTGATAGATTTTTCTCTCTCCCTACACTCCTTGTCTTACTCTTTCCTCGTTACTTCCCTTTGTACAGCACCAACACAACGGTAACCTGGTCCTGAAGATGACCCTGACTTATCAAGGGTCGAGACACCGTTGACTTCCCAGCGCAACGTTTGGCGCTAGCCTCTGGTTCACAAAGTGTTAAATCCTCTGTAAACTCTTGCAAATAATTATTTGTGAACCTAAAGTACCTTGTAAATATTTTCACTACTGTTCACCCTGCGCCGCTCATCACTGTGTCACTTGTCACTTGCGCCATCCACCCTGTGTGTCACGAGCACGTATTTGCACAAAGTGTTTTCAGGTTACACCTACATTTAGTGTAAACAGTGCTGATACTACTGTTTCCCGACACTTGCTTTGAATACATAGTGCCTCTGGCACATCCTTTAACTTTGGAGTCTCCCTTGTCTTTTCTTTTTGCAACTATATGTGCATGTTTATCTAATAGCCTATTTGAATATCATCTGTAGAAACGTTGTCCTTGCTACATACTCTTATATGTGGCACATTATACAAATGCATTTTAGCACACCACCTTACAATCTAAACCTATAAAAGATTAATACCAGCAATCCAGACATTTCTGAAAAGGAGAAACCTTAATATGCACACACATATACGTCAAACACACAATAGATGCACTTTTATACTTCGGTGCACCATATCTCTTTGATATTATTGCGTCACATGAGTACATAAGGCCAAATGTAAATATATATATGCATGTGGCCTAGCCAAACGTAGAAGGATGGAGACAAAATCATGCTACACAAAGGGTAAGACTTAAGGCCGACTGCTATGTTACCTTCCGACATCCAGAACATTTGGTGAGAGCAGGCACTGGGCTGGCTTTAATAAGATGGGTCTTGAACTTTGACAAACTTCGGCATCGGGATGGATCCTCAGCAGAACTGTTGAATTTAGGCGGGAAATGCCCTGGCAGGAGAAGTTTCAGTTTTTGCACTCTGAAGGCCTTTGGCATTGATCCAGTCCTCAATGACGATGGTGTTGAGGGAGCTGCATGATGGAGTCAACTCGGACTTGGATTCTGAAGTTGAGCAGGGAACCGAGCAAGTGCCATGGATAAGTCAGGCCCAGCAGTGATGCACCCTCATTGGATCGGCTAGGCATGTCGGTCCCAGTCTTCTGGTGGATCTCCTGGGACAAAGTTTACAGAAAGCTTCTAATTCTCAGATTCCAGGAGAAATAAACTCTGACACCGGCCAAGGGTCCAGGACCTTGGAGGCAGCCACTTGGAGGTCAGGACTCACTCCAGCAGAGGCCAGCAGCTGGGTCCAGAGCAGGTTCACCTGGAACTGATCAGTTGGTAATGCAGGGAAAAGTGCTCTTGAAACCTGATGTGTCCCTGGAGTTCAAACAGGAGACCAGCCTCCTAACTCTTGGACAGAGCTCCTGTGTTCACCCCAGAGGTGTGGCCAGGAAAATGAGAACCCCCTCCCCTGTGGTCACTCTAAACCAGTTTTGGGGGCAGCCTCTGTCCCACTGTGCCTGATGACTGACTGGCTATGGGGACAAAGGAAAGCGGAAGGCCCAGGTGGTAGCTACATCTGCCTGTGACAGGGTAGGCTCCTTTCAAGTTAATTAAATCCTAGGCACAGGCCAAATGGTCAGCCTATCAGCTAAAAAGAACACCTCTCCACATTCAAGGTCTTTGTCTCCGCTCTGGGAACCAGTTCACATCTCATCAGGGGAACTATTCAGCTCCTAGATGACAGATGGAAGCTCATTTAAATGGGCTTCTAGAGGCTTTAGGGAGGCAACAGGGAGTGCTTAATTTGTAAGCAAATAAGTGTCGTTAGGAGGCCATTGGTGCTTGCACCAGCAATTGCCCTTGCCAGCCATGCCAATGAGAGTACCAACACAACTACTGACTATCATACTCCTACAAGTGTGACAATTCAGACTATTCCAGGCACCCAAAGCTATAAGAATGACTTTGACGGCAGATATTAGTAATTCTTAATGTACATTAGCACATTGGAATGTTGAGCGCTCCATTGAAGACAATGGAGTGCTCTGGGCTTCTAATGGCTGGTAGAAGCCCAGAGCATCAACATTCCAATGTTTATTCACAGCTATTGCTGTGAACAAAGGCCGCATGGAACCTGAGGGGATTTCAACCCCCTCAGGCTCCGATAGGCCTTTGTTTTACAAACTAGAACATTCTGCACTCTAGGGGCGAAATGTTTGAATAGCCTTAGAGCCCTCCATAGCCGGCTCTACTGGCAGTTAAAGGCCCTCTCCCTTGTTAAAGGCCCTCGCCTTCGGCTCAGGCCCTGAACGCTGGAGCGGGCCTTTAATGGCTGATAGAGCCACCTACTGGCTCCAAGGCTATATTGAATTATTAAACAACTGTTGTTGTGCGCTACTCTAAATTATACAAACAGTGCCACCATATGGCAGACTGTCATAACTGCTGATGTTAACTATTTAATACCGGTGCCAAGCACCGGAATCCACCGGCTCAAATTAAGCACTGGCAACATGTACATTTTCTCAAAGTACCTGTTCTGAAATATTTATATTTTCCAGGTGCCATGGGAAATGTAGGTTGTTCTTGGTTGCTATTTAATTATAGCAAGAAAAAAAGGCATACGAGGAGCCTCTGGTCTTCTAATAAAATCATTATATTCTGTACAAATTTAACACAAAAATCCCACAAAATTGCCCAATTTTGTAAACTGGTCAAGCAAATAAAAATGCCATACAGTAACACTGAAGAGAGCAAGTTTAATGTTTCAATACACAAGTAATTTTCACACAATAAAAATGTGCTTGGGAATAAATATTTTTCCTCATTCCTACGTTGCACCGTTTGGTATAAAATGCAATTACTATTTCTCTTAAAATCAAGGAGTTGGAAGTCAACCTTTTTGCCTGCCATGTATTACAAACATACTGCCAGAACAAAAAGTACATTAGAAGGTGCTATTAAAGTCCATTTTTTTAAATAGGGATTTTGTAGCACATAACTCTTTCTCATCTTCAACTTAACTACATACTTAGCTCAACATGATCCAAATATTTTAATATTTTTTTAACCCTAGGGTGGTGGACATGCTACAGTCTCGTGCTCACAGACTCTCCCTCTTGACTTTCATTTTAAAAGGCTGCCCATTGCACATAATCTGCCAAGAACAAATAGCACTTTAAATAAGCACTGGCAAAGCCAAGAGGTCTACATTGGCTGCCAACCTTTTGGCTTTGCTAATGCTTTGTTTATTTTGTCATGGTTTTTGTAAAAATTTAGTGTCAGGGGGCTTCTGAGATCTCAACAATAACAGAAAAATCATTGGCTAAAAGAAAATGTTTTGGTCTCAAAAAGCACACATTGCCAGAGAAGTTCCTGCGCTGTAGGGAACTAGGTTGTGTGCAGGTGTGCCTCTTGTAAAAGAGCAGAATGACCTCACTTACAGTAAAGTTAGCCAATGGCTGAAGTGGGCAGACCCATTGCCCTATGTTGTACTGGGTGGGAAAAAATGTGAATTGTATAGCAACAGGTCAACTAATGAAGCAGGATGGCTGCAAATCCCTGTAAGTAAATATATTATAGCTGTCACTCTGTTTAAATCAAAAGGCCTTAACTAATATCAGCCCTAAAAATGAAATCATCACAGTGCTGGGTGCAGAGCGGGGCAGTCATGCACAACCTTGCTGGCCATGTCACAGATGCAAAAAGAACAGACAGCACGTCTGGTAATCGTAAGCTTTCAGTCAGCTCTAAACAGTGCCTGCAAGTGCAACCCAGGGATTTAGGAAGGCACTGACAGAGCAACAATACTGCGCTCTCTGGGGTTTGCACACTGCATGCAATGGCCAGTTAAGACATGGAGGTGGGAGCTATGACTAGGCAAGCAGTGGGAGTGAGGACAAAGAAGGGGGTGAGTTATGACAAGATGGAAGTTAAGAGCGATGAAAGGGACATGCAGAGGTGAAAGCAATGATGTGTTGGGAGAAGGGAGAGATGGGACAGACAGAGAGGTGGGAGGTGAGAGAACAGAAAGTGTGGTGGGAGCAATGACATAGTGAGAGTGATGAGAGAGTTAGAGGGACAGGAGGTGGGAGTAAAGAAAGTGAGGACTGAGAATAATGATGAATACACTGGAGGGCAGAGAGAGGGAGGTAGTAGACAGGAGGCAGCATGACAAGAGACAGGAGGGCAGTTCATGAGCAAAGAATATGAGCGGTGAAGGAGGTGAGACAGCAGGAATGAGGAGGAAGACAACAGGAAGTAAGGGAGAAGAGGTATAGTCAGAACAGTAATGAAACAATGTAATCTTTGGGTGCCTGAGCTCCCTGTGTATATAAATAAGGTGTTAATGGCAATCTGTGTGTGGAGTACTTTTTTAAGAAGTAAACATCTGTGAAATGAAATGCTGTAGGCTGATACCAGCGCAGATGGGCAACCCTGTCAGTTAATACCTAAAGTCAGCTGAACCACTTTAGGCAAAGGCTGTAAAGGGCTATTCAAAAACCCTTTTCTGGAGCTCTATGCATGTATTGTTGTATAAATTGTGTCTCTGGCTCAGTTCTACAAGGTTTGCTTTCAGACCCACGGGTGCCACAAGTGAACTTATTTCAATGCACCAACACTGAATGTGAAAGACAGGTTTTTGTAGCACTGCCGGACTCCACCCAATACATAGTTGAAGTGGACGCAATACTTTTGGGTTACTAACAATCTCAGGGACACTGTGGTGATCAGAAACAAACCTGTTCCCTTCTTCTCAATCATACACACAAAAAATGCGCTAAGAGAAAGACACTTCAATCTAATAGCTTGTTTATTTCAACAGGTGCACCCTGTTGCTCAACATATCTAAATAACCACACAGAATACGATTAGAACAGCACAAATGCACATTGCAAACAATGAAAATAAAATGAACATTTCTAACATGATTTAAAATGCCATCTAAAAACCTAAAACCTACTTGTATGTGCTACACTATGAGAGTAGAATAACTTGCAACTAGATTTTCTTAGGGAGGAAAAGAGCATTGCATACCTTATTTACAGCAAAACCCTGAAATGATCAGGAGTGGGGAAGGCTGTGTTCCCTGAGAAATGCAAACACGTGTTCAGCATCGGCATCAACTCCTCCTGGGCTCAGGCTCAATATTAGCTTTCAGTAGAAAGTGTGATATGGCGCTAGCATCCCTGTCAAGCAGGATCATCTTCTGGTCTTGCTCACGATAATCTGGGGCAAAGAACCTCTCCTGACAGGTGGTAAGTGGCAGTCCTTATATACTGTGCCTTATCTGATAGAATATGCAATGTCGCCTTTGGAATGTTTGATATAACCTATAAGCATCAAGATGCTACTTTAGGACACATTCCTTTATACATGAAAATACAGCAATTCAGACTGTGGTTATTGTTCTTTGTTTGACCTTGAAATTGAGATAACAAGGCACTTATTCCAGACTGATGTCACATCAGGTGTTTTGTTTATGTCTATATCTAAATGACTTGACACTTTCACAGTTCCTGGAAAGATAAGGGCAGACAACATCTGCGTCAAAGGCAGACATGTTGCTGATTTCGCACAAATACAGAAAATGGATTTGTGGCCTACTCAAAATGGAGTCACGGCCTACTCGGAATGGAGTAGGGTCTTTACGTCACTATGGGTATGTGGTGTATGGTGTATGTTGTACATGAGTGTTGTGAGATGACATGAGCTGTTACCAGACTGATTAATCTGTCTGTATGTGAGACCTAATATTCGGAGATTTCCACTCTTGGCTATTTTGGTATTCACAAAACATTACAAGGAATACCCTGAAAGCTGGGTGAGTTGCATGTATCAAGGGGTACATCTGAAAAATCATCTGACTTCATTTACGGTAGTATTTCTCCAAAGTGGACTTGTAAAAACAGCTCAATTCTGTGTTGTAGAAAGGCAGAACCGCTGCACAACTTTTACTTTTTTTCTCAAGAAGGACAACATATCTCTCCATTGAGAAAATCCTTCACTGCAAGACGTTTGGGGATTCTGTTTCCTACCTACCGTGGAAAGGAACTTACACCATTCCTTGACAGGTGTAAATTTCTGCCCACTTCCTGGGTGGGAAAAAGTCAGGAGGATTTCGTGAATGTTCACAGACTGATGTGTTTGTGGATGTTCAGAAACTTTCAAGGCAACATTAGGACTTGAACTGCCAACTCCTCAACCTCTTGTGTCACTGCTGTGTATTATTAGTCGACCATGGAGTAATATTAGTGAGAGTAAATGAAGTTATGACTGCTCCTTTAGTGAATATGAAGCAGTCATAATCCCTGTCTTTTTTTTATGTAAAAGTACTTTTATGACTGCAAACGAATTTGTGAATCAGCCCCAGAGTATACACAGATACTTCATGATGACATAAATTGAGAGGTATTAAGGTTAGTCAGTTGTAAACTCTGCAAGCATTCCTATCCTAGGTGGCAGAAAATATTCCTTTATTGCAAAAATTAAAGGACCCGATTCATATATTGGTGGTATATAAACTCCGTCACAATGGTGATGGAGTATACATCCCTCAAAAATGACTTTAAGTTTGACCATGACGGAGACTACTCTTTCTCAGCCATGTCCAAACTTCTCCCACAGCCTTGGAGAGTAAGGGCCGTTGGAGAAATGGCTACATGTCCACCAGCCCAATTTAGATGGGCGGACATGCAGTCAATTTTTACTGTTTCTTACTACCAGGGAAATCCTGGTGGTTATGAAAAGAAAAATTGTTATAATGCTCCCCTCACCATGGGAGAAGACTCCTATGGCAAGGGGAGCATTATATATTTGCTTTTCAAAAAGAAAATCCTGTTTTGGGATTTTCTTTTTAAAAAGTAAAAAAAGAAAACTGTTTGCTACAGGGCTGAATCCTTCCAAGCACCCCTGGAGCAAACAGTATAATGCACTGGAAGGAAACGCCATGACGGTGGTTCCTGCCAATGATTTTATAAAGGACGGCCTGCTTGGCGGTCATTTATAAAGGTGTGCAGCCTCTCCACCTTGGGGACAAAGTAATTTACTCTGTCCGCATGGCGGACCGATGGGCCGACACCCCAGATATAAATTTGGGCAAACATTCTGTAGCTCTGGTAAGGGTACTGGACATAATGGACACTCACTACATAAAAAATTGGTGCCAGTGGTAAATTACTGCTCTTCCGAGATTATGGTTCTGCTGAGATTATCACTAACCCCTCATTATTAGCAGTACAGATAATTCCAGTATGTGTGGTAACTACTGTTAAGGTGCACACCGAAAATATAAGTATAAGGAAGCTAAAACTGCACTTCCCCAGTGCTCCTGGATAACTTTTGGCAGGCCCAAAGCTGCGAAAGTTATAAGGAAAAATGCCAAATAATTAAGGGACATGTTACTCCCCAGTTCATTTTCGGACCTGATGACTTCTGGGCCTGCTGCAGCAGATTTTCTCAGAACACCAGACCATACACAATAAGGGCTTTTGTGGTACTGCAATTATCTATTTGTGTCGACAAATATGCAAATACCAGAGGCAGTAAATGCAGCAAGGGATAGCTAGAGCTGGTGGTTAATATAATAAGACTACTGAGGCATTTATGTTGATGCATTTAGCAGCAGTACAAATACGGCGGAAGTAATAAACAATTGGCAGCTGAAGCATTTCTACCATCCATTCTGTACTGAAGCACTCGAAGGCCGTAAAGAATTGTTGATTTAAAAGTTAGACAGTAAGCTAGCATGCTCTGACTGCAGTCATCGCACACTTGCAAAAATATTTAATAATGTTGTGATAATTAGCATGAGTGGTGAAAGTAAACATGTCTGATATCCATTTATGGATGCTTTTACAGAGCTTTGGTGAATAGACACTGTGAAACAGGTTTTTAGCTTTATAGACGCTCACAGACATTGGCACAGTTTGCACACCAGAAATGGAATCTTTCAAACGTTTTACAAATCATGTATTCTTTACAGGCCTTTCTGAACCATATATAGACTTTTTCGTGGGAGTATGCTCTGAGAAATGACTGGGCTTTCCATTACCCAATCTTTGCTTTGAAACTTGGCAGAGTGCTGCAGTCTTCGGAAAAAAGTGATATTTAAAAAAGAAATCTTGCAGGCATCGGCAAAATAACGAAAATATAATTTCTCAAAATAATTTTTTCCATTGTGTCCAGTGTAAAGGTGACAGAGAAAAGCGTTGAATTGATAGTTCCTATAAATGAGGCCCATTCAGCTTGTATTGTATTACAAACAGTACCTGTTTTGAACATATTTATTTTTTAAGAACAATCTCTTTGCCTTAGAAATACAGATATATGAAAAGGCAGACTTTGACAACAAAGAAGTTACTACTCTCTGTAAAGCATGTACTCATCATAGCATTCTGTTTGATCATCCATTTTGGGAAAGCCCAATGAAGGAGCTTAATCTGTAGAAATCTGTTAAGTCCACTAGTTATAGGCTATCACAAAAAGCAACAGGAGTATGGTTAGAAATCTAGGAAGACAGAACTGAAACTGAACCCACTTGTTTGCTAAAAATCTGAGATCAAATTGACATGCCCTCTTACAAGGGTGGGTGTGTGGCGCTAACAGGATTACTTTTCCTTATTTAGCCTTACACACGAATTTTGGTTTTGTGTATGCTTCCTAGATCAATAATAGCTAAAGCTATTAAAAAAGTAGACCAGCCATCTCATGGCGTGACTCCATTTTGCAACCCCCCCAATATATATGGATTTTTTTCTGAAGCCCTTGGGGCTAGATGTACGAACATTCGTAATAGCGATTTCCGATTAGCAATTTTTTGCGAATTGCTATTCGGTAATTGCTTTCACCAATGTACTGAAGTAAAATCTGGCCTTGATTTCCAAATTAGTGATTCCCAGTGGGTCGCAAATAGGCCTAGCTTATGAATATCAATAAGGTTGGTCACAATTTGTGACCCACTAGAATTCAATGCCATCACGGGGATGGTGGCCTGCTGGGGTCAGCAGACCACCATGTCTGTGATTGCTTTTAAATAAAGCAATCTTTAAAAAAAAAATGTAGCCCATTGTCCTTAAAGGAAAATGTGACACGTTTAAAAATAAAATATGAAATATTTCATTTTTTGTTTTTAAGAGTAGGCAGTGGTCCGTGGGACCACTGCCTGCTCTTAAATAATATTTTTTTTTAAACATGCTTAAAGGAAAGAGGTCCCAAGGGCCCACTTCCCATTTATGAATGGGTTACCCCCAACTTTGCGGTGGTGGTAAAGTGAGAATGCTTTGCAACCGCATTTCGGTCGCTAAACATTAGAACATGCCATTCAAATTCCCTATTTGGAAGGGAAGTCCTGAACACGTCCCTTTCAAATAGCAATTCTGTTTTTGTTTGCAAACCCAAACTGCGATTTGTTGACAAGTTACAGAATTGCAATTTGGTGTTTGTACATTACAAAAAGGAATTTTCAGGTCGCAAACGGCACTATTCTGCAAATCAGGTCATTTGCAACAGCAAAAATGTTTTGTACATCTAGCCCCTAGTTCTAAAAACTAAGGGCCTGATTCACAAAACCCACCGCACACGTGGCAAAGGCCCAGCAGTCGTAGGAGAAATATCTGCAATGAGAATTTTCATTGCAGAGATTTCACCCCGTGTGTGGAGATTCCCTCACGACTGCGGGGGCTCCATCACGTGTGGGGCGGCCATTTGTGAATCAAGCCCTAAGTCATGAGTTAAGGCCACCTTCAGTTTGATGTAATGAATTGAAGGTTTCCAGTGTGATTGTGGAAGCGAGTGCTGTATAACAGTAAGCATAGATATCTTCTATCCACAAATCGAATAGCAAGAGACACTTGGATATGGGGATGTGCTTGTGCCCATGACATGTATTCTTGAATGTTCATCAATAGCACTCATCCGGTATTTACCATGTTTCTTAATGTAAATGGTTCCAGAATGAGTGTTTTATCTGTACTGCAATTAGACAATCTCTATATATGTACATTTAAGGATAAATTCAGGGGGGTGCAATGCCTTCTTTGAATTAGCATGACTGATTCTACTCTGTCACTCCGGCACTCCTGTCTAAAAATGTCTATGTTCTTAGATATTGACATTGTTAACGGTTTGAATTTGTCAATCTAGCTAGAAAATTATTATTAGATGCCATGCTTTGCAATAGTGAAAATTAATTATTAGGATACCTGAGCCGGCATCCTCTCCATCTGCATGAGAACTTGCCTTTTGGACAGTTTCTCCATATTCAGAAAAAATGCTCTTTGCTTTGCACTTTCTTTGAGAAATCATGTGTAAGTAAACTGATTGACTACAGGTATTCAAAGAAGTTGGTCACTCTCTCCTGTAATAAGGATTTGCTTCCTGGCTGTAACTCTAAAGCATTAGGAAGAAGTCAAATGAAAAACATGTCTGTCACCACATTTCAAAGAGTAATAACGAAAAGCAACTTGTAACTAATAACAGGCGCATTCTGGACAACTTAGGGGCCTATTTACATGTTTTGGCGTAGGGCAGCACCACAAGCCTTCTAGCTGCACTGCCACACGTCAAAATATAAGGGCAGGAATGCACCGATTTACAAGATACAGCGTATTCCTGTCCTTTCTGCCAGCATCAGTGCACAAACTGCAGCCGTGAGCCAATGCAGGCACCCATGCACCATGGTGCAAGGGTGTCTGTGTTGTTGGCATGATTGTTTTTGTGCAGGAAGGGACACCTTCCTGCACAAAATTGGCATGATTGTTTTTGTGCAGGAAGGGACACCTTCCTGCACAAAAACAATCAAAGGAAGCGTTTTCCTTGTTCTATGTGTGTTACAGAATGCAACACATGTGGAAAGAGGAAAAAACGAGGAGAAATGTAAACATTTCTCTTGTTAGTCCTGCTTTTGGAAGGCATTAGATTTGGCGCTGCTCCATATTTAAGCTATGTTGGAAATCTGGGGCACTGTCAAAAACCCTGGGTGTTGCGTGGGAACACCCACAACAACACCCATGGAACACCCCTTCCATGCAGAGTAAGGCATTGCCTTACTCCATATTTACAAGGGCATGAAAAGCCAAGCAGGGTGGCTTTGCGTGGGCTTGCAAATATAGGCCGGCTTACTGCAACTCCTGTGCATCATAAAAGTGACGCTCCGGTGGCATAAAAGTGCTGCAGGGGCCATTGTAAGTATGCCCCTTAGAGTTCTATTTTACATTCAAGTGCAAGGACAGTTTTATGGACAAACTGGGTAGAACAAACCAACACACATCCCCAACTACTGTTAACAACATAGGACTTGAGGTCCTAATCCTGTAAGAGAGCATACACATGATGCTAACCTTTTAATATGGATATGTGATTGGGAATAGACACCTTTTTACAATTGTGCTTCTGTCAATCTAATTTATAGGGTACTCTGTGCCTAGGCAACTACAAAACAGGAAGACCTCACAGAAAATAAGGGATTGAACCTGCAATCAAAGCATCTTCATCTGAGGTAAAGTTTTACAGCACTATTGGATATACTGGTCCAATTGCAGATTCTTAAAATTGTATGCTGTGGACAATCTTGTAGACCTGCAAGAAAGCTCATTTGAAATAATTAACACATTTTTATAGGCGACATGGATTTATTGTTGGAATAGTGTGTAAAGTGGACTCAAAGAAAAACCATAGACAATAACTGTTTGAGCATGAATACAGTAGAGGAATTATTACATGCAGACATCTCCTCGGATTCCACTAAGCGCACAACAAAGTTTTGCTGCACTGGCCCACTGGCATAACACAGCTGTAGGAAATTAGTTCGAAAATAAAATCCGACTTGCAGGCCATGTTAGAATTGCACTTTGTAAATTCGTTTAAACTGCTGCGGAAATGTTTTCACATAGAAAGTGACACGTAGACAAAAAGTGCCCATTTCATATGTGAAAGAATCCTTGTTAATGCTGCAAATAGAGATATATTAATCCTTCATATGTAGAGCAAAGCGTGCTTACAAAATGTTTATGAAATAATATAATTACATTTTTTTGTACTAAGCTATCATTCTTAAATGTGCACTTTTACTTAGGCCACAAAACCTTTTTCTCTCGAATCTTGCTCACAGCTTATTAGAAGTTTATTAGGATATTTTGCCTGGCACCAGCAACTTGCTTAAGAATGTGCAGACTTTAAACTTGAGCTTTATTCAGTTCTCTCATCCCTTGTTAGGTCATTTACCTGAATACAATGGAACTTGCTGTGATTGTTATAATAAATAATGATTTAGACTTTTTTTGTATGCTTCATTAGAACATTATTGCTAGTTTGCCTCAGCATCTCTGACAAGCCTTTGTCTTCACAATGAAACTCATAGCGCATCTTTTAGCTTAGGTAAGAAGGATCTCATGAGAACTTTCCTCCATGTAACAATTGTAGGAAAGTACGATCTGCTTCTATGGTTACCCCCACTTTTTGCTTGATGTAATGTTGTTTTCTAACTAGCCTGACTGGGATCCTGTTAATCAGGACCCCAGACTCTCTGCTTTCTCCCCTAAATTGGTATGGTAAGTACTTAGGTACATCCCAGATTGGATACTAGGGTACCCTTATCAGTCTCTAGTATATGGTACTAAGGTACCAAGGGCATAGGTACCTCAGAGGTTCCCTATAGGCTGAATTGTGTATTATGCCACCTATGGGAGACCATTCAAACTAACTCTACAGGCCTGCCATTGCAGCCTGTGTAAGCTGGTGCTAGCACCACTTACGAAAGATACAGGTTTCCCTATATCTAAGGTCACTGCACTTAAAACCTATAAGTCAACCCCTACAGCAGGCCTTTTCAATCCTGAAGGCAGGGTGCTTGGTTCCAAGTGTGAGGGTGCCCCTGCATGAGCAGGACACCCCTACAGCCTTCGGAGTCCATTCTCCCGGGTTGTATGTGAGACAGCCATATAACATATAGAGGGGCACCGCGTCATTACGCGATGACCATCTCAAAACTGGCTGTAACGAACTCTGTCGTGTTTGGTATCAAACATGTTGGAATCATACCCCTACACCATAAACGGTGTGGGAGGTATGATTCCAAGCACTGTAAAGGCCCTCCGTTAGGTCCTCAGTGCTCCCTGTACCAGTCTTCTAGACCCGGACAGCACAACATGGCTGCTTCCGACTAGAGACACGATTCTGCCCTCCTGCTGCTGAGCCAAGCTCGAGCAGGGGGAGGCAGAACAATAGGCACCCTGTCACAGGGAGGTGTGACCACCTCCCTGACAGGAGTTAGTGTTTCGGGGCAGGGTGGGAGCGCTTGCCAGTGCTACATAGTCTGCGTGCAGGGCACATTTGGTGCCCTCCATGCATAGTCCAGCTCAAACCAGTTCAGGGAGCCATTGCCTCCCGCTCTGGCGTGAAACTGGACAAAGAACAGGGGAGTATCCTCCCCCTTGTCCAGCCCCTCCTTAGGGAGGGACTCCTACATCATCCCAACTCTTTCCTTAGGGTATTTAAGGGCTTACCTGAGGTTGGGTCCCTAGATTTGTCGTGGGGCACAATACAATTCAGATATCACTTCAACTTTGACCGTCTGGGCACTCTGGACTTCGCTGGACTTCGCTCTGGGCAGCAAGGCTGCAACCAGGAGGACTCCTGCTGCTCCTGATCTCTTCGCCCTGCTCGTCTGCTGCAACGTCCGTGCCTGTGCTCCATACAGGAACTCGTCCAGGGCCTGTGGACATCCAAGACACCTGAAGGAATCTCCCTTGAAGTGAAGGAGTCACTTCCCTGCATCTGCAGGCCCCGCAACTAAGCTGACCGGTCTGCTGATCCTGAGCTCCCATGGACTCCGAAAGGCTCAGCAACACAGGTGGTGGTTCTTCACATCCTTCGGGGCCTGCTCTGTTCTCTCAACAATTTTGAGGCCAGTATCCCTCGTTGGAGCCGCAACTTGTTGGCTTCCTTCCACCAAGATCTTCGGGCTCTAAGTAGCCCCAACCTCAAGCATCTCCAGTGACCAGAATCTTCTATCACAACGCATTGCTTGCACCGTGGGCCTGCTTCTTTGGTAGCTGCTCAAGGTCCTATTGGGACATCAGTGCCTCCGGCCTGTGGGTCCTGTCGAGGGTCACATTTGAATTCTTTTGGGCTCCCTGATTGCTTGGGGCCTGCCCTAACTCCCCTGCTTGTGGTGAGTCTCCTGGACCTTGCTGGTCCCGACATTGCACATTCTTCTACTCCTTCGTGGTTCCAGTTGCCAAGGCTTGTTGATGCTCCTGCCGGACACCGACCCCTCAATTCTCGACATCAGATGTGGGACAGCATGGGTATGGCTCCTGGTCTTCCACAGCATCGCCTAGTCCACACAGCTGCAGTTTCAAGGTCACCATCAGCTCTCCTGCAACACCCGACATCGGTGGGCATTCATCTTCCGTGCCTACTGGTCACTCCTGAGTGGCATAGACTCTGTCCCTTCTGCTTTCAGGTTCATCACATCCTGAATCCACCTTTGGGTTCCACCGGACACTTTCACCTTCTCCAGCAGCGGCATCTCTCTGAAGTCTCCCATTGAGTTTGACGACGGTTTCCGACGCCGCTTCACACCTATGCACCGGCTTCCCTGGTGTAGGTATCCTGGCTCTTAAGGTATCCACAGGTGGGGTGGCTCTCCAACCTCTTGTCTTCCACAGGGTTTCTTCAGGGTCCACTGGGAAGGGTCCTCTGTCTTTAAAATTGCAACCACGACTTACACGTTGATTTGTACGGAGAACGCGGTCGTGTTCCTACACTGCACACAACCTCCGTGGGGCTCCGTGGGGCTCCTAGATACTCACCTCCAGTGGTTCCTTGGGTCCCTGGCAATTCTACGTCCTCTGAGTATTGTCTTGACTCGAGTCGTGGTTCGCATACCAGTATTTTTGTATATGGTTTGGTCCCCCCCCTGGTGATCACTGTGTATTCTGTGGTACTTACCTGTTTCTATCATGAAGTATTGTGTGCATTGTGTATATCTCTACGTGTTAGTGAGTGTCTTCTAATAAATACATATTTTTATAAATACACTGTTTGGTTCTTTTTCACTTAATCAATACCTATTGTTCTATTCCATATAGGTACCCTATATAGGCGCAGGTAACATCGCAACCTTTCACCTACATCCATCCCTACATTACATACATAACGGTTCTTAGGCACTGACCTTTTACCTAGATATGACACTCAGGGTCGGCTGGTGGCATTTGAAAGTGGTGGGGCGTAAAACAATTATCGTACTGCACTGTGGCGAGCGAGCGTAGCAAGCGAGCCCGAACCACCTATGGAAAAAGAGTGGGCAAATGGTGCATTTTCAAGCAAATTTGAGAAAGCAGGAACGTTAATAAAGCAATTGTGAATCTGTTCTAACAAAGACAATGACTGGCAAAACTGTCAGTCTAATCAGATCCATATCAGATGCCGGCCTATCACGTGCTCTGTCCATCTGTGCCACGGTGTGCTATTCTTTCACAAGTCTAATGTGTAAGGGGCTCTCTTGCCTTCTACATCCTCGCAAAATCCACTCATGAATGAATACAGCAGGGGTAGATCACTATGGCACCACGCTTGCAATCTTTGTTGTCTGAGACCAGAATTTAACTTTGGGATGTCTGTGATTCTTCCTACTCCCTAGCTTCTTACCTTCAACAGAAGGGTCCCCATCTTGAGTCTGTTCAATTTGCATGTATGTTACCACTCCTGAACAGTACTGAGAGCAGTGATGAAATCCACGTAGATCACATACATCACTGTGATGTCCTCTTGTCCCCTTATCCCGGAGCCAAGAAGGTCCACATTCAACTAGCACAGTGCTCAGTTTTTGTAGCCAAGCTATTTTAGAACCTAATTTTCTCTCTTTACATGCCACACAGTTGTTTGGTTCTCTTTTCTTTTAAAGGTAGATTATTGAGTTTCTTTGCCTCTCATTGATGTTTGGCTCATGTGGACTGTCAGGTTCTGTTAGACTTGGCATCTTTTGGCGTGTTTCCCCTGACTTTTTGCTTTCTGACCTCCCGGTTTTGACTCTGTTTTTGCTGGTGTAATGATTCTGCGCACTTTCCTCACTGCTGTCCAGTGGGAAAGTGCAAGTGCTCCTGTATAAAATGTGTTATGGATTGGTGTTTCCATGATTGGCCTATTTGGTTTATGTGTCAGTCCCTTGTAAAGTGCACTGAGAGTGCCAGGGCCTATAGATCAAATGCTGTTGGTGGGCTGCAGCACTGGATTGTGCCACCCACGCAAACAGCCCGTAAAGTGTAACTCGGGCCTGCCATTGCAGAGCCTGTGCGCAGCCTGGGGCTGCCATGTCGACTTGGCAAGTGCGCACACTTGCAAGTCCCTAAACCTTCCCTTTGCTACATGTTAGTCACCCCTAAGGTAGGCCCATGGTACCCCTGTGGGCAGGGTGCGTTGTCGGCGAAAGGTAGGACATGCCCTGGTGTGTGTGGCATGTCCTGATAGTGAATTAGAGCCTAGTTCATTTTTCACTATTGCAAGGCTACCTGTTCCCCATAGGCCAGAATGGGCAGTTTTGATTATTACAGCTTATAATCCTAACTGACCCCGGGAACATGGTAGAAATTCGAGTTTAGTATGCCTGGACTCAGAATGATAAAATGCATCTTTTAGTGAAGTTGGTTTTAACATTCTGTGTTTGAAAATACCACTTTTAGAAAGTGGGTATTTTCTTGTCTAACCATCCAAGCCTGCCTCTGCGAGGTTGTGTATTCCTTGTCTGGAGAGTGAGTGACAGGGGCTGGGGGATGCCAGGGGACAGGGTGAGTCAGCACAGGGCCGAATAGCAAGATCTACATGTAGATGGGTGGGAGGAGCTGCACCTGGGCCCTGAATAGGACAGTGCCTTCCCTCCACAATGCTGGCTCCACCTCCTGTGGTGCGTCTGATGTCCCTGGCCTACTCGCTGAAGGAAAGGACGGAGACTTGTCAACAGAGTGCTCCAGAACTGGTTTGGACTAGGCAAAGGCTTCTCTGCCTCCAGAGAACAAAGGAATTTGGGATATAAATATTGGGGCCCTGACCCCATGAATTTAGATCTCGCTGGAATCAAGGAACCTGCCAAGAACAAGAGCTGGAGAGCTGCTAGGAGGAGTACTGCCCCTTTGCTGAGTTATTGCCTTGTTGGGTTGGCCTGCAGTTGCTGCTTCTGTCTTGGGCAGTGAAAGGACTGGACTGAACTTTCTACTCTTTGTGCTGAGAATCTCCAAGGGCCTGAAACCGAGCTGGCCTCCTGTTAAGAAGTCTCAGGGACTGCAAAGACTTCACAACCCTCTGGGTACCGCTTCTGGAACCGCTGTTTCAGTTGCCACAGAGGAAGGGAACCGCAACCGACTCCATCACTGGCCCGGTGTCCTGTTTGCACCGCAGACCGCATCGCCCCGCTTCGCACCGCAACCCTGGTCTCACCGACGACGACGTCCGACGCCCGACGCCATCGCCATCGAGCCGCTGCTTGCATCGTGACCTGTGGGCACCGCAGTTCGCATTGCATCGCTTCACTGTACCGGCCGGACCAGACCGACGCTGTCGCTGCATCTGGCTCAACCATCGTGACCGCATCGCAGTTGGGGCCCCGCTCGCACGCTTCGCGACGCACCGCTCCGACACGCACCGCTGTCCGACGCCAGCTCCCGCACTCCGGCTTGGTCGCCTGCATCGCAACCTGTCAGCACCGCATCGAGCATCGTCTCACCCTGCATCGCACGCCTTGGTCTCACCGAGTCCGTCTGCACGACTGTCATCGAGCCGCTGCCTGCACCGCATCGAGAGGACACCGCACCTTGCATCGCTCCGTCTTGCACCGCAACCGCGACGTACGCCGACCGGCTCGCACGCTCCCTGCCCGCCACAACGAGAAAAGGTACTGTGACCGAGTCTGTTCACGACTCTGCTGGCCCGTATCAACGCGGTCGGCTGGAACTGTTAGACTCTGTTGTTTTCAGCATCGCGGTAGACTCGGACGGAGCTACCGACTCGTACGAACTTTGTTTTTCACGATTTCTGCAAAGAAGAAGTTATCTTGCAACGTATTCATTTTTAAAGTATTTGTATTGTGGATTTTTATCGTATTTGGTCTTGTCTTGAGTATATAAAAATATTGGTTATTTTTCTAAACTGGTGTGGTGTCCTTTTGTAGTGCTTACACTGTATTACTGTTGGTTATGTGCAAATGCTTTACACACTGCCTCTAGAATAAGCCTGACTGCTCGTGCCAAGCTACCAAGGGGGTGAGCAGGGGTTATTTTAGGAGTGTAACTCCCTTATCCTGACTAGGAAGAAGGGTCCCTACTTGGACAGAGGTGCAAGCCCATGCCAACTACAGACTTCCATTTCTAACAGGTTCTGTTTACTTTTTGCCCTCAGTTTTCTGGAATGGATCTGCAGCTGTAATTCTACAGAACTTTTTCCAATGTTAGTGGATCACTGAATTGGTAAGGGAATATGCCACTAAATATGACGTTCCTAGGGTCCTGATCTTTAAACTGCTTTCAGTAGCTGTCATCTACAGAATATCAGGAATTTATTAATAACACTCCTTTCTCGAGGCCAAAACCAATTTGCATTTAGAGAGCAGTATCTTAGATCATTCTTATTTCAAGTCTCTTAAAAAAAAAGTTAGGCCACAGTTACTACACATTTGAGCATGTCTAATACATGGCCAGTGTGGAAAATCCAGGCTTTCTAAACATTATAGTAATCTGCAGTTAAAACAGCATCCCTTTGTGAGCACTATGCAAGTATTCCAGCCTGAGGTTAGAATCAGACCCTTATGCACTCCAAAGGTGGGGTCTAAACTTGTCTGCGCTTGATGTTCTGGAATGACAAAAACTTATGGTGTAGGAATGAGAAGGAGATGACCGGTGCTTTGATTATGCAGCTGTGTGAAAGTGAGAAGGTATTATCCCAGGTGTGCTTCCTTCCATCCCGGTCATTGCTCAGACTCATGCGCCACCAATAAATATGCGGAGGCTGAGCACATGTTGGCTACATAGAGTTCTACAGCAAGTTCTTAAAGAATTCTTCCATTGAGGAAGCAGCTGTGCAACCTATATGAATGACTTATTCAATGATGGACAAGCAATTGCAAGACCCAGATCTTTACACCTTGGAGTTAATATAACTGAACCCTTGCACAGACAGAAAATGTGAAACATCCTCTATAACCCATGTGGTCCTCTCGCTCATTGAAAATACATTACACGGTAGAAACTGGCCCACACTAAACTTCAATCGCTCTTCCTACTGTTTTAATCATCAAATGACAACTACAGAATATTAAAGGTCAAATATTCATGAAAGACAGAGAAGGCTCAATTTAAAGACAATTCAAGTGCAAATAGCATTACACAAAGCCAACAAGTGAACTGCTGTTTCTAACATAGTGGTGAAAATGAGCAAATGTGTGTGGCAAAGTGGAACTTTCGCCACTAATGGAGGCTTGTAAATGATGGAGACAGAATGCTAGAGATGCCTAAAGAGACAGGGTGAAAGAGATGAGAGAGGAAGATATAGAGTACAAAAGGTATAGAGGAGGAGAAAGAACAACATGAGTGATAAAGAGAGAAAGAGTGTGAAATGAAAAGAGGGCCCTAGAGGAATGAAGAGATCAAAAATAGTTAAAGAGATTGAGTGACAGGTAAAGAGAAAGGCGTGCCAAAGTACTGATACAAGCAGATTAAAGAGTGAGAAACAGGAAGGCTAAAATGTGGTAAAACATGTTAGATTTTAGCCCTGTGTTAAGTACTAATAACAGTCGTGCACAGAACACCCATTTCAATACAAACAAAAAATGGAAAATAAAAAGAGCCTGACACAGAAACATGTTTGTGTTCGGCACGAAAAATATACACACAATGTAAAATATAAATTCTTGAGGCTTGGCCACATTCACCCCGACAGCTAAACACATTTTAATATGGGAACTGCTTTAACAAAATTAACATTTACCATATTTCTGCCTGTCACTTTGTTCAAACAGATGAAATAGAAACATGCATGCAAATCAGAATCCCGAGTGTTTCCGCCAGCAATAATGATCTGCATTTCTAAGTGATCAGGGTGTTTGTAATGTAACCTGCAGATGTACTTTTGTTTTAAATCTTCTTTCCTGGGGATCTTTCACCTGCCGCGGGGAACGATTGCCTCGTTATTATGTGCAGGCAGGATGGCTGTCTTCTGTGTGTGCTGCTCAGCACTTCTATTTACATCAACAGTGCTAAATGCCCAATGGTGAGAGGCGAGCCAATCAGATGACAGATTAGATGTCAACTCCGAGGCAGCTGTCTGGAAACTATTACAGCCACTTTACCTTACCTCCACAATTCAAATTCCAAACCTTGCAAAGAAGATCAAGTCACAAACGTTTCCTGGCAGAGCACATTCCGTTCACTAAAAACTTTGAGGAGATGCTGCGAACAAAGAACTCAAGACAAGTCCCTGCACCTCGCACAAAGTTGTCAGCTCACGCAATTAAATTCTAAATTCTTCCTACCCTGCAGAAACCTGATTTTTTCACGAAATCACCAGCGCTCTGAAGCAAACGAAGGGCTGCTACTCACAGCCATCCATACACACAGCACTCTATAAAACCACAAAAAATAAGAGATTCAACAGGCTCCAGCATGACCCAAACTCACACTGCACTACCGCTCTAACTATTACAAACATTATACGAACTCCACCTTTAGAGACATTCACACCGCACCGCACTCCCACTGTAAGTCATTATTACAGACATCACACCGTCTCCAGCATTACGCGTGCTCACTGCACTACCGCTGTAATTATTACATCCTACCCGCGCTCACTGCACTACCGCTGTAATTATTACAGCTAACCCGCGCTCACTGCACTACCGCTGTAATTATTACTGACTCATGTGCAGGCAAGTTAAAGGCAGAAAAGTTAAAGGCAGAAAATCCACGGTACAGGTGAACGGCAGGTAAGAAAAAAGCTGCGCGGCACCGTGGAGTGGGTGAAGAAAGGCCACACACGCCAACCCAGCTGTAAATTCCATCTGATCTCCTACAAATGGGTTCTTCTCTAGGTCCAAATCGGAGCATTCAGGTGACTGACCGCGCGCTTATAGTGTGTGAGTCCCATTCATCCAAAGTGTATTTTCCGCAGACTTCTGCAAGCGCGAGTATAAATGTATATTTTCTCATCAGTCTGACTTTGTCCACGCGCAAACACAACCACACACACGTGCGCACAGGCGAGCACACCACAGACTTCAGCGCCTCTTGGGTGCGATAATCCTTCCAAGCCCTGAACCAGATCTGACAATAAATCCGCATCCTTCGGTGCACAGCCATTCGGAGTAAATTAACAAGGCCCCTCAGTCGCAGCTCGCAATACTCGAGTCGCGGGGTTGGGGGCCGGCCGGGGGAGTTTTAATAAAATAAATAAAAAACTTACCTTACTCTGTCCTGGGCCGGTCCCGCGGCGCACCTTCTGCACAACAACAGCCCTCACTCAGGCTCAGGCTGCGTGGTGCCTCAGGCAGCCAATCCAGACGCTGCATTAGCAGTGCCAGGATTGGCTAGGGCATGGAGACGGCCCGCCCATTAGGAGACCGGGGGCTGCTGCATGAAGCAACCTTCGGCCTCTCAGGTCCCCCCTCGCTCTCCCATGGCAGTAGGTGGCTGGCCTGTAGTGCGCATGTTCGGGCTGGTCATAAAATGACCAGCCCAAAATCGAGCATGCGCACACTATTGCAAGCGCTGCTGTCAGCCTGCTGCCTGTCACTCAACCCTTGCTGCCGCAGCCAGCCCCGCCCCTGCCCCCACCCCCTTCAGCGGCCGATTGCCTGACTAGTGCCAACTGCGAGCGGAGCAACGAGCGACTACGTAAGTTGCTTGCCGCTTGCGTGAATGGGGCCATGTGGCTAGTGGGGCAACGCCCCAGCGCCTCAATGGACGCACCGCCACTGATGACACTGCATTCAGAACGCGGGTTTTTCCCTGGTTCGATTCTCATACATTATACATGAGGCTTCTTGGAAGCACAGCAGGACTAACAGTAGGATTACCATCTCCTGTACAATATCTCTGTATAAAGTTCAGGCCCAATGTCATCCTTTAGGCCGACACAGTAACACAGCAAGGTAGGACCCCTGGGGAGACCTATGGATATATATACAGCACATCTTGCTTAGGAAGATAGAGGAGACCGTGACTTCCCGGCTGACACACTGACCAGAGACGCTGAGGTTCCTGCATGCAGACGCTCCAGCTAGCAGTGGTCTAACATCCCTCGCGGGGTGTCCAACTCGAGACCAGGACGGGGTCCCATATTCTCTAAACTCTCAGGTAATGGGGTGGACTAGATCCTAGAAGGATTCTTGGCATAACACCTACATAGATGCTAGGTACATTTAGGTACATCTAGTTAGGGAGGCATCGTAGGAGTACGCACTTTTATCATGTGTTTTATGTACATGTATATATTCATGATTTCTGCAAGATGGTAGAACTATACCATCCCTTTACTTTCATAGTATTGCTAATCATATATCTCTGCTACTGTCTAACGCTTGTTGCAGCTCATCTATTCTACACTAGAATAACAACTGTTCAATAAATACTTATTGAAACGCCCCGACTGTTTATTCTGTGTATCTCTCTGAGGCAAACTTAGTGAGCACGAGTGACTGAGCGAAAGGTAGTATATTGTTTCCACGATTCTGAGGGATCAGGGTTGTCATGTTCTGAGGTTGCCAAGAACTATTCTCTCCCCGATAAGAGGAGACTCTAGTGGCACTGTGAGCTAGCTAATACAGACAGGCTAACGTATCCGGTGGGGGTGCACGGAATCCGTCCGCCACCAATCCCACAGTTTATGTTATCCAAACACGCAGATCCTGTATAGATAATATAGGAACTACACGACATGGCGCTGCCAACGTTGGTTGGGTACTTATTTAACAGTAGAATCTGAGTAGTTTAGTCGTGCTATTCTCAGAGACCCCTACTCACAAAACACCAGAGACGTCTGGAGTGGGTGGGCACAAACTCCGCCACAGCTGAGTAGGCTAAAAATCCTATTTATTGGCTGTTGGTTAATCAAGCTTGAAGTACACATTGTTCCTAAATTGTGCAAAAACACATTATCTTAGTTCCCTTGAAAAACTTCTTCTTTACAAAATGACTGAGGACAGAAATAACGAAGAATTAGACCCAATGCAACAAAATTTGCCCCTCACAGACGAGGACGATCCAGACGCAACACAAATTGCACCAAACTTTAGAAATACAGTCACCCTGAAACTACTAGCGCATGGTTTATCAGCTAGGGGTGGCATAGTAGTTTTCGTGATTGAGGCACACGAATCAAACAAAACAGAGGTATTTTATCCGTGGGTTACATTCCCAGCAGCAAATGCAAGAACAAAAACATTTCACTCCTACACGGAAGGAGATGCACCAGCGGAATATTATCTGTTCGAGGATATAGAGGTTCCGCTCACGTACCAGGAACATTTATACTGGTTTAAAGGCGCCCTACCCCACATAAGAAGAAGAGTGAGACTCGGCCCGCTCGGAAGAGAAGGGGCAACATGGCCGATATTAGCGCCCTACACACCACATCCTGACATTGACACAATGCCAGCAGGAGACTTACTCATACAACTTAAAGATTTAATTAAAATATACAGAAACTTGACGCAATTCGTCATGAGGACACTTACAGTCCAACCAGCAATAGTTGCAACAAATGGAACTGAAATTCAGGGTACAGCAACTAAAATTACACTACAAACATTACACGCAGTGATGGGTAAAATGCCCACAAAACGTGAACAAATATCATTCTGGGTAGCTCAGAAAATAACGCAGCTAGAGGCAGTATTCCTGAATACTACCCCATATGAAAAACACAGAATGCTAACAATCTGCTTGCCCATGTGGATAACACCACAATTAGAGGATTGTACCACTTGGGGTACAGTCTTTGCTGCCATATATACCAGAACTCATGGTATCCCGTCATTACCAGTAGTACCTGATGTATTGAGACAGATACAAAATGAGTATGGAGCAGAACCTGCCCTAAACTTAGGGATGAAGTTACTAGGTAACTATGGCCAGGTATCAGCCATAATACTAGCTAACATTAAGGGGGAAGCAGCTTCAGTGGCCATCCGCCAACGCCTGAGGGAGTTCAATCCTTTAGAACAAGAACACGAACTACCAAAAATAATTGAAACTGCATATGCAGAATTAGGCAGAGACAGTTTGGGTGGGAAAGCTTTAAAACCACAGCTGATGGGCATTCCTGAAAAGGACACTTCTAAGCAGACACCTGCCTCCACTAAGAAAAAGTGGGACAATAAAAAACAACAAAATTTTAAAGGAAATAGATCTCAATCCCGAGGTAGATCTCCTCCACAGGAGCCCTCCGAAAAGAGGTACAACCTTAGGAATAGGGAAAATATTAGGAAACCTGACAGGTATCAGGATACTGATACACGTTCCTCTCGTTCCTTTCAGGGTTCATCAAAAAACTCAGAGAGGGAAGGGCGGTCAGACAGACAAGAAGAGCGTACAAAGTCCAGAGACAAGCAGCACGCTCAAGAGTACACTTCTAAAAAAGAAGAAAAACCAAAGCAAAAGCCACAGCTCAAAAAGAAGAAAGTTGCAAGTCTAAAGATCAGACATGCCCAGAATTCTGAGGACTCAACTACTGAACGGGGAATGGGCTCTGACGATGCTAGACAGTGCGGCAGAAGTAACAAGAGCTCGCCAGAACTTGAATGAATTTCTGGTGACAGCGGACTTCATTGATTATATCACGGTGGAAACACCCGATACTAGGGTAAGCGTCCCACATAAAGTATATGAAATAACGCTCCAAATGGAGGGGGACAAATGTAGAACAGTGAGAGGTCTCTTTTGGGAGAACCTGACGTTTGGCTATGATATTTTATTAGCTGAACAAGATGGGCCGCCAGCATTCATCATGGATTGCCCTAAAGGAGAAACGGTAATTCTTCCGGCATTCTCAGACCATATTCCCAGGCACTTGCAACACACATATGCGCAGGAGTGGGCGGTAGCCCAGGCTCCGGCATTATATAAAAACCATGTTGGATGGGATGAGGATTCAACCCACCACATAATTCCTATAAAAAATACTCCAACTGCACAGAGGCAGTATCCAATAAAGCAAGAAGCTAAAAAACAGGTCAGGGAGATCTTAGATCAACTTGAATACCAAGGGGTGATTGAAACTTGCACCTCACCAATAAACAATCCTTTGTTTCCTGTCATGAAACCTAACAACACATATCGTCTAGTTTTAGATTATAGACATTTAAACACTTGCACTAAGACATTTGCTGTCCAAAATGCACACAGTGCCGCATTAATAAATAACATTGTGTGGAAAAAATATAAAACACTTGATATCTCAAATGGATTTTTCTGCCAAAATATAGCACCTGAAAGCAGGCATCTAACAGCCTTCTCAGCGCTAGGGACCCAGCGTCAATTTTGTTGACTCCCCCAAGGGTGTAAGAATAGCCCGGGGTTATTTTCGGCCAGAGTAAGTGAGTTACTTCAAAATTTGGATGAAGAGGCATTGTCCTATGTGGATGATATTTATCTAATGGACGATGACCTAGAGGAGCACTTCAACAGAGTGAATACCATAATTTTGGGATTTGCATCTGAGGGCTACAAATTCAACTTTAAAAAATCAAAAATTGCCCACCGCAGTGTCCTGTTTTTAGGATATGAGCTTTCAAGTGAAGGGAAAAGCCTGGCAGCTAATTGTTTAGAAAAATGCCCGCTGCTCCAACCTCCAAAATCATTGAAAAATGTACAGTCAATTCTGGGATTTCTACATTTTGGTAGAACATACATTTTAGATTACGCAGAAAGAGTAAAACCTTTCTACGATTTAATAAAACCTGATTTTTCAGTAAAACAATGGACACAGGAACATACAGATACACTTCGTTCCTTACAAGCTGACATGATAGCTTCCAAACACTTACAGACAAGCGTAAACGTACGCAACCTGGTGATCCGTATAGTTGCGGGTCAATCTGGGTACATCTATCTAACATATAATGAAGGTGAGGTAGTACCAATTGCATACAAATCACATTTGTACACAAATGCTGAGATGCACTTCGCATCTACAGAAAAGATTCTGACAGCAGTACGGACTGCTGTAGTGAGAGAAAGAGCACTGGCTCAGGGGAAACGAATAATTGTAGTAACTCCAGTTCCAGCCTTAGAGGCTGCGACAAAGGCGAGCGTTCCTAATGCTAAAGCTTTACATCCGAGATGGATACAATGGGCTAATTCTCTCACTGCAACAGATGTAGAATACAGGTACGACCCAAATTTAAAGACACAAGCATTTCTGCAATACGAACAAGAATATCCTCTTCCAAATGAAATATTGCCTCTAGATCAGTATGAATATATAATTTACACTGACGGATCTGCTCAACCGGCCATAGGGAGTAAGCAACAATATAGCGCAGCATGTGCAATCGTTAAAGGTCGCATGCGGGATGGAAGGTTCCACCCGAGTTGCACAAAGACGCAGTCCCTAGGAGACTGCACGGCGCAGTTGGCAGAGTTAAAAGCGCTGAAACTGGCACTAGTAAATACGGATCGAGAATTCCCCACACTAATTGTGTGCAATTCCTTTTACTGTGTGCAGTCATACAATGAATATTTGCAGTACTGGGTTCAAAACGGGATGCAAAAGGTGGCACAATTAAGCATAAAATGCTATGGGAACAGGTAGTGGAGTTGAAAACCGAACTTCCGAGGGCTCACGTGATACATACACTGAGTCATCAGCGTGATGGCGTTCACGTTGAAGGGAGTTCATTGGCTGATGAAGCCAGAAAGGGGGCTGTACGCACGGCTTCCATAGCTGCAATCACTCATTCTAAAACGAGAATAGACGGTGAGATTATGGTAGCTATTAATGCAACCCGCAAAAACAGCGGAGCAGTACCAAAAGGTTTCCACTCAAGTACTCTTACAAGATAGATGCCAATAACATTCCATTTGCTCAGATTCCTGGAGTGAGGGATAGACTAATTCCAAACATGGATCGTAGGTTAGGTTTAATTCTAGTAGCACATGAAGAGATGGGTTCTGTACATGCAGGAGCTGCGGCAACAGTTTCTTTTCTGAAACAAAGCTATTGGTGGCCAGGATTAACAAAGCAGACCAAAGACTTTGTCTTAAACTGCGATATCTGTCAACAGATAAATGGAGCCGCCGTAGCTCGCCCAGCACAGGTCTCATTATTAGACAGCATCAGACTGATCATTCGCGTGCACTTACCTGGACCACTGCGGCCCCTTAAAATGTGAAGGGGCTTACAAGTATATCATGGTTGCAGTGGATTCCTGCTCGAGATTCCTATGGGTGTGGCCCCAGTGCTTGGCTGACGCTCGAACTGTTATAAAAGATTTGCAAGTCTTCATAGGGACATACGCAATTGGCACATTACATTCTGACCAGGGCCCTGCGTTTAGCTCTAGGGCTTCCAAGAAGGCCATGCGAGGATTGGGTGTAGCATTGCGGTACTCATCTCCGTACCATCCCGAGGGAAATTCGGTAGTGGAGAGAAAAAACCGAGGGGCATATCAGCAACAGCCGGCGATAATTATCGCTAAGCGCGCTTAGCGCAAGGATAATTATCGCCGGCTATCGCTGGATTTTATCACAGAGATAGCGTGCTATCAGCAACGCTTATCTCCAATGCGATAAAAATCCAAGCGCTAGCTGCAAAATGTGCGATTATCGCTGGAAATCCAGCGTTGATCGCACATACATAGACGATAGCTTGTTGATAGGGCAGGGCAGACTTAGCCATAATATCCACCTTCCATTGGATATAATGGCTAAGTCAGATTGAAAGCAGGCGTAAGGAAAGTAGCGATAACCGCGGTTAGCACTACTTTTCTTATCGCTATGCAGGTTAGCGTGCAGCTTGATAATTGGAGAAATGTCGGTTAGCGACATTTCTCACGTTATTTTGGTCAGGTACGCCCACTTTGCATCTCATTAGAGATGCAAAGCTGGGCTTTAAGGTAAATGGCGTTGAGGCATGGAAACACGCGTTAGCGTGTCCTTGCTGATAGTGCGATGAAATTATCGCCGCTTTTCGTCCGAAAACGGACGCTAAAGCGACGATAATTTTATCGCGGGGCCTTGATGATATGCCCCCAAGACTTAAAGCAATCTTTAACAGCTATAGTATTAGGCACGGGTGGAAGTTGGGTAAAACCTCTGTATGGAGTGCAGCGTGCTCTTAACAACATGCCAAGAAGTTCTCTAGGGGGTGTCACTGCATATGAGGTCCTATTTGGGACAAGAATATGGGTACCTGATCTTGATTGTGAAGGTACAGTGGCAGATGAAAAGCCTTTTGACATCCATGATCGTTTGGCTGTTTTACAGGATCTAAATGAACCCAGGACAAAACAAAGTAATGTCCATCTGAAGCAGACCGCCACTGGGGAAGTCAAATCAGTCACGGCAAGACCTGTCTGGATCCCAAAAGTCGGGGATCTGGTCAGAGAGAAGATAGCGGACAAAAAGAATTTGGGCCATCATACAGAAAGCCTGTACCGGTCCTAGCAATTGAAGGAACAAGAACTTCTACTGCCTCTTGCCGGAAAAAAGGAGAAAAGATTTGTCTCAATCGACCTAATCAAACCACATTATGTGGCCGATACTGAGTAGTAGGCCACGTGGACTCCAAAGTAGCAGACGCCCTCCTCTCGCTACAATCCAAGAAGTTCAAACGGAAAGACTCATCACGTTCGAAGAGCCTCCAACACGGAATGAAGGACTAAGCAACAATGCTATGGAACTCGTTCCTCTTGAACCTGAAGTTCAACTTCAAAATCAAACTCAAAACGAGAGACAACTCGCTATTAGACCAAATACAGATGTCTACGTCAACATGCCTCGATAAGAGCAAACCACGATTTCAACAAATCCTGATGCAATTCCAACAATTGATCGAACTGTTTCTGGCTACTTCATAAACTTTGATACGTTTTCTTTGGATCCAAGTGAACCGGAAATGACGCCAGCCAAAAAATCATGCAAACAGCAAGTTACAGATTTTATGCACTTTCTTAAAAAGACTTACCTGGTGTCACCCTGGGTAGAACTATGGATAATCACTGGGATACTTTTCTTTCTTTTCTGGGTAGGCTTGGTAATAGTTTTTAGTATGCTTATTAATGGAAATACATTCGACAAAGCTCTGCAGCCCAAAAGGTGAACTTACTTTTAAAACCACATCAATCATCTCATCCAGAACAAAGAGACTTGTCATCAGTGAACATTACAGCAGTTCCTATACCTGATTGTATAGTTTGGAACAAGGTTGATTTCGACATATTTGGTCCGACTGAAATTTTAAGAATTCCACATTTATTTAAAATATCATTGAGTGATATCATTACCTCAAGTACATTTTCCGATGATTGGGATTTTGAAACTGTTAATAACATGTTATCTGATTTGGAAAAATCTGCTGCGTTTTCTAATAGTGAAACATTGGAAAGCACATCAGATTTCGAGAGTATGTATTGTTATCAACATTATGGTCATCATTTTCTGCATAAATCTGCAAATCCTAGAAATGTGTTCACATACCACCAGTGGGAACATTGTCCAACACCACCAAAAGGTAGTTCAAAAACATTTACACAGAAATTTCCATATTTTTCAGGATTTAATATGTCTGACCCAGCCTCATACTATTATAAGGTTGCACCAACATCAGCACAGAAAAATATGTTGACAAACACCAAACAGATTTACTCTGCTTCCTTTATTGCCCAGTTGTCAGAACAAGGATTTGACTTGTGGAAAGACACCATAGACCTAAAATCAGCCTGGGGTACTAGGGAATGGCAGGTACAGGGGACAGAAGCTTTGTTTAGAGCATGCCTCATCCCTCAACAAATCATGTTTTTGAACGAGACAGTGCATCAGACGTCTTGCCTTGGACTAGCTAAGAGCAAGGACTTGAACACACCTTGGGTGCTGACTGCATCACACACCGAGGGCAACATAACATCACAGGAAGAAATTATAGTAGATGACATTATACAATACAACAGATCAGACCCCGATTGGAAAAAATGGTTGATTTGGCCCACAGACACTAATAGTTGTCAAGCAAGATTCAGGGGTAAAACCGAAGGGTTGAGTATCCATAGGCCAGATCCACGTTACGTACAGAGACAACATCCAGGGGTAGTGACATCCCACAGTGTTGGGAAGTTGTGCCTCGATTGGCTAAAAACCTCAACACTCACACAGGTGAAACAACACTTATCCTTACTGTCACAAGATGTGGATCATAGGGATTTTTTAATGGGTCCCAGGAAGCCACGTCAGAAACGTTTCTATTATGCTGTCTACAATGAAATTTGGAAAATATCCCAACAAGAGGCCGCAGAGAGACTACGGGAAATAGACCGTATAAATCTAGAAAAATCTCTAGCAGTGGTAGACAATGGGTTAACTACATTGACCTCCAGGATATATTCCTTAGGCAACATTGTATCTTCTGCGATAGACATACTAGAACAAGATTTGGCCATATTACAACACGGGCAATCACAGTTACGCTCTATTATGTTGTTAAGCTGGACGCTGCAATCTTTGCCTGCAGGCTATATGCCTTGGCGTTTTATCAACAGCACGTCTCTGTTTTCTGAATACAATCTAACAGATAAACAGATAGAAATGGCACAAAGGGGAGCAAAATATACAATGCTGCGTATCGAAAAACTGGATAGATTACCATTCACAGTGGCAGAATCACCATCTACAGAATGGCTAATCCATGGCCACATAACTCTACCGGTCACTACTTTTCAGTTTCAATATTGCCTTGAACAAAAGCAGGCAGGCAGATATGAAGAAATAGGTAAGGAATACATTAAGGAATCTTGGGAATTACCATACAGATTTTGATGCCGGAGTGGAGATCGAGAAGTGTTTCTGAGCGGTACAAACTGCAAGAATGCTTTAAGTGGATCACTCATATGCCAGGATATTATTTTGCACTGAGCTTGTAATGGTTCTGTAGCAAACCTGTCCTGTCATTTGAAGGGTGCCCCGGCTGCAGTGATTACTCCAGCATTCAGGCTACTTTCAAATGGGAGTTACTTGATGCTGAACGGTCAAGGCTGCTGTGGCATGCTCCCGGGCATCGCATATCTGGTAACCGTGAGCTCTAGGGTTACTTGTTGTATGCAAGTTTTGTTTCCACCGACATATACAGTCAGGGAGGCGCGTTATGGCCTTCACTGAATGTTTCCTTAATATGGTTTGATACTCTAAGCAGAACGAAAGCTATGCTTCTACAGAAGTCTGTGCCCTTAACCTCCGCTCGAGAGACTTTTGATCTCCAGATCGCAAGGTCTTCGGCAGAGATACAGGCGCTCATTCATACAAACTACCCTTTTCATTTTGCAGAAATGGTAAATCGTATCTTTAACATGTCTGATAAGACAGGCATTGTCCACCTATTTAAGACCATAGGTTCTGGACTTCTGAGCACCTTTCAGACGGTACTTGGAGTTATACCAAACTTCATACACTCAGTATTCGGAAGCATCTTTGGAGGACTTCCGCTGATCCTGTTTCTAATAGCAGGTATCCTGATTGTTTTCTATTGCTACGCAATGGACGTCCCAGTCACCAAGGCGATGGAAAGAACACTCCTGGAGCATAAATACCGTGACCGCATGGTACAACTTCTAGGCACGCCTCGCCTAAGAAAACTAAGTGAATCTTGGTTCCTGTCATTTTGACCGGTCTGGGTAGACTGCATCTTACCTGTCCTCCGATGCCTGTTTTGCGGAGAAGAATGCGTGTTAAACCTGTGTTTCACACTCCCATCATGTGCGCAACAGGAAGTGAATGCGTTACTGGACCCGATAACAGCCCATGTTCTGCAGTGTCCTCAGCATATTCCAATGTTGATGGTGGCATTCCTTGAGCGCCCACGGGTAGTAACAGCACCTGTTGGTATGAACACCGGCTCCTCCTCAGACACCCAGGCTTTGGACGGTGCACAGGCTGCCCCAGCACCGGCTACGGACAGCGTGGAACATCTGTGCTCAATTGATGTGCTCTGCGAGGTGCTACAGGGGCCGTCTACTGCAGAAGCAAGCAACTAAAATGTTACGTCTACCAGCCAGGACACATAAACATTTGAACTCATTTAGCTCGTCGTGTGCTGGGAAAAATTCGCCCTTTTTTAAACAAGCTCAAATTTGGAACTATGGAACTAAATTGTCATTCCTTTCATTTTTTGAGCATTCATGGCTTTATTATGCTTATAGTGATCCGGACTATATCAACTGACATTTTAGAGCTAGGACTTGCAAACTTTTTAAAAGCGTTTTAAAGTTTTTTTAAGAAACTTTTTAGAAGTTTTTAAACATTTTAGTTCGAAAGATGTTTTTATAAACTTTGTGCGTACCACTATCTAGTAATGTTAGCAGTATAGTAATAGGTTACATATGTCGTCCATTCGGAAGAGGAGTGAGTTTTATATTCTATATAGGTACCCTATATAGGCGCAGGTAACATCGCAACCTTTCACCTACATCCGTCTCCACATTACATACATAACGGTTCTTAGGCACTGACCTTTTACCTAGATATGACACTGCATTCAGAACGCTGGTTTTTCCCTGGTTCGATTTTCATACATTATGCATGAGGCTTCTTGGAAGCACAGCAGGACTAATAGTAGGATTACCATCTCCTGTATAATATCTCTGTATAAAGTTCAGGCCCAACGTCATCCTTTAGGCCAACACAGCAAGGTAGGACCCCTGGGGGACCTATGGGTATATATACAGCACATCTTGCTTAGGAAGATAGAGGAGACCGTGACTTCCCGGCTGACACACTGACCAGAGACGCTTAGGTTCCTGCATGCAGACGCTCCAGCTAGCAGTGGTCTAACATCCCTCGCGGGGTGTCCAACTCGAGACCAGGACGGTGTCCCATATTCTCTAAACTCTCTGGTAATGGGGTGGACTAGATCCTAGAGGGATTCTTGGCATAACACCTACATAGATGCTAGGTACATTTAGGTACATCTAGTTAGGGAGGCATCGTAGGAGTACGCACTTTTATCATGTGTTTTATGTACATGTATAAATTCATGATTTTTGCAAGATGGTAGAGCTATACCATCCTTTTACTTTCATAGTATTGCTAATCATATAGCTCTGTTGTTGCAGCTCATCTATTCTACACTAGAATAACAACTGTTCAATAAATACTTATTGAAACGCCCCGACTGTTTATTCTGTGTATCTCTCTAAGGCAAACTAAGTGAGCACGAGTGACTGAGCGAAAAGTAGTATATTGTTTCCACGATCCTGGGGCATCAGGGTTGTCATGTTCTGAGGTTGCCAAGAACTATTCTCTCCCCGATAAGTGGAGACTCTAGTGGCACTGTGAGCTAGCTAATACAGACAGGCTAACGTATCCGGTGGGGGTGCACGGAATCCGTCCGCCACCAATCCCACAGTTTATGTATCCAAATGCGCAGATCCTGTATAGGTAATATAGGAACTACACAACACTATAAGATTATGTTCTAGTAAAACAAACTGGTTTACACTCCTTCTGGACTACACCTTAAGGCTGCTCTCCACAGCTACCACTTAGAGAGTTTTCTAAGGTTGTCTAAGACCACTAAAATCACCATAAGGGTTGTCTGGATCAGTGCAAGGTGTCCACTTACCTAAGTGTACATCCTATACTGAGCCAGCCTCTCACAACAATGAAACAATGTTTAACAGTATAGCGACGTGAACCTTTACCGTGGGAATCAGGAGAAGAGACATCGGAAGTTGATGACACCATCGGATGAGCGTTTTCCATTGGCTGGAGGAGTAAATATCTAATGGAGTTTTGATACATAATTGTGTGATTTTATAATATGAGTGTTCCTAATTAGAGTTAGGAGAGTTCCCGATGCAAGGCAGAGAGAGACCCAGATCTATCTCCCCTGCCCTGCGACTCTTTTCCAGGAGAGTTGATCTTTTTTTTTTGTTACCAACAGCTACTGCTAAAATGACATTTCTTTTTATCTAATAACCTTTCCTGATCATTGCTAATGCAGGGATCATTCTATCATTGACGGTTGCTACTGCAGCTATAGGGAACTAGGCTGAGTTTCCAGAACAACTCTTTATGGCAAGTTCTTCTTTTATTCTCACTCTTGCTCTTTTCTGAAAAGGACTCTTAATGGGTTCTACTTACAATCGGTTAGGTCCCCTAGTTAGTTTAGGGACGTTTTCCTTTATGGAACACTGTGTATTGATTTATGCTGTCACTAATCAATCTTTTATTGATATTTCTGTAAACCGACTAATCTGAATAAGAATGATAAAACAATACTAATCCTTTAAGATAAATAAAGGTGTTGAATCCTTTACCGACCTCTTATCATTGACTGAACATTCAAATTCTAACTGTTAATGATATATGCATAGTTTATGTTTTTGTTCTAGCTCCAATTCACAAACGGTGGCAAAGGTTCATTGACGTTTCAAGAGCCATCAGGATTTCCCAAGGACGAAGTCTGTAAATTGGGTGTTTAATCTTAAAACCATGGTTGGCTAATTCTCAGGCTCCCGCACAGCTTAACAGTAACAGACCAATGGTCTGTGAATGCCAATCCATGCCAGAAGCATAGTTTGTTAAATGTCTCTAACTGTGTAGATGCAATAACTACATCAATGCTTTGTATTGGTTATTTATTTCAGATCTGCATCATGGACACCCATGAATGCATTGTTTCTTTGGCTTTAACTGACTACCATTAGGAGCCACAATCTCCAAAAAGAAGTTCAGTATTGCAAGGCTGGAGAAGGCAAATGCATGTTCTTTTCCCTTCACAGGGTTTTCAACATCTTTAAGCATTAGACATTACAGAATGTGTACCCATTTGGTGAGAATCCACACAGTTTCCCTCCTTGTAATTTTATCTTTGCTTTACACAGACACAGTTCACTCACATGCACTAATCTAGTTGGCTATGAATAATTATTAACATTACTCTGCATAACATCTCCTTCTAGCCTCACACTTATTTTTTTTGCTTTGTCTCCAAGAAGCAGACCTTACTTTTACATAGTGAACATAGAGCATTCTCAAAGCTAAACATTACAGACCGTTACATACGTAAACAGAGTGGCTAACCTTCAGACTAACATTAGAGGTGGTGTGTGCAACATCTACCTGGTTAGATGTTTCGTGGCCTTCAATCCATGTAGTTAAGCTGTTAACTTTGGATCCACTGAGTAAAAAAACGGGGTCTCATTAAGCCTCCCTTGGCGTAGCTCACCAGGAAGAGCCAGACCTGGCAAATGTTATTTTTTTTTTGTCCTCATTCGCCTTCACATGATTCCTTTTTTACTACTGATGCTGGCCTTGGACATCTGATTATTTGACTCTTCTGAATGTTTGGGTGGGGGTAGGGTTGCAACCTTGCGCCGGACATCAGCTGATATCGGCTTAATTATAGGATCTGTTAGAAAGTCTAATTGTTCTCCATAATAGATACTCTGACCACAATCAATTACTTTGATTCCATCGTTGGTCTGCAGGTCTAGGTTGCATACTTTATTCACTGATATCAGCCACATGTTAACCACAGGAGGGTTGGGTTAAAACCAGTGTACACAAATCTCTCTTCTCTCTAGAAGCATCATGTAAAAAATAAGACTTTTATAAGAAGATTGTATTCATGAATTAAACTGGATATCAGTTCCACAAATACATAACATAGAAGTTACCTGAATCCTCAAAGAGAGAATTTCAGACAGTGTATCACATATGTCCTCCCAACATTTCACAAGCACCGGACAGGTTGCATACATATGTTAATCATTGGTGCAGGTCTTTCCACACCTCTTACAATATGGGATTTTTCCTTTTATGAATTTTGTCAGTTTCTTCAGCGTCAGGTATATGCTGTTTAGAGTTTAGAATGATTCTTCTTTAGGGAAGCAGATTTCACAGTGGAATAAATAAGATTTAAAGATACTTGCTGTTATGATCCAAAGATACACTTCACTCCAGGTTCAGATCAAGTTGTATTTATTTCTCCAACAATAGGCATAGGACACCGTGCATGACATGTCCTCAGCTCCTCATCTTTCAACTGTCCCTCCTCCTAGAATCTCCACACCCAAGATTCTCTTGATGAAGTATACAGTGTTCCTTGGAGAAAATGTAGGCCACAACACTTGACATAAGTTTGGTTGCTCCGATGTTGGCAAGTGGTGTCCTTCCCATCAGCAGCGTGGAATCTTCAACTTCTTGTCATTCACATTGACTAGCTCCAAGTACCAGATTGATACCTCTTTCTTTAGCAGCTGAGGGTCTCGGATCTGCTCTTTATTTTCCCAGCATTCAGCCGTGCTCTATACCGGAGTCGACCAGCATGATACCAATTGGAGATATTTGAACCTCGAAATTGAGCTTTATGTTACTCCTATTAATGCTTTCCATGAGATCAGATCTGATCCTTCCCTCAATAGTCCCCAATAATTTAGGCCTGCTCCTAATAATGGGAGGCTCAGTTTGTATTCAAGACAAGTGGGTTTACCTGGGGAGTTTCAAATTGGAGCGAATGTCGAGTAACACTCGGTACCTAATGTTGTTGTAAGATTATGCCAAAATTCTAAAAAGGCTTATAACTCTTTCAGTCATAATTTTATGGAGAACCTTGGGGCTCCATGTTTGTCTAAAAAACTGTTGTGATCTAAAGTGCCAATTATGGTGGAGTATAGCCCCCTCTACTTGGGTAGTAAAGAAGCATTCTTCAATTTTTGAATTGAAGGGAGTAGCAATATTTCTGGATGTTTGAAAATGCCAGGCCGCATTTATCTAATTTTCTTTTTAATTTCTTCCAAGCTAGTCTAGTGCCTTTGGATGCCCATATAAAACTGCCAGCCTTACCCTGTGTCCTGGCAATACTGTCTTTAGACCAAGAAAGTGGGATATTGTTGAATAGGTAGGCCAGTTTTTGAAACATTTACATTTTCATTTCATTCGTACAACCATATATTTTTAGGGGAAGATTGCCCCATTTGTTAAGTAACCCATTGATATCTTTCATTAGTCCAGATTGACCTTAGGTCTCTCCTCTAATTTTTGTGTGGCTGTGATATTTAGATATATGATCCAAGATTTGCTTCTGTGCTGGATGTTTTTTAACTTCCAACTCATTATCTCAGTCGTAGACTTGTTTATTAGAGACCCTGAGAAGGTCCCAAATTCATCTGTGATTTCCTCCATCTGAGCTATCATTTTCCTGAGATTCTTTGTGTATAGAATGACATACTTGGCATACACTGCAATCTTGTTTTCAAAGTTATGTGACACAAAGAGAATAATTTAATCATCTCTTCTGATAGGCGGAGAGTCTGAGCCAGGGGCTGAATATAGAGGTCGATGAGCAATGGAGAGAGCGGGCATCCCTGGCAGGTCCCTCTTGGGATGTTCATTTTCCTAGTAAGACTCCCATTTAGCATGATTTATTTTGCATTAATTAATAAGGAATTAATTTAAACATTTGCAGAACCTCCCACAGATATGCCCAGCTTACTATATCAAATGATTTGGCAGCATCTATTGCAACTATGGCCCTGTCTACAGAGGATATTAATAGATGAGTTAAATCATGCAGCTGCATACACTCTAATCTAAGGACCACATGTACAACTGTTTTTGTGATTGCAAACGGAGATCTACCATATACGACTGCTAAAAAGAGTTGTAACATGTATCAACCCTATTTTACGAGTCGGTAACCTGTTACCAACCCGCAAAATAGGGTTTGCACATCGCTATTAAGAAGGGGCGTGCCAAGGGCGTCCCTTCCTAATAACAACTTGTAAGGGCATGTACTATTGTTTTGCAACCAGAATGCGGTCGCAAAACAATCACAGTTTACCGCCTACTTCAAGTAGGTGGTAAGCCACTCGCAAACTACAAGGGAACCCCTTCACCTTTGTGATTGTCAGCAAAAACGTTTTTTAAGAGCAGGAGGTGGTCCCATGGACACTGCCTACTCTTGAAAATGAAACTGAAACGTTTCATTTTTCTTTTTGAAACGCATCCCATTTTCCTTTAAGGAAAATGGGCTGCATTTTAAAAAAAAACAGAAACATTGGGATCTGCTGTCCCCAGCAGGCTACCTTCCATTGGGTCACAAATTGCGACCTGCCTCATGACTATTGATGAGGCAGGTCATTTGCGCCCCCATTGAGAATCGCAAAATGTGTCTGAGACACATTAGTGCATTTCTTTTTGTGACTCACAAATTGTGTGTCGGTAAAATTCGCAATTTTGCGAGTTGACAAAGGAAATGGTCGTACATGTGGCCCTAAATGTATAATGTTCAGCACTACCTTAGCAAGCCTTTTAGAGAGGACACCCGCAAAAATTTTATATTCAGAATTAGGCAGAGAAATTAGTCTGTAAGAGTCATCTCCTTTCGGATCTTTATTAGGCTTTATTATTAGCGTTATTGTAGCGTTGGTCCAGGTGGGTGGAATTCCTATTTTGTTATAATATATTAAATTAAACAGGCCCTTCCATATGGGGGTTATCATCTCTAATCTGGCGTTCTGAAGTCCACCTACCAAGCCATTTGGGCCTGCAGCTTTATTGTTAGTAGTTTTATTGATTTGCTCTAAAAAAAATTCTGCTGTAATTTCCTCTCAGAAGATTTGTAGCGACATATCCGTAAGGACTTGGAGTTGCTTTCCTTTTAGCCATTCTTTTAAGACTGGGAGACCTTAGACACTTGATTCTGTATATAATGTTTCAAATATTTTTAACACACATGCCTTCAATTGTTTAGGATTGTCCAATATATTACCACTTTCGTTAATTACTTGTTTGTTGATATGGTTCCTCCCTGTTTTGGGATTTCCAGGCTAAAAGTCTACCACTTTCCCCCATATTAAAACATTTCTCAATTTACTCACCTGAAATCTAGTTCCACATCTTTTTCTATCAGTTGCTTAAAGCCTCTTGATTCTCTATTAATTTCTGGATTTTTTTCCTGCTTGCCCTCCTCTTATTTAGAGTCTGTATTTGTCCAATTGCTTCCTCCAACATTTTAAACTCCTTTCATGCCTTTTTAGCTTTATTGCCTCCCAGCTAACAGAGAATCCCTCAAATATATGCTTTATAGGCACCCCGCACCATAATTGGGGTAGCGCTCCCAGAATAATTACTAAAATATTGCCTGCTCTCATTCTTCAGTTCTAGTATCACTTCAGGATCAATTAAGGGTGTTCGGTCTTTATCTTGATATCTGGGAGTGCGAACACCAGTAAGACAGCTGAGAGGTCAGAATAGTGTGCAGATTTAGAAGTCTGACTTCTTTGATTTTATTTAGTAATATATTGTGTACAGGGAATTAGTCAAGGCTAGGGTAGTGGTTGTATTTGTTATTATAGTAGGTGTATAATCTTTTTGTGCCTGCTCTCTTATGACATCGCTCAGGCTAAAATCCTGCATTAAGTTTCTTAGGGCAGTCCCAACTTTAGTGGTATGTATAGCCTGTCTGGTGGTGGATCTGTCCGTTTCCTTATCTAAAAGTGTTAAAAATCTCCTCTGGTCAGTATAGGGATAGGGAAATCTGCTAGGTTCAATGCTAGAGTATTGAGACACGATGTGTCATTGTAAGTTGGACAGTAAAAATCAGCACATGAAAAAATTGACAGTCTACTTCTGAATTTCTCAAAAATCCACCTGCCTGATGAGTCTGTTTTGTACTCTGCACAATCTATACCAGAGTTTCTTTTAATAAGAAAAGGTACCCCTATCAACTGATTGGTTGATCAGTACTTTACCTGAAGTATGCAGCCTTGTCAGCTGAAAAGAGCTTTACACTCTGATGAGGTCAGGTCTGTTTCTTGCAATATAAAGACAAATGCATCACTATTCTGTAAGTATTGGCAAACCATTATGTTTTTTATTTTTCTGAACGAAGGCTGTTGACATTCCATGTAACCAATTTTATCCTTCATTGCCATCATATAAAGAAAGCCTCCCTGCTCTCCCCCATTCAAAATAGTTGTTTAAAAAATATTATTTGTTTTTTTATCCAACTATGCTCCCTAATAAGTGCCTCTCCCCTGCGAGCATTGTAGTAATGGCATATACTACTATGCCTTTTCAGGTCTGTGCTTTTGGGAGGACATTATAATGTTGTGCATCCAAGTAAATGAACTACCACAAAAAATCAATGAGGACAAGAAAGAAATACACCTATGGTTCACACCCTCCACTCCTTTTTCCTTCCTCTGTATCACTGTCTTGTTTCTAGTGTGTCCAGGGCCTGTGTCAAATGAAAGACTAAACACCCCTCTAGGTGGAGCTCTGTATGGTGGTTGATACATTTTTCAACCTTAGGGTGGTCTTCCCCAAATGTTTAGCCTTACTCCCCCATATTTATCTTATCTCGTTTTTGTTGGTCTTAGGACCCTGTGCACTTTACCACTGAAAACCAGTGCTAAAGTGCTTGTGCTCACTCCTTAAAACATGCTAATATTGGCTTATCCCCAACTGACATATTTAATTTACTTCTAAGTCCCTAGTAAAGTGATACTACATGTACTTAGGCCCATAAATTAAATGCTACTAGTGGTCGAGCTATCTACAACCGTGCAGCCATGAGATTGAAGCAGGATCGCAGAATTATTGTAAAGAATCAGACGGATTACTGAAGGCGTGCAGCACATCTATGAAGGCGTAAAGGAGGAAGCTTAGCCAATTCCGAATCATAAGGAACTCGTATTCCCACAAGCATCCATTGTGGCTACATTTTATATTGGAGGATTCAACACTGACATGTTCAGATAAATGACCGAGTCCAGATCCTGAGGAGAACCCCGGAAACAGTTAGGGGTTTGAAACGCGTTGGCCCATGCCATTGGGGAAAGAACATTTGCATCGTAATTTAAAGTACTTGAGAGAGATTTAGAATGTAGTAACTCTCTCCCTGACAACATTTAGGGGCTGATTCCGATCTCGGCCGCTAGGGCTCCGAATCGGATTCGGCTTTACCGGATCCGATTCGGAGGCCTTTTTTCCGACCGATTCGTAAGTCGTCCCAGCGAGCAAGTACGATGCGAGGGCACGCGAAATCGCCAACCGACTCGTTCCCGGGTCCGAACCGCTCCGACCGACTCGCACGGACACGGCTCGCACCACGCAATGGAGACGTTTCCCGACCGAGCGAGTACAATGCATGCGTCGGACGGCCGGATCGAGTCGGAGCGTCCGGCTCGCAAAAGCACCCGGAGCCGGACTTGGGGGGTCCGTGTCGGACCCCCCTGCACGCGTAGCCGCACGTGCAGTGGGTATGCACCGACGCGTACCCACTGTAGGGGGCCCCCCTGTTCGCGACATGCCCATTCAGTCAATGGGAGCCCGTGTACGCGTTGTACGACCGGCTCCCATTGACTTCAATGGGAGTCCGACCGAATCGAGTCGGGCAGCATACGGCCGCATCGTACTCGCTCGGTCGGACTGGGGGAGTCCGGCTCGGTCGGAAATCTCTCCGGATCCGGCTCGGTCGGAGAGCTTTCCGACCCAGATCGGAATCGGCCCCTAAGAGTCAGCGGCCCCATGGCTACACACAGCGGCAGGATATACCATACATAATGAAAAGAGAACAATCCGCCTAGTGTGAATATGTAAATGAAGGACATGTCAAGGAAAGGCCACACACTCAGTGTTTTGTTAAATATATGAATATGTTGGTTTGTCAATATATGTCTTTTGTCAATATATGTCTTTTGTAGATTCATATGCATACAAATGTGTTTCAATGTATGTTTGTACTTTGTATTCTATAATTAAGTATTGCCCTTCAAAGAGACATGCAATAATGTAAAAATACTTTTTTGAAAAAGAAAAGAGAAATAAACCACAATAGCTAATGAAATCAGAACATTGGTACCTTTATTTTGAGCAGATGAGAAAATGTGGCAACTAGATATTTTGTAAGTTTATAAAGTTCAAGTGGTCCATTCTAGTTTGCGCAACAGACTTAAGCCTTCATTTATTAACACTAGTGGGGCTGCAGCACTGATTGTGTCACCCACCTAAGTAGTGCTTGAAACTTGTCTCTGGCCTGCCACTGCAGCTTGTGAGTGCGGTTTTATACTGCCATTTCAACCTAGCAAAGTAAACCTTTTGCTGGGCCCAAACCTTCCTCCTTAATATATGTAATCACCTCTAGGGAAGGCTCTAAAGAGTCCACAGGGCAGGGTGCAATGTATTTAAAAAGCAGGGCATGCACTTTTAAGTTTTACATGTCCTGATAGTGAAAAACTCCTAAATTTGTTTCTCACTATTGCAAGGCCTACCGCTCCCTTAGAATAACATTGGAGTTATGTTATTACATTTAATAAAGATATCTTCCAAATAGAGCAGGTCAACAAATCAAGTTTGTTGTCTTTGGAATCGTAATGAAAAATCCTCTTTTATGGTAAAGTCGGATTTTGAATTACAATTTTGGAAATGCCACTTTTAGAAAGTATGCATTTTCCTGCCTTAGCCATTTAGGTCCTGCAACCTGTCTCTGGGTCACATGCCTAGGTGTAGTTGGTATTTGCGTATCCCTCCTAGACAGCCACACCAGCCACACCAGCCACACGCAATAGAAATTTTAGGTGTGTCTGGATGGGTCATCACTGTAAGATGGAAGGGTGAACCTGGGATAACCCCTACTTACACCTGAATAGGCTGTGGCCTGCGTCCACACAAAAGATTGCATACCCTCTGTAGTTAGTCTGGAGCCGGAGCAGGGGGCAGGAAAATTGCAAAGGGAATCCTCAGGAAGCTGCTCCCACTTCAAAGAAGATATCAGGTATAAATATTGGACCTCAGACACCAACTCTTCTGAACACTTCTGGGTCTGTGGAAGATTCTACCAGGGAGAAGCACTGCTGTGATGTTGAAAGGACTGCTTCTCTCCCCAGAACCAATGCTGCGAGATGCACCTCCAACCCAGACCTCACATCAGCATGAATGCGTGATGCATCCTCGATAGGGGACCTTGCAACATTCCTGCAACCAGGATTTAAGGTACTCTTGTTCAGCAGGCCTAAGTGAGTCCCTGTAGCTGGCTGGCGCTTCATTGCGATCGGCCTGAAGTTGTGACTTTGTCTCTGTCCAGTGCGACCAGATACCACAGTTGGCGCTTTGTGCTTTTTTGGACTATTTTCAGCTAAATCTTTATAATTGCATATCTCCGGTTCTACTGATTGGATGTTTGTTGTTTTGGTCTTTATTTATTAAAACCTAATCTTTTTTCTAATCTGGCGTGGGATTCTTCTTGTGTTGTGTTTTCACTTTATTACTCTTTTAAGTGTTGCACACATACTTTACACATTGCCTCTAAGTTTAGCCTGGCTGCTCTGTGTCAAGCTGCCAGAGAGCTGAGCACGGGTCAATTTGTGATTGTGACTTCGCCCTGACAAGGACTGTGGTTTCTGCTTGAGTAGGGTCCCCCCCCCAACCAGAATCCCAATTTTTTACAGTGCTTATTAACTCATCTGATTGTTCCATTTTCTGAATGCTGTGCTTCTCATTATTCCATATAATTCTGAGCATCGCACAGAATCTTAATTGCACTTTGGTGCCAAGCTTCTGTAAGTCTCCCATTCTCTGACCATGCTCCATTGCCGTTCTGCAGTTCTACATATGACTGACCTAATTACATATGTGACGTTTTTGCCTGTTAGAGTTTTACCTTTTGATGCCAGACCCAGAATCTGTTTCTTGGCAGTATGAGAAAGTAGTTCATTAGTATTGTTCTTGATATCTTCTGATTCTCATTTCACCTGAAGGTATCTGTAGTATCTGTCCACGTGAGGGATTACTGCAGGGGCAGTGTGCTGCGTCGGCGAGTGCTCACGGCCAGGGCCGGACTGGCCATAGCAGGCAACGGACATTTCCCTGTTAGGCCGCTAGGGTGGGGGCCGGTTTTGGGCCCCTGGGGGGCCATTTTTGTTACCGGGGTTGGCAATATCGGCCCCCTGTAACAAAATCGGCCGAAACTGGCCCTCGCAAACTGCTCTGGTGCACTCCCCCTCACCCCAGGGGAGGCCGGCTGAGCAGTTTGCCAGGGCCGGTTTCTGTTCCCAGTCCGGCCCTGGTCAGGGTGTCAGCCGCAGGAGCACTCACGACCACCACACCGACACCGACACAGCACACTGCCCGCACGGTAAACTGGTTTCTGGCACATTTCCTAATAAAAGCGATTAATGAACATTTGCGTCTGCCCAGTCATTACAAGATCCCTGTGGATTCTCTAAATCTCCTTTTCTAAATCTATTTCCAAGTTATCTTTAAGGACTGCATCTTTAAGATGACCTATTATGAAGATCTTGAGATCACTGCCCTCTGCACACTCTGGAACATTCAAGACTCTCAGAATATTATGCCAAGAGTGATTTTACAATCTCTCTAGAACTTCTTGCAGATTCTGATTTTTTTGTTTCAGCATGGTAATTTCAGCGGTGTTCGTAGTCATTTCCTGACCCAGTTTATCCATATTTATTTATAGTGCCACGGTTCATTGTGTAACCTCATCAAGTTTTTTTTCCAGGCTTGGCACATACCCTGAATACCTTTCTAATTTGCCTCAATTATCTCAAATCCCTTCTAGATGTCAGATCTGAGATTCAGCAATATGCACACAAGTGAAGTTATGCTATAAGTTGAGTGTAACTTGTTTAATGTGGTGCCAGTGTTTACAATCTAAGTGGAGCCATCGGAGGGCTGCCCTGGTCTGATTTCCTTATTTAGGGTGTCCTCAGCCAAACCACTAAGAATTTCAAACCTCTTCTCTGTTGGGATGACCTGATTTGACTTGACTTGATTTCTGAGACTGTAGTCAGTGAAGGGATATCGGTGTGACCCATGCTGTCTGCTATGTTTTTCTTGCTTTTTCCATACAAATAGCAGTAGAGTCAAAAGGAGGCCCCGTTCCTGCGATCTGCGACCACATTCCAATCTAAGGCCCTGCGGTGAGTTGGGCCAGGTTGCGCTTGTGGGCCGGTCTCCTGTAGCCACTGAAGTTAGACCCCAAACTGTAGTGTCACCCAACTTGTGCTAGCTCTGTCGGGTTTGTTCCTGAGCATGATCCGTGTCAATACTGTCCTTCCTTGTCTTATCTGACAGGCGGCACTCCCTCAGCAGGATGGAAGCTCAGAGCTACCAGTAAATATCTGCATGTATACCTCGATATTTATGCTGTATTCTTTTCTTCTGAACTAACATTACTCTAGGGGCAGGCATAAAAAGAGAAATCCTCTCCTCAGCGCCAACCCGCAACCGCACGCTAGCCGGCCACCATGCTCCTCACACCTAGCTTGAAAAATTTCTGCTGGGCAATTTATATATGTAGGATCCCCCACGTTGTCCTGAGATGCCAAAGTCAATCCCAATAATATATCTTAAAACACATTATATAACACTAACCTAAATCTTCATTACTCCTGGTTCCGTTGTCCTCGTCCCATTCCTAAACATAGTGGAGATGACCATCTCCGCGACAGAAAAAAAGAACAGGAGCATGCTGGGATACCTAACCCACTCCCTCCCACTGGGAGTACATAAGCGGTACCAGCCCAGCATGCAGCCTGAAAATACCAAGCCAACAACCGGAAGGCCGGCCGCCCGGGAGGGAGGGAGGGGCGTAAGGAATGGGACGAGGACAACGGGACCAGGAGTAATGAAGATTACCGGTAAGTAATAGGACATTACCCCCAGGTCCCTCCTGTCCTTGTCCCATTCCTGAACATAGTGGAGAATACCAAAGCAAATAACCCGGCCTTCCGGACACCCACCAACGCCAGGGGCACCAGACCGAAAAAAAAAGAAAAAGAAAAATAAACGGCACCCAACCGAAGCAGAAGGGAGCCCACAAGAAAACGCAGGCAGGAGCACACAACCAGCCACGCCCTCAACCAAGCCGACAGAGCCGAGACCCCAAAACAAGCGGGGGACGACCAAGAAAGGACCGAAAAAGAGCACAAGACCCCCCAGGCAAGCCCGAAGGAGGCCCCGCACCCACACCCAAGCCCCAAGGGAACACCCAGAGGGGCAGGAACAAAGACCCCCCCCCGAACCACCAGGGGAAGGGAGCCCCGGAGAAGCGGAAGCGCCCCAACGGAGCCACCCAGCCAGGGAGGATAACTGACCAGGGAGAAAAACCGCCAAGGGCGAAGCCCACAGCACCAGGCACCACCAAGCAGCTGCCCCACCAGGGACAAAACAGGCCAACCCGGCCCAATGCCCGAGAGCGCACGAAAGCAGGCCGCACAGGGCGACACGGCCGAAGGCCCAGGAAGGAACACAGCAGGGGCAAGACAGAGAGCGAACCCCCCAGAGTAGGGAAGAAGGCGACCCACAGCCGGACCAACCCACAAATGACCACACCAAAAGGCGAAGGGAAGGAAGACGAGACCGAAGAGGCACGCCAAGCAAGAGAACAACGAATGACACGACCAACCACAGGACCAACCCCAACACACCAGGGGAAGCCACCAGTAGAGCCGCAAAGACCAAAGAGGGAGGAACAAGACAAGAAAACAGGCACCGACCCAGAGCAACAACCAGGAAGAAAGGGGCCAAGGAACACAAGCAAGGCCCGCCCCCCCCCACCAACAGCCGACAACAGCAGCAACAGGGAACCGGAGGCATAGAAACCCCATAGAAGGCCCAGGCCAAAAGGCAGGAAAGACAAGCAGCCAACCCCAGCAGAGACACCGGGCAGCTGCAGCAAAGGCGGCCACACCGGGAGAAGAACCCGGGGCACAGGAACCCGCCAAGCAGCCAGGCCCGAGGCAAACCCCCAAAAGCAGGAGCCACAGGGACACGAACCCAGGAACCCACCCAATCAAGGCCAGGGAGAGCAACAAAGTGCAACCCGAAGCAGACCCCACACAAGACCAGGGCACAACCAAGAGAGACCAACCGAGGGCCGAACACGGAACCGGGGAAACAACACCCCAGAACCGGGAGGAAGGAATCGCCACCAACCAAGAGCCGACCCACCGGCCAGGAGGACAAAAGAGGACACCAAGGAACCAAGGAACCACCCAAGGCAAACCCCAAGAAGGGCAAAACAGGAAGGACCAACAAGGAGGCCAACAGCCCAACAACGCAGGTGGCCCAGAAAAACCCAAGAAGCCAACCGGACAACCGACAGGTCAGCCAGCCAGGAGACCCCCAACATGGCGCCACCTGAACCCGGAGGGAGAGGAAAAGGGCCAACTGACCCAACCCCAAAAAACCCCCAACCAAGAAGGAGCACAGGGAAAGGCATCAGAGCCAGCCACAGCCACGTCACCAAGAGAGGAGAAGTAGCAGGAAGACAGGGAGGGAGACCGGCAACCCACAACTGCCAACCCACCCAAAGGCGCCAGCGCACCAGCCAGGCGCAAAGGAGCGGCACAGGAAATGAAACAGGACCAACCCAGCATCCAGACCACCAGGGCCAGAACCACCGGCCACCAAGAGGCCCAAAAAGAGGCCCAAAAAGCACCAGAGAATGAGCGGCCAGGAAAGGACCCATTAAGATATAATGGGGTAACCCATAGAAGTCAATGGACCTGGGTACTAATTGGTATAGGAAAACAATGGTCCTAGACTTATATTAAAGCTTAGTTGTCTGAAGCATTCATAAGCAGCATACGGTACATGTATAGTTTAAATCAATAATGTACCATTAATTCATTTAAAGGGCATTCAAATATATATATCCTCAGAATCCAAAAAAGGCACACACTATTGCTTTATATGTGACTCTTATTTTATTCGGTCACTTTTCATAACATATTATCATATTCAATGTTCAAGATAAAAGGTGGTTGCTCCAAGGGAGAATGTGAAGAAAGAAAGTGCTCGTGAAGTAAGATAGAATATACAAGAGGGGGATCCAATCAAGCAAAACAATGGTTCATCATTTTATATACATTACAATCTCATTAGCAAAACTGGTCGTGATTCATGATGACACCAGTTCTACATTGGGGCCTGTCCATTAGTTAATTCATGGTTGTTCTTTCTGTTCTTTTTCAAAAGTTAACAAACAATATTTGTCAGTTTTGCTTCTGAGGATATATATATTTGAATGCCCTTTAAATGAATTAATGGCAGGCACCCAGACAGGCATGCACCAGGCCCGAACCCACAAGAACGGGCAGGAACCAACAGGGTGGACAGGCAGCAGGCGGCCTAAGGAAGAGAAAGGCCAAGCAACAGGCAAACCAAGGCGGACACCCAACCAGGCACCAACCAGGCCCGACCAGGCAGAAGGACGCAGGGCAGGACGGCTGGAGGCCCAGAGGCCAGAGGATCGAACCAGGCCAGACCCTGCCCAAAAAGGAAAAGCCCACTACAGCAGACGCGTGCACAGGGGGACGCGGAAGCCCACAGCACCCGACCAGCCCCGGTACACCCCCAGCAGGGGAGAACAGGGAGCCAAGACCGCAGGCCAGAAAGCGTACAGCACCTGGAAACCCTAGGCAGTGACCCATCCAGACACTAACCAGGCCTGACGCCGCTGAACTTCGGAGGACACACGAGAACAGAAGCGTTCAGGGTGGCATGGCCCTGGACACAGCAGCAGAGCACAGTACAGGGAAGAAAGAAACCGCTATGCGGAACTGACCAGGGGGACAGGCCTACACCACCACACAGAGACCGTCCCCCAACTCCCCCGCCCAGACGCCATCCAGCAACAAGCGCCGAGCAAGCGGAAAGCCAGGAGGTCCAGAAACCCACAACCTGTGGAGGAAGCCCCATAAGGATCCCCCCCCCTGCAATACTGGGAAACAAGGCAGAGACACAGCGCAAAAAGCCACGCAAAGCCCCAACCCAGCACACAGGGACAGGGAGTGCCACAAGCCAGCACAGAAAGGCCCCAACAGGACCCAACAGGACCCAACCGGCACAGGGGTAGACCCGAGGACGCCCAGCAACAAACACAAGGAGCCAACAAAGTAAAGAAAAGTGGATCCGCTACGCGGTACTCACCACAGGGGCAGGAAGAGCGCACCACAAGCTCTTTGCCCCCAAGAGCCAGCCCAGGCGCCCTCCAGGACACCAGCGCCGGGCGGAGGAGAAGACCGCATCAACCGGCCACCGAGGCCCCATCATGGCCCGCCCCTGCACAGACACCACGAACAGCAGGGGCGCCAGGGAGGAAAGAAGGCCAGCAGGACTCCAGAAGCCAGGCAGGGAGCCCAGGAGCACCGCCAAGCGCAGCCCCCGGACCCGCCAAACAGCCGCATCTGCGCGTCTTCCAGTCCGGCCAAGCCATAGGAAGGCGCGTGCTGTAACCCGGAAGAAAACCGGAGGAACGGCGCCCCAGCCGCAAAGGGCCGGGCGCCCATCAACACGACTCCCAGCAAGCCCAGCAGGCCAGGAGAATGCGGAACAGGACGTCGAGGACAGCCCAGCAGCCCGACGAGACATCCAGGGAAGAAAAGCAGGTAAGACAGCAAACACGTCCCATTCTGTCGGAAGACAGAAAAAGAACAGGCTGCATGCTGGGCTGGTACCGCTTATGTACTCCCAGTGGGAGGGAGTGGGTTAGGTATCCCAGCATGCTCCTGTTCTTTTTTTCTGTCGCGGAGATGGTCATCTCCACTATGTTCAGGAATGGGACGAGGACAGGAGGGACCTGGGGGTAATTCCCTTGATTTTCTTCTTTTGTACCACTGCAAACAGGTTAAGTTTAGTTTTTTTTTCAATTTTATGGTTTTGGTTGACTACAGTTAATGTGAGTATCTTGCTTCTTCTCTTTTGGGCTCCTTGTTGGCTCTACTTATAATCCATTTATGTTCCTGGTTGTTTCCATTAATTTTCTCCACCCTGATTCACTCTTTCAGATTGAATTAGCCAGTGGGTCTCACTATCTGTTTTTTCCAGCCCATGGCGTAGAGAGCTAGCCCTTGTAAGTGTTTTCTCCCCTTCTTTTGTGCACTTTTATTGATTATATTTTGCATATACAAGGCTTGATTTTCCTTAATTCATTTATAAACTTTCTTTTTTACAACCGTTGCTCGACTAACACCTCCTGTTCTGATGATGATCCCGCAGTAACCCAGAGGTCGAAATGCCACCTTGATTTACTCTATCTCTTGTTTGAGACCTATTTTGATCCCTCAGTATGAAATATTGATGCCAGTTACCTGCATATTTGATTTAGGTCCCCATTTTTTTCTGCTGAGCCGGTGGTCTCAATTGACCACCTCCCATATTGATTTAACCCACTATCCTTTTTTTCCAACCCACTGTTTGGAGACTTGGCCCCCTACCAGGGCTCGTCTCACACCTCATGTCCTGATGATGACCTCACATTAATCTTGAGGTCGAAAAAACAATACAAGATACATAGACTCTTTTGACCCCCATATTTTCGATACTTTCTAGAGTAAAAAATCGTGTCTTTTTGTGTATCACTTATTCACTTTTTCTGCACTGTGTGATCAATATCTGAACGCACTTTAAACAAGCAAAAAGAAAAATTGTCAAGAAAATAAATGTATTGAATACTTTTTCCTTTGGCTTGTCTTTTTCTCTGCAATTTATTTTAATATTGGAGGTTGTTTAACGGATTATGTTTCAATTTGGATGGATTATACATCCCCTTACGAAATTCTATCATTTAAAATAAGACAACAGCGAACCAGTGTTTTTTTATAATTTATATTAAAAACTGCACCTGGCTCATATCTAGCATATATGGCTTTACCTTTGTTTGCTTTGACTACAAGCATAACTAACTGTCTGTGGGCCCCAGGTTTATTTTGCTTAGGAGTTTATTTAGCGGTGGGGCACCGCTTCTCGTCGGGCAACTCCTTTCCCTGGGTTTTTTCATGTAAAGTTGGGTGTATTGTGATGCATGAAATATCCTAGTTTGGCCTGCTAAATCGAAGGAAGTTCTCAAGAGCATCCCGTTTTCTTTTTTTTGTAGTTGTTCAAATTGCTTTGTCACCAACCTGTTCTCTCTTTTTAGTGGTCTGGACCTCGTTCCTAGTGCTTGAGTTTCTGTTGCAAGTCCCAGAAGGTACGGTTCCTTTTTCCAAGCCAATGGAATATGAAATACCAGCATATGTAAAGCGCGCAGTTACCTCCGGAGAGGTGTCCCGGCGATGGGGGCCCTCGGGAAGATTAAGCGAGCTATTGCCCAGAGTCACATGGTGCTGGGCTAACCTGCCGCCGGCACCGGGGATCGAACCGTGAACTCCGAGGTCAGGCACCCTGGCCGCTGCGCCACACCTCTTTCACATGAATATTTGGATGTTTAGCTAAAGGTATAATGCAGGTTTTGTCGGCTAGTTGGTTTCTGACAGACTTCAATCATTTCAGCCTGTATTTTATGGGTGATATTTGGTTCTATCAAAGCTAGAGCTGTGGCCAGCATACGATTCCAGTGCAATGATGGGTAACCTCAAAAGGGTGGAAAGCCAGGCCGTCTCCGAGATCCAAGCTCACGACGTTCCAGTCAACACACATTTTCTGGGACGACCGTTCAACTAACTGGGGCATCCTTTACCAAGGCAAAGCACACCTGCAACATTGCTTAACACCTCTCACTCCTTTTGCACTGCTGACGACATTAAAAATATTCCTTATTCCATCATTTGATATATAAGCTACTGTGAAGATAACATTAAAATAGGTAATGGGATAAGAAGGAATGAATTACTTTTATTCGCATAGTATACCTTGTTAGCATATTATTTTTGAAAATGTTTGTTTTTTTCTTTTCTTTTTTTCTTAAGATGACCTTAAGTGGAAATGTTTATTTGTGACATTTTATTCTCTACAGTATGTGCTATTTTAGATCTGGCTCTGTTGCACACTGCTGCTGGATGTGGTAAAATGTCACATTCTTGCTGTATTCTGTCACAGGATGCTCTCAGCACAGTGCCAAGGTGAAGGGGCCTTTCTGCTGTGCTGAATGAGGAAATCACATTAAATAAGTAGGTTGATGGGCATGTTGAGAATCTAGTGAATGCACAGCAATTGCTCTCCTAACCCCTATTGTGAGAGGCTTGTGGGGATCCTATTTGGGAACTCAATACCTGTAAGTCTCACATGGTTCAACAGAATGAAGCTGACTTGAAAAGTATAATCGGGTTGGAGCATAATGATTCTGTAATTATTTCTGCTGTGTTCTGTTCTCATATGTGCAGCGTGCATAAATATAGAAATAGCAATCACATTATTTCCAGGCTGTTTCACATTTGTAGTCCAAATGCCTCTGTACTAGTTTATTGGGCAACTTCAGTTCAAACTTCTTCTACCTTTTTTTAAGCATAGTTCACCTCATCTGCAACTGAAAGAAATCATGTCTAGTGTCCCACATGTTGATTTAATATGCAAAAGTATTTGATTAAGTGCAATGAAAATTCTGATTCAGAAAAAACACAGAATACATTTATAAATGTAACCAAAATTACATTTATGCAATCACCTCAGAGTTACAGGTAGAGCGGTCGCTTCTTTCTCTAAGGTTATGTGCTGGGTGAGGCAGTTGTCCGACAAGGGATATAGGCCTGAAAGAAAGCAAGTTTTAGGTCCTCTCGACATATAATCCCCACTAGGAATGGTCTATGGTTTCCAGACACAAAATTAGCAGTGCCAATAACACTGGACTCAGTTTTACCTGGAGCAGATCTGCACCTGGTCAGGCTAAAGATGGGAAGAATGAGTGCCTGAGGGCAGAGGCCCAGCTCGGCCCTACCCAGGTCCTCCAGCATCCCTGGGGGAAGAAAATGCTCCTACCAGAGAGATAACAGCCTCCTCAACCTCAGACCAGATGCCCCCTGCTCCTGTCCAACACCCCCAATTCACACTCCCCTCGCTTAGATATTTACCACCTGCTTGCAGCAGGGAGCAGGTGGGAGATTTGAATATTAAACACCATGGAATCAAGGGAAATCTGTGTTAAAGGACACGAAAGTTCTAGGTCTGTCATGTTATTTCACGTTCCGGGAGTTTAACAAGTAATCCCCATTAATTCAAGGGAACATACCATCTGGAATCATTAGTGCTGGCTCCAGTATCTCCCCATGGAGTTTAAGGGGCCATGGGCCAAGGGGCCTTGGTGGCAATTAAGCAGGCTATTGAGCAAAGCAGTAGTCATTGAAAATTGTGATTACAGAAGAGTCAAGCCAACCATACTCAACAGCAACAGCAATTACAATTTCGGGCATTAGACCACCAGCTCCAAAGGGAGCATACGTCCTGTAAAGGTAAAAATATTTGCATGAGCACACCCTTTAAGTCACAGCAATAACTAAAGAACAACCAAAATAACGTCTGAAAGTAAAAAAACTCCTTTGCATGTTGTAAGAAATTGGGTTATTAGTTGTGCAGAATGTGAAGCCTGTGCAAGTAAAAGGCCCACAATTGTCTCTTTACCTGGAACTACTTGCCTCATTGCAGCACTTGACTCTCTCAGGGTAGCGAAGCAGAGCAGTCCAAGGCCTACTCAAGGGAGGTGGTGTGGGCTAGTAATCTGCATTCCCTGGCACACAACAGCACTTAATAAATCATTGCCCAGTCTAAGTACTTTTTTATCTGAAAAAAGAAAGAACATTTATTGCACCAACACTATGAAATACTATGCATTAATTTACAAATATATACATTAGACAGATGGCAATACCTTTGGTGACATTCTTAAATCACATTTGACCCCTAATGGGGCATGACCCTATAATCAAACTATCCTCCCCCACAACTTATACCAAATGCTAGATCACAATATAAGGGGGTGTCATTTTAAATAAAGCAGGCCTATTGGCTTTGTTTAGGGGTCACCAAATCATTATATAAGGCATGCCTATTGGCTTTGTGAAGAAATCAACACATAAAAATATAAGGCAGGCCTGTTGACTTCCTGGTAATCTTGAACGGCACCCAGGGTGGCAGTGGAGTCAAGGCCTTCCCCAACTGGTTCACCAGGGGAATCAGGTGGCTTATCTATAGACAGTAGCGGCCCGTGGTGGCAGTGCTGCCGGGCGGTGACGCGGGGCGGGGGAGAGGCAGGGTGGGGGGTAGTGAACTCCGGAATACGGCCCCACAGAGGTAAGTAAACAAACAAATAAATAAAACAAATTTTGTTGTGCACGCTGCATCGCCAAATGCGATGCAGCGCGTGCAACGAAATTCGTTTTATTTATTTGTTTGTTTACTTACCTCTGTGCGGCTATATTCCGGAGTCCATGATTCTGGGGTCATCACTGTCCAGATCTAGGGTCTTGCTCCATATTTCTTCCTTGTGCGGGGGTTTCTAAGTGTGGGTGGAATGTTCTAGATTCCAGACACCATTGACCAATCCTAGGATGCCACATCATTCCTTCACTCATGTCCCATTCCTCCTGCACAGCATTCTGGGACAATACATTATGGCAGAACACTTCCCCAGGTCAGCGTTTCCTACGCCCAACCAGATGTGCTATTATAATGGACAAACCCTCCCTTGTGGTTACTCCAAACTGGTTCTGGGGCAGCTTCTCCTCTCACTGGTTTTGGAGCCAAGTTGGCTAGAGGGACAAAGGAGGGGGGACTGGTGTCAGGTTCATCTGCTTGTGGCAGGGTATGCCTCTTTGAAGTGTAACTAATCCTTGGGAACAACCCCCTGTCCAAACTGTCAAGGGAAGGCCATAACCACCCACACCCAAAGCCTTTTATCCTTCGTCTAGGAGCAATCAACATCTCACCATAGGAAAGCATCCAACTGCCAGGTGACAGTTGGAAAGCACAGAAAGGCCTCAGAGGTTTTAGGCAGAAAATGGTCACTTGTTGTTGGTATCTGCTGCTTCATAATTAGACACAATTTGATGTTATTATTAAATTGGATTTTGATTAACTTTAGAAATGATTCTTTGAATTTTATCTCTCGTAGCGACCAATCCAAATTTAGCATTTATGTAATATAACTTTGTAGCCCAGTGTTTCCAAATGGAAGCAGCCAGCCTTGCTACAGTGAAGATAGCTTTTGGAGATATTTCAATGTAAGGACTTGTTCAACATTAACGTTTACATGATCTACTTTCAAATACCAAGTACACTGCCTTCATGGGCAGTAAGAGCGATAAGGAGTTAGAGATGACATTATTATTTAAAAAGAATATTTAGGACTGTCAAAGGGGTTATTTTGACAGGTCAAATTTGCAGTCTAAAACTGCCACAGGCATGTTTTCAGTGTGCAGCTACTAAACTGCACTTGATGGTAGTCTCTCACATGCAGCCCTTACACATGTCTACATGCGTGTGTATGCGTGTTCACATGTAACCTGCTTAGTGTTCCTTACCCTAGCTGCAACCAGCAGCCTTATCTCAAAAGGCAGATACTGACAGTAAACATGCTCAGTCAAATTAGCATGAAATTATCATGAGCAAGGCTCAGGAAGTGAGACTCACCCACAGTAAAAGTCCAATAACTGGGTGATCATAGCAAGAAATCCTGGCACACTAAATGGACAGAACTCATTTGAATTGATCTTTACACCTAAAAATCCTTAGTTTGAGAAAAACATATTTTTCAAACTAACCATGAAAAAACACCATTGAAGCCCTTCAAAATGAAAACAAATTGGCTAAGGCAATAGGTCTCATCTGTGAGAAAAGGCATTCTCAAATGGCCGCCATGTGTGTGCGCATGCATTAGGAGTGGGGACAGATAGAGAGTAGTGTGGTAAGACCAAGGTGGGAAATGAGGTGGGGAGGAGGTATCACAAAGAGAGTGAGAAAGAAGGAGAGAAAATAGTCCCACAAGATGCTAGCCGTAAAATGTTGCAACTCATCCAGTAAATACACGTTGAGGCCAAAATGCTCCTTGGGCAGGACAAGGACAATTATAGGGAACAAAGCCATGAAATCAGGAGCAGTTAACTGAGACAGACAAGAAAGCTATTGACCCATGAGAAAGGGGCAAACGCACAGGCCACTCAAAGAATATATTGGATATAATAAATCTATTCCCCACAGAGAGTAGGCAAGAACTAAAAAGGGACAATGAATGCAGAAACCTGTATGATGAAAATATTTTATTATGAGTAGTGCGCACTAAAATGCAATGGATGCGATGGAAGACACAAATGAACATGCAAAGAATGAGGCACACAAATCAAGAGAGTATGATAAATTCACGTGCTGAATTGTCAGCACTGGCAATTAAGCAAAATACTAAATTGCACTGCCCGCATGTACCAACAGCATGCCCAACCCACAACAAGGCACTCTTATGAAATGTCAGGCTTTAGAGCATGTGGATAATCAGCATGCCAGAAGATCTATGCATCCTCGACATACAGCTCCAACACACCAACACCAGCAGCCTAAAGTATGCAAACTACCTCATCTAGGGAACTAATGAGAATATTGTCCCATTTGATGACACATTACATTTCATATTGGATCTGGAACATGGTCCCAGCAACATGTGGCTGGTGGAACATGATGAGCCCCATTGAGGTTCTTGGACATCTTGGGCTTAGAGGTGGACAACAGTATGATGATATTGTGCTCAAGCTGTGCAGGTCACGCTATGAAGTGGATGTGATACGTGGAAGATGGTAACCATAACAGCATCATTGAAGTCTGTTATGGATGGTGCAGTTCTCTGGCTATGACTTGCCTTCTAACATCACAGTTCCATCATCCTCCATTACCAAAGAGATCAAGGCACCAAAACAAATGCAAAGTTTATTCTGGATGTTCAACTCACTAGTGATGCACACACTAAGACGATTTGAATATTTTCCCTCTCTATAGTGTAACACCAGGTAAATGACACTACCAGAAACCTTACTGAGAAATGTTTTGCTCCCCTTTTGGCACCAATTCGATGCATGGTGTTAACGTGACACTCTTTACTGACTTATGGAAATCTCCCTTATACTCCATTTCCTCAGGTGAGTGCTCTGTTGGCCGGGGAATGCTGTCGTCTCTGCAAAGTACACAAAGGAAGTGACACTACCACCCTACAAACGTTTGGTACATTCACCTCTATTCTACACCCCCAAGCTAATAGACACACATCTATCACTTGAGCAAATGCTTATGTTTTTGATCTGTGTGAGTTTTTTCAATTCTGGCAATTAGTTTCCTCGAGAGTGGAAGCCTGAACATTTTCCTGTTTCATTTTGTTAGTGGTAGTTTGTGATAAAGTCCCAAGGCCATCATCCAGACTCTCTTTTGAGAGGAAATGTTTTCTTTAGTGTTTAATAAAGGTCACAAACAACCTGCAAATGGTTTCCCTTATGACTATTTCAAGATCCCTCCTGTTTAAGCTGCAACAGTGGAGTAGTTGTCTCAGGCCTTGTTCTATGGGTGTTTGAGTGTGCAGACACTTGGTGGTCACTGCTTGTGAAGTTGATGTCACTGGTGAAAACCTCATGTTGTAATGTCTGTAGAGTAGAATGCATATATGTAATAGAATAGAATGTTGTGAGGTCAAGGGATGCTGGTATTCTAGGAGTGTCAGTTGTCTCTGGGCCCCTTGTCGATTGGATGTCACTTAATGGACTTAATAAATACTGCCAATATCTTTATGTCTCCTACGATATTTTCACCACACCTCATTGACTGCCATTACCATTAGCTGCATCCCAAAGGCTGCGTGTTATAAAGTCACTGGTTGCACTTCCAGTAGAGGCACTCTTATTGTACTGTATTGTATTGTTTTGCGTTATTTTTGATTTGTGCATTATTTGTAACACACAGTATGTGCCAGAGGCCTAGTTTCTAGGTGCAGTGTACAATAACATGCACAGAGAAATAAGGAAGCAGAGGTGACTATTAGTCTGCGGTAATAGGGATGGAGATAATACTTTGAGTTATAATGTGATAGAGAGGCACATCATAGCACCCAAAAGGGAGAAAATACAATCTTGAAGAGTAGGCATAGAGTGAGTAAAATGAGTAACTAGGCTACTAGGCGAGGGGCGAAATGAGTAAATGTGAGAAAAGGGTGCAGTATTTAACTGACAGGGCAAGGGGAAAGAGGACAATGTCCAGAAAGGAGGGTCCTGGGAATCTACTCTTGTCACTATTACACTTGAAGATCCACAGATCTTGGAGGTGTGTGCAGTTCTTAGAGTGCTTCTGTGGGCTGGGATTCAGTACCATTGTGATCTTTTAGCATGCATGCTGCAGGTTTCCTTAACTCTTGAATAAGCTGGGTTACAGCTCTGGGTTGCAATGGCTGTGGTTGAAAGGCGAGATGTAGTTAAAATTTAATGAATTGATTCTGAAAAGTCTGCTTCTGCACTCTCTGATTGTGCGCAGGACTCGTATGGTGATGTTTTGGGATTCCATTCAGATGTGGCACCCTCTGTGTAATATGGCCCTCAGACTATGTCCTCTCAAGCAGGGTTTCACTCTTTGAGAGGGTTCTCCAAGCACTCATAAAATTACTAGGGTTGAGGTTGTGGTAGCAACAGTTCTTTATTAGATCCCAATGTTCCAGTTTCGCCCTTGAACTTGCCACTTGCCAACACATGTTTCGTCTTATGCCGTATCTATCACAGCAGACTTCATCAGGGCTCGTTTTATATAGATGCAGTAGAATTATTTTGCAGGAATAGGCGAGTCAATCTAAGATGTCAAAACAAAGTATTGTCTCATACTGCCCCCTTGACTGGTGTGGAGTCTGGGGCTGTATGAGGCATAGGGTCAAAGTCTGTCAGACGGTGGTCCCGCGTGGCATCGGGTATCTTGGCGTGGCTGTGCTTGAAAGGCGAGATGGAGTTAAAATTAAATGAACTGGTCCTGAAAAGTCTGATTGTGTACTCCCTGAGTGTGTGCAGGACTCGTATGGTGATGTTTTGGGATTCCATTCAGATGTGGCACCCTCGGTGTACTATGGTTCTCAGACTAAGTCCTCTCAGGCAGGGTTTCACTCTTTCACTGGAATGGAGAAAACAAGTGATTTGAAAGAGGTAAAATGCTTGTTCTTGGAGCTACCATCTTCCCTTGGCATAGTGCTTCATCATGGGTCATGGTGCCGAAGCATTCACTGTTGAAAATGAGGAACCCCAGCTGTTTGCAAGAGTCAGGTCTTGCATTGGAGTTAGTATGGTAAGCTTGAGGTAGGTGGTCATTAGTATTGGAATGTATGTGCCATGAAACATAGGGCTAGTTTTACTGGTATCCTTTTTCTTGACATCACAGTGTGCCTCATAAAAACTGGTTCCATGTGCACCATTTTCTGCCTGACCTTTAACTTGTCTCCACGTGTCTCATGCTAGCCCTTGTATCTTCTGTACCATAAGGCTTCTGTTACCTGAGTCCTTGGAAATTTGGCTGTACATATGCACTATGACCAAGTTTGCGCGTGTGTGTGTCAGACTCAAAGGACTTGTGAAATTTCTAGATAATTTCCCAGCTCACCTTCTTGGCCAAAGTAGTGGAAGTGATGATTACACTGCAGCTTCAAGCCTTCTGTGCAGAAAGGAATATTCATTATCCCCAAAAAATCATATTTTGGACCGGCAAGAGTACAGAGTTTGTGGTGCTTAATGACCTGGACAATTTCAGAATGGAGGGGCTGATGGGAGTGTTGCAGGGCGGATCATCCTAGATCTATCGACATCCTTCAACATCATAGATCATTTCCGCCTAATTGGTTATCTTGGAGTGTTTGCAATCAAGGCACTACTCAGAACTGGTTTTCCTCTTTTTTCATAGTAACAAAGCAAGTTGTCCTTCTCACTCTGTAAATCCTCTTTGAAGAGAGTTCCCCGGTTTATTACTCAAGGCACATCTGATGATTCACTTGTATTTTTTTATTGTCGCTCTGGCAAGGGTTCTCCAATTAAAGCATATGAGGCTTTTTCATGTACACTGACAAGACTTAGCTTCTGATTCAGCTCAATTTAAACAAGGACACAGGAGATTAACCTTTGAAAGCTCTTTCCCAAAGTCGGTCCCCTATTAAAACAAGCATTTTCAATGCAATAGGTCTCGCAATTCCGAGATTTTAAGCTATTGGCATTGTAAATGATAATTACTTTTATTTATGTGTTTTTCAAAGCAACACACATATAAAAGGCATTGTCATTTCTAATGCTAAAAGCTCAAACTCTTGCAAATGCGAGACCACTTTAATGGTGACTGCGCCCCTTTCTTTAGACACTGCTCGCCGTATTCAGGTTACAGTGAGCAGCGTCTATAGAAAGGGGCGTGGCCAACATTAAAGTGAAAGCGCGTATGGGGCGCTTTTACACAAAGTATAAAAGTAGATAAATAAAGAAAGCTTTTGTAACCCGGACGCTAAAGTGAAAGCGGCCGTGCCGTAAATTAAATAATTAAATAAGCGCGGCAGCTATAGTTAAAGTGGACCACGGTGGAAATGAAAAAATACATGACTAATAACAATACAAAAGGTGGCGGTGTGCTGCAACATCGTTGGTGGAATAGGTAAGATCATTAAAGAAAATAGTGCTCACCGAGTAGATAAAGCAGACCGTGTGACAACACAAGTAAATATTCCAGTCATTATAGGAGGTTACAAATGCAGATAAGGCGGTACCAAGGAGTGACTACTAAGCCTATTCACGAATGAAAAGAAACAATTTCGAAAGGACAGTAACAGGAGCCAATTGAAAAGATGGGTGGGAAATGGACCGAGCTTCTATGCCATACCTCAATACGGCATACCTCTCAGAGCAGCACATGCGCTGCCCAGGCTCGATCTAAAAAACATGGATGGCATCCAGCTAAATTAAATTAACCCTTCTGAAGCAGAGGTCTTATTGACACTGAGGGCCTGAACCTTCTGGACTCTTCCTTCTATGAGCACTCGGACTACCCATGCGGAGGTGGCTGAAAATACTGGAATCTTCTTGGTAACCAATTTCTCAATAAAAACAGAGATTAAGTACATAACTAAAAACATTGTTTTACACCTAGGCTGCCTGAGATTTATTTTGCCACTGCTGTATCCCGTACATTGGATTATGATAGTTTATGTTTTTACCGAATCCCCTGTTAATTACAGAAATATTATCTATTTAGCATCTCCCATATTTTATTACTGCACATACATCACTGAGAAACGCACAGTATGGTTACTGCAGGGGCTACTGAAATCATATTTCTCCAGCTCTCACTCAGCTGCATTGGCTACTAGTTTCAAAGCTCATAAGGGCATATTTATAACATAAAAAGTGACACACTGGCGGCGCAAGGGGCTTGTAAATAAGCCCCATAATTTTCAATCAATGTGCATTAAAGTGGTGCATCAGTCCTTTCTCTCGATACTGGTCTCCAAGTTCAGACCTGCATAAATGAAATACCTGTGCCATGCCCTATATGCTTTCTTGTTATTGATTATCAAAACCTACAAGTCCAGCTTAAGAGAAAGTGCCTTTAGAGTGTCTACCGCACGTCTGTGGTATAAGCTTCGTTCTTATCTCAAATGCATGCACTTTCTTGATGTGTGAAGAAAACATCTTAAAAAACAATCGTCTTCCTTGACCAGTGTCTAAATCCTCTCTAAACCCATTTTTTAGTGCACTTCCATCACAGCCTCTTTTTCAGCAGCGGCAAGAAACCATGTGTGTATGTGTGCAATGTAAAAAACTGTTTGATTAGGATTGGAAAGTGTGTGTGTTTGTGTGTGTGTGATGGCTTCTTGGCAATGTGCATACACCAGGACAGGGGGAAATTCAAACTGGGTTAGACTCCAGTAGGTGTATGTGTAAGCATATTACTTGGACAATTAAGCAGGTCCTGGTATATATAGATAGGCAATAATTGTGGAAAATGTTATCTTTTGTTCCTAAAAGTTTCAGTGATACTTCTCATCCGACTCCATGTCAGGAGCCTCCCATTTGGGCTTTATGTGTCTGTGGGCAGAGGAGCTGAGAAGTTAAGACTTAAATTTGAAAAGTGATAACTGTTTAAAACTAATGGATTGATTTAGGGATTTGGCAGACGAGTGAATCCTCCACAAACCTGGCGGATATCCTCTCCACCTTATTACAAGTTCATTATATTCTATCGCATTTGTAATGAGGCGGACAGGATATCCGTCATGTTTGTGATGGAGTAACCATTCTGTCCAATTCTGTATCAGGCACTAAAGCCCCCGTCCCTCTGATTCGGACAGAGGTTAGGATTTCCACTACATTGGTAGAGGGCTGGCTGGCGTACTTAAAGAAACCTGTCCTCCTGAAAAGGATATCTTCGCTGGCAAGGGACTTTCTGCCAAAGCAACTTTTTCCCAAGGCAGGTGTTTGTTTCCTGTAAACAAAAACAAACTAATGACCCTCACGCAAAAGGAGATTTAACAATGTTCATGGGGGCCATTAAGAATTTTTTGTGCCTTTCTCCAGCATCCATCATTCAGAGTGCTGGTCATCCTGCTCTAAATAGGTCGGAATGACTTTTTTTGTGGCCCAGGGGACCTGAGGCGGATGGTCCACTAGGGCAAGGGTTACTACAAGCGCAGCCAGCTAAGGCACCATCAGGCCCAGACCTTGCTGGGAACAATCATCCCTCTCATGATAGGAAGCAGAGCCTCTGTCCATGTAACAGTAGCAGCACAGGCTTTTGATTTCAATGCAGATGAGGTTTAATATGATTCTTGATCAGACTGGGTGCTTGTGGTCTTTGTGCTCCAGATGAATGGCTCCTGTGACCGAAAGTAGTCATGTCTTTACCTTGGAAGGCTAGAGGACTCAATTTCAGGGACAAACAGTAGAGCTGCACTCAACCCTAAATGAAGTCCACAACCAATTCAGCAGTAGATGCCAGCACCCATATGCTTAGAGCGGCGTTCTTTGTTGGAGATCCTCCATAATTGGGTTTGCAAACTAATTCAGTCAATAACAGAGATATGGCCTTCCCGGGTGGATGTTTGAGGCAGTCACAGTAGGAATAGTATGAACACATTCCAAGAGTGGTGCAACAATGAGAACTCATTTGAGAACCACAGTGAACTAAGAGCCACACTGGCAACATGAAATAAGAACAGTGGTTGAAGACATGGACTTTGTGATCTCCTCCCACGACTATTGTGAGCACTAGCGACAGTGGCAAAGAAATTAGCTCTTGTTCAGGAACATATTTAGAGAGGTGTAGGAGGTAATTCTGCAGCTTCATATTTCAACTTGGTCTGATTAGGTAGCAGCCATGGTTGCCCAGTCTTGGAAGGAGCTGGAACTTTTGGCTGCTAACTTCAGTTCAGGCAATCAGCTGCATTTTTTGACATATGGCTTCCTTCATGTATTTAAAAATTGAACGACATCCCTAGCTGGGGCGATGCCTTATGCATGTTTATTCTTGTGTGTGATTGAAAATATTCTTTATTACTTGAGAATATACATAGAATTATAGATGGATTACTGTCAATAACAGATATGATTTTCACCAAGGGGTTCTCTCTGACATCAAACAGACAACGAGAAACAAAAGTTTAGCTTGAGTTGTCTATAATGTCACTCATAACCCAGAGGTGATAAACTTCTCCTTAATTCACAGTTATACATCTTTAATTTTATCTTATGTATTGCCCCCTGATTTCATTTCCCACTGCTGTCATCAGCTATTCAGGTGTAGAGCAGTCATGGGGAAGACATTCATAACATAGCTTCCCCTGAACACGCCCCTATACCATATTAAACCATCCTGCCGGTCACCCAACCGTATAGCCCTCTGAACATCCCTCCGCTCCACCATCCACATTTTAAAAACAGCATTTCTCATACTGCATTCTTCCACACCACCCTAAGCACCAACTTACTCTTCCTTTCCCAGATGTTAAAAACACAGCTGGTGTCCTGGCAATCTGCATTTACGCTATGCCACCCCCACCATGCACATTGTTATCGTCAATTATCTCATTTCAGATGTTGTATTGATGTTATCAATGGTGTAATAGAACATGTAATGAGTGATGCGATATCGTAGGTAATTAGCAATCTATGGCACGGACACAAGTTATACTTACTTTAGGGTACAAGTTATAGTTACTTGAGATAGCTATAACTGTTGAATTTCAGTGATTTTGTTACTTTAATATGGTATGTTTTAACTTATATTTCCACCTAACTATAATGCCCTTGTAACCTTTGCGGTTTTCAGTGAATTTCTACAGTTTTTTATAATGAAAAGTAACATATTATTACAATTCCTAACTATAACGTCACTTTAAATGTTATTTTTTTCAGTGAATTTTTATGTTTTTTTAATGCAAAGTCTGATGTTGATCACCATGAGCAGCATGGGGTGGGGTGCTTTAGGCCATGCACATCTTGGGGTGGCCAATGGGCCTGGCCTGCAGCCTGGCCCTGCCCTCATTATCTGCAAGTACCCAAACCACGTTGCCACATATGGCTGACTATGTCATGTAACAATCAAGAGTGTGTCATTTTAAGTAAGGCAGACCTACTGGCTTTCTCAAAAGGTAAAAATACAAAAAGCGGTGAGTATGACCTCTTGATAAAGCCAATAGTACCACCACTTTTTATATTTTGACTCTTTGACAAAGCTAGTAGTGCGCAGCAGCAGAGGTATGGGTGTGAGGCCTGGCCTCTTTGACAAAGCCAGTGGTGTGCTGCAATAAAGGATTGGTGCATGCCCTGGCCACGCCCAACCCACCACTGGAGTGTTGGGCATCACATGCGATGGGATAGGGTGTGGCCAGGCCTTACCCCTAACCCCACCTCACGCACGATGGGTTGGGCACCCTTGAGGGGTTCGGTGAGGGGTCTGGCCGCAGGTGAGCCATGCACACCTTGCATAGTGATAGACATCCTACTTTACGATTAAAAAAAATTGGGGCATGGCTAAGCAGGCCAAGATGGCCCGTCTGAGCTTCTGAACCCCCCACAGAGGAGTCCTGATATGCACAGCCTAAAGGGAGCCCGAGGGTCGGTGGATTTAATGATGATAACAGTGTGGAAAAGATGTGACTTTTCATGAATACTTACCTATCGGGGAGAGTGTTAGAGGCATCTGAGTCTTCAGAACAGAGTGATGAATGCTGCATATGTTTTATACCACTGTGGCAGCTGTAATGTCGATAAAATCAGTGCAGCTTTTCTTTTATCATCATGCAGTAAACCTACCAATGAAAATAAGGTACTGTAAATTTAAATGAACCCAGAATGCTGTGTGTTTAAATTTGTTTGAAGCATTGAGAAAGGCGATCTTTTCATGAAATGCATCTGCTGCAATAATAAACACATTAAGGACCTTGTGAATGCCTAGAAGGAACTTCTTTGAGCCGTAATATATATATATAATATACCCCCCATTAAAAGATGGACCAACTTAGCAATTCAACTTAACGCATTAACGACAGAGTTCGGCCTTAGGGCAGTTAATGGCAGAACCCCTTCGGACATCCAGGGGGCGAATACCTTCAACAGAGTCAGCGGTCCCTCACGCATTGACTATATTTTAGTCGATGTGAAACTGTGGGACAAGACGACCGACATGTTTGTGGGCACCACAACTGACAGTGATCACAACCCTCTATGCATGACAATGAAGAACCCGTGGGTTCCACTTCTCCACCCTCAGTTCAGTCGGGCTTCAAATTTTATCACTAATATCGTCCCCTCCAATTGCAAAAGGCACCTAAAGTGGCAAAAGGTCTCTTTGCAAGATTCAAACTTAGCAGCTATCCACAAGACTTTATCCAAGAAAACAGCAGAGCTTCAGGCCGCAGTTGCGGATACAGCCGAGCGGGAAGTAGTCCCTGCTATCCATTCCCACACTGTAGATTTATTGAGCTCTTACTTTCAAGCACCTTGTAGGCACAATAATTTGCGTGTTCCCCAAAAAAAACAGCACCCATGGTACACCAAGAATTGCAAGCTCAAAAGACAGGCTCTGACTTTAGCAATCAGAACTAAAAACTGCCCCATGGTTAAAGCGGCCAGGAAGGAATACAAGGTTGCTTTGCATAAAGCAAAGATTGAGTGGGATGAACTGCACTGGCAGGAACTGAAGAATGTGAGTCTTGGGAAGAATAGGAACCAATTTTGGTCATTAATGAGCCGGGGCAATAACAGGGATTTAGATACCCTGCCCAACCATATCACCAGCCGCGAATGGTATAACCACTTTTTGAAGCTATATTCCACTTCAGAGGACGGATGTCTGGAGGAGCCTGCGGCTCCACAGACGTCTCTCCAGTAGGGAATGATAGTGATCCCTTTTCGTTGATCGAAATAGAGGCAGCAATCAAGAAACTAGTCCCTGCCAAAGCTCCTGGATCAGACGTATTGCCAGGAGATCTATTCCTGTCTGACCCCAGTAGCTGGTCGCATTATTTTCAGCTATTGTTCAACGCCATAGTTGCAGGTTGCCCAGTCCCAGAATCCTGGAAGGGCGCTGAAGTGGTCCCTATTTATAAAAAAGGTGATAGGGAAGACCCCTCGAATTACAGGCCCATAAGTCTGATTGATGTAATGCAAAAGGTGTTAGGCAGGGTCCTCTTACAGAGAATTCAATCATGGTCCGAAGAGGAGGATGTCCTCTCTCAATACCAGGCTGGCTTCAGGGCCAGTACTGGGACAATCGACCAGGTATTTAGGCTAATGCTTATATACTGGAAAGTCGTGCTAATTGGAAAGGGCAGCCTTTACCTTGCATTTATAGACTTGAAGACTGCATTCGATCTGGTACCTAGGACCAGATTGTGGCAGATCCTTATAGATATGGGCATCCCACCCCTAATCCTCAACCTATTGATTCGCCTGCATGAGGGAAACTACGCCCAGGTGAGATGGGGAGCCCAAGGTCAGCTGACAGAGCGGATCCCCATTGGCAAGGGAGTGTGCCAGGGTTGCGTCATGGCCTCCACAATGTTCTCTTTATATGTGAACGGGGTGGTGAGGCTTCTCCAAGAAGACCCAGCTGGCGCCCTAATCCTGGCAGGCGATAAAGTCCCGACACTTCTGTTCACTGACGACACCTTGTTGGTGTTGAAGACCCCAGCTGGGCTACAAAAATTAATGAACAGATATCAATCTTTCTGTGACTCCCGGGGCTTAGTCATTAATACCACAAAAACAAAGCTCATGGTTTTTAACCCCCACAAATATTTTAGGAATAACCTAACACTGAATGGTACCCCCCTGGAGAGAGTCGGTACCTTTGAATACCTTGGCATTCGACTCTCTGACAAAATGCTTTGGAGGCCCCATTTAGCTAAAATGCTTTTGAATCATAAACGCGTGGCAGGGGCACTAACCAAAGAACATCACTCCTCGTATAGCAGGCCAGTTGCCCCGGCCCTCGTAGTTTATGACGCAAAAGCAGTTAGCTCTGCTCTTTACGGAGCCGAGCTATGGGGGTTCAAGAATGTAGACGAAATCAGTCAGTCTGAGCAAAAGTTTCTGAGGGATCTGGTGATGCTTCCCCGTAACACCCCACTAATACCTCTTATGCACGATATGGGCAGGCGCCCTTTCAGTGACATTGCTAAGCTTCACCCATTGCTCTTTTGGGCTCGCATAAGGTGCACCACAGAGCTCACCAATTATGTAACAGCTCTAACGGAGGTAATGAACTTAGATGTGGACCATAGGGTCAAGTGGATATCATATGTGAGGAAAACCTTTACACTACTTGGCCTTAAAGAATCGTGGGACACCCAAAACCCGCCGAGCAAGGCGGAACTTAAGCGCCAATACTGGGATTGGATTGATAGCCAGGAGCTTAGCAAGCCAAACATGGGGAGACTAACAGACGAATTTCTCATGTTTAAGCAGACTAGAAGTCTAGAGCCATACCTAGATGTGATCCAGGTCCCACGGGACAGGGCTCTGTATACTCAGTTTAGGCTTGGCACGCTCCCTGTCAATGCTCTAACATCTAAGTAGCACTCAGCCGAGAATACAACAGAAAGTTGCCCTTGTTGTGGAGCCGCGATGGAGTGCGTTGCCCATATCATGTTTTCTTGTCCAGCTTACAACAACGCAAGGTCCAAATGGCTGAAACCATTTTGTAGTGACATGGGCACCCGCGACCACCGGGTTGCTCTGCGTATCCTAAAATCCGACCCAAGCGTCTTGTTCGCTTGTGGGGTAGCTAAGTTTCTAAGCCACGCGTGGCTAGTTAGGTATAAAGCCCTACGAGGGGTGACCTAACCATAGGCCTTGTGTGACACCGGAGGCAGTCAAAAAGCTATGTGATGCTGCATTCATTAATTCATAGTTACATCGGGAGGTCATCATAAACCTAGAACTTCTTTTCAGATGGATATAGCACCTGCACTTTATATAAATGTTGCTGTGATGAACTGTGTTCTTTTTTACTATTTTTTTATACTTCCATTTTAACTAATGTGTACATGTTATGGAATGAATTTGTAGAAACTCGCATGTACACTTTTTAGGTAAATGTTTTTAATGATATCTGTTTTATGTATTGTAATATAACAGAACGCCAAAGAAGTTGTGTTAATATATTTTTTTGAGAATTTCTGTACTGAAAGACTCACTACCATCGAACTTATGTTTTTATCTCTGTACATTTGTCGAACAATGCTTTTATAATATATGTTATCAAAATAAAGCTATTGATTGATTGATATATATATATTACTTACTGGCGGTCGCCAGTAGGTAGTTATAGTTAGGACGTAGTTTCCATAGGAAAAGCGTTTTTTGATTTGCCTATATCTTTGGCGCAGTTTGACGAATCTTCGCGAAATTTTCAAAACTAATGGCCCGCTCCGGTCAGCTCCTCTCTTGTAAGTTTCGGGGTGATTCGTCAAGCGGGGGCCGAGGAAAAAGGAGGGTCCCAAAACGTGTTTTCTCCATGTTAATTTCCATAGGAACTTTTGTCGCGGCTACAGCCCGAACTGCTGAACGGAATTACACCAAATTTGGCAAAGAGGTAGCTCTTGGTCCAGAGTGCACCCTTTTCTTTAAATGGTGTAAATCCGTTGAGTAGTTCCTGAGAAATGTAAAAATAAAAAATATTGATATCTGGTGACCGCGGTGGATCCGCGAACCCTCCCGATCACGAGCTTCATTCTGATTGGCTACCAACACTTCAAACCAAGAAGTGTTGGCAGCCATCTTGTGACTCGGTAAAGCAAAAAGGGAACAAAATTATTTAAAAAAAGAAAAGGGGGCAGGGTAGAAACACCCTGACCCCCTAGGCCTCATGGCCTCAAAAAGTATTTTTTTTTTAAAACCGCCGTAAAATAAAAATAAAACGAAGTGCGGTCTCCCACGCTTCTTTTTAATCAGCCCCCGGGTGGGCCAGGTCCCTGGGGCAATCAAATAATATAGTGCGGGCCTGCAGGGGCCCCCGCAGCCCCGGGGACCGCCACCTCCCCGGGGCCATGCTGATTACATGCGGGGGGTATGCAGCCCCCCTGCAGCCCTGGAGACCGCCACCTCCCCAGGGCTTTTTTCCAATATAAAATGTGTGGGGGGGCTCATGCCACCCCCTACGCAGCCCCGGGGACCGCCACCTCCCCGGGGCTCTAATTTTTAAAAAAATATGTGGGGGGGCTCGAGCCCCCCCCACATGGCCCCGGGGACCACCACCTCCCCAGGGCATACATACATTAAGTTCGGGGGTCCGTTGCGGACCCCCGGCCCCAGGGACCACCACCTCCCCGGGGCTTTGCACATGAAGGGAGGGGGGCCATGCGGCCTGCTCCTGGAGCCCTAGATGGCCCTGGGAACCGCCACCCCCCAGGGCCAGCTCCAGCAATGTCCCGGGGTGCCCACCCCCAAGACATTGCAGTTTGCATTGACAGGGCGGGAGGACTGCTCCCACCCTGTCATTGCAAACTTCTGCTTTGCTTCATGGAAGCGAGAGCAGGAGACCTGCTCATGCTTCCATGAAGCAAAGCAGAATTGGTTTTGGACAAGGGGAGCTGCATGTCAGCAGCTCCCCTTGTCCAAAAGCAATGCCGGCTCCCGCAGGATGCGGGAAGCCGGCAGGGACCGCGGGGGCATTGGGGCTCCCCCCGTGGTCCCCATCGTGAGGGCCGGGGATGGGGTCCCCGGGACCAAAAGTGGCCCCGGGAAGGGGTGCCACATGGCCCCCCTCCCGTATAAATAATTTAAAAAATATATATAAACTAGGCCAGGCCCCAGGTGATGGGGTCCCCGGGGCCGAAATCGGCCTTGGGAGTGGGGCGGCGCGGCCTCTTTCACGTTTTTTTTTCTTTCTATAGGGGTCATACCCTGGGGGATGGGGTCCCCAGGCCCCACAACATATTAAGAGAAGGGGGGCTACACCCTTCTAACAATAATAAAAAAAACAGAAGCCGGCATGTAGCCGGAGGCCCCGCCCCCTCCCTGCACCACTGGGCAAACGCGCTTCCTGGCGTGTTCTGGATTGGGGGATTAAGCCCCCTTGAATACTAAGAGTCCTTAGGGGTCAACTAGCCCACCAGGTACCTCCAGTAAGCCCCACACAGTGGGATTGCTGAGAGGTGGTCCGAGACCACTCCCCTTTTTACACCACTCTGCAAACGCGCCTCTTGGCGCACTGCTGGTGGGGCGATGAGGTCCTCTTGTGTCCTGAGGACCTCAGGACTAAAGTGGACTTCATCCCCCGAGCAGCTGTGCACCAGGAGGTGCATTTGCAGAGTGGTGTAAAAAGGGGGCATGGCCTCGGACCACTCTCAGCAATCCAGCTGTGTGGGGCATACTAGAGATAACAGGAGGGCTTGTTGGCCCCCAGGAACCTCAAGAGGCAAGGGGACTTCATCCCCCAACCAAGAGTGAGCCAGGAGGTGCTTTTGCGGAGTGGTGCAGAGAGGGGGCGTGGCCTGTGTCCACCTCTCAGCAATCCCACTATCTGAGGCTTACTGGAGGTGTCAGGTAGGCTAGTTGGCCCCTAAGGATCCCCAGCAGCGAAGGGGACTTCAATCCCATCCAAGAGTGTGCCAGGGAGTACGTTTGCAGAGTGATGGGCAAAGGGGGCGTGGACGGCTATGAGAACTTAGCAATCCTGCTGTGTGGGACTTACTGGAGGTAATAGGAGGGGTAATTGGCCCCCAAGGTTGTCCTTGGAGGCCAACTACTCCTCCTGTTACCTCCAGTAAGTCCCACACAGTGGGATTGCTAAGAGGTCTTCAGAGGCCATGCCCCCCTTTTTCCACCACTCTGCAAACGTGCCTCCTGGCAGACAACGGGATGGGGGATGAAGTCCACTTTACTCCTGTAAGTCCTACGCAGTGGAAATTCTGAGCGCTGGTCGGAGGCCCAGCCCCCTTTCTGCACCACTCTGCAAACGCTACTACTACATTATAGTTAGCATTCAGTATTTAAAAAACCTTAGAAATTCATTGAAAAAACAATAGGTTTCAGGGACGTTATAGTTAGTAATTAGCATATAAAAAACCTTAGAAATTCACTGAAAAAACCATAGTTTTCAGGGACGTTATAGTTAGTAATTAGCATTTAAAAAACCTTTGAAATTCACTGAAAAAATCATAGGTTTGAGGGACGTTATAGTTAGAAATTAGCATTTAAAAAACCTTTGAAATTCACTGAAAAAACCACAGGTTTAAGGGACGTTATAGTTAATTGGACATTTCACTCATACAAAACCAGAGGAATTCGGCAGTTATAGTTAGTTAAGCTAACTATAACTCGCGCCTCGCAATGCACTGCTGATGGCATCACATATTACATCACTCATGACATGGTCAGTGACATCACTGATGACATCACTGATGACATCTCAAATGACATCACTGATGACATCACTGATGACATCATCCAGTGACTAAGTGTTTCTAAAAAGTTTACGAATGTTATATATATACACCAAGGTGTATTGAAGATTGAGTGGGTGTATGAGTGTCTGAATGGATGATTTAGTGGGTGCGTGACTGACTGTATAAGTGAGTGATTAAACTTGTCTTAGTGAATGCTAATCTGTGTGAATGTCTGTATCGGTCTGTCAGTTGGTGTGTAAGTGGCTGCATGGGTTGTGAGTAGCTACATGAGTATCTATATGGGTTAATTATTGGTTGCCTGAGTACCCGTATGGGTGCCTGAGTGTCTGTGTGGGAGGGTGGGGTGTGTGTGACTCCCCGCATGGATGTGTGAGTGGGTGATTCAGTGGGTGTATGGGTTCATGAGTGCATCTGCGAGGGGCTGTATGGGTGAGTGAGTGTGCGTATGGCTGTGTTGGTGAGTGAATGGATGTCTCAGTGGTATATGTGTGAGTAACTGCATATGTGAAAGGCAGTATTTGTGAGTGTTGGAGTATATAACTGACTATATGTGAGAGTGAGTGATTGTGAGAGTGGCTGTATGGATGAGTGTGTGCTTGTGTCAGTGATTGTATAAGAGAGTAAGTATGTGTTAGTATCTGTATGAATAAGTGAGGTGGTGTGTGTATATCTGTATTGGTGAGTAAATGGCAGTGTGATTGAGCCTTTGGATGACTGACTTGGTGTGTGAGTAACTATGGGTGAGTGGTGGTGTGTGAGCATCTGCATGGGTGTATGAGTGCATATATTAGTGGCTGTATTGGTGAGTGACTGCGTGTATGAGTGGCTGTATGGGTGAGTGAGTGGATGTGTGTAGACCTATGAATCAGTGTGTGAGTATGTACTAACTGGTATTGGTGTGTCTATGGTTTCGAGAATGGTAGCCTGTATTTTAGAGTGGGTGTATGAAAGGTTATATTAGGGTGTGAGGAGGTGCATCAGATATTAAGTGGATGATGTCATCAGTGATGTCATTTGAGATGTCATCAGCAGTGCATTGCGGGGGTGCGAGTTATAGTTAGCGCAACTTACTATAACAGCCGAATTCCTCTGGTTTTGTACTAGTGAAATGTCCAACTAACTATAACATCCCTGAAACCTATGGTTTTTTCAGTGAATTTCTAAGGTTTTTTTAAATGTTAATTACTAACTATAATGTCCCTGAAACCTGTGGTTTTTTCAGTGAATATATATATATACACACAGCTATAGATATAGGAATATAAAATGCTTACATTTAAAGATTTTTCTTTTTCTTTAAATGTAAGCAGGTTATTTTTGGCACAATACAAAAATGCATTTACTGAAAATGAAAAGCTGATAATTCTGGAAGAAAAGGTAAGGTTGTATATTTAAAAAAAAAAAAAGCTGATGCTTCGGGACAAAATGGATGCATTTTCTAAATATATCAAGTTGATGCATAAGCAATACTTCATCCTGATTTGGGGATTTGTTCATGTTATGGAAAATTTCTTGGTGATAGAATACGTATTCATGCTCCTATGCGAGTCTAATTCCCAGATGTTGTTATGAGGGGTGTGTGAAGATACAAAGTAGAATTTTTTGCAACCATTATGAAATTATCTAAAAGTCTTCACAAGGTTTTGAAGTTGTTCGGGTTTCTACATGTTAATCAAAACCTGATACATAAAAAGCCTAGCAAAAGATACCCGCAGGCCTCTACGCATCATTCTGAATTCCTACTCTCTCCTGGCTCAAGAAATATTTGTAATGCATTATTGATAAGAACAGTTTATGGGCCTGCAAGTCAACCGAAATTTTATTTTGAGTCATCAATCCTGTTCCTCAGTTTATCTCTCTGTGTGATAGCTTTCAGCCTCATTTGGCGCTGTTGTAACATCCAGAAAAGTGTATGAGTTTGGTGATTTGAGGAAGCTTAATGCAGATGTTGTTCTCCTTATGGCTCCACTTTGGAATTAGTCACCATTCTATGGAAATCTGGGTCCCGTGCCAGTGGAGACTGTTTTATAAATTTGTTAACTTCACTTTAGACTCGCATTTTTAGGTCTCGGTTACAAACTGGGGAGTTATGGTTTCCAATACATTTCTTTTTTTTTATCATTTTTACCACTCCTATTCAAAGATGGCCGAACGGGGATGTGCATGCATCCAACACATCAGCCCTCTTTGTATGTGATTAGTAAAACTAAAATAAAATGCTTTCAGTGATGGCCGCCACAAATTTGTACTCATCCACAGCTGCCATCATTGAACAGGATTTTTAAAATGCTTTTAAGAGTGGCCACAATGGATGTGTGCGCATCTACAGCTGCCATCTTTGAATGCATTTTATTTTATTTTAGAAACTCTGTTTAAAGATAGTCACCACAGAGAATGCATCAGTGGTGCCCATCTACCATTAAAAAAAGCATTGGCAAGCCAAATTGGTTTCACAGCTGTGAACTACTGGTTTTGTCAAGGTTTGTTTCTTTACTTGTGGCTCAGATCTGTGCTCGTGGATACTTTATTGGGACAATCAGTAAAGACAGAAACTGCATTTGCACAGTCTCCTCCCGAAGACACACGAGCTGGCTTCTCAGATCTATCTCTAAACGCTCTTCTCTTGCGCCTGCCCCTTCACCTTCGATGCACGCTGCTCCCTACCTCTGCAATGCCAATGTTAGTATCCGCCATCTTTAAATGAGTTCACAAACTCCCTATCTTCTCAAGCCATCTAACTGTCCATTTCCTGTAGGCGTGTCACCATTCTCTTTTCAGACCCCACACTTTGAAGTCACAAAATTGTTCTTGGCCTCTCATTATCCCTCGAGAAGGCCATTTGCTTCTTTTATCCTACAAATGCTGCCAAAAAAAAGACCTTTTCGTGGGTAATCTATCATCTAGTATTGACCTGAACGAAAGGTATGACATATTGCTCGTATTAGCATAAATTATAATAATGTATTTGTTTTCTTTAGTCAGCTTTACAGATCTATGAACATGTGCTGGGTAACACAAAGTATAGGAATTAATTAATAGCTTAAATGTTTAATCATTGTTGCAACATCCCTGAGTTCTCTTTCTGTAGCGAGATGTATATGTACTAATTGCTGAGTGTATGATGCAATGCTGTCCAACCTATACAATCACAATGCACGTCATGCTTTGTACTGTTGTAAAACTCAAGAAAGATGTTTAAAAAAAAGTTTAACCATCAATACATATGAACATAAACTATATTACAAATTATATAACTTTTGCAAAACAGATGCCTTGCCAACAAAAAAAAAACACCATGTTAAGCTAATAGATAAATAACACTTGCATATTTTTGTATTTTAAGTATTTGAACTTAATTTAACAATCAGTACAGAAGAGCTCCTTCACAGGAAATCCTAAATTAACCATTAGCTTGAGGAAATGTTTGCAGGCGCTCAAACTGCACTGTACAATCCCCACTGGAGCAATCGACGCTGCAGCAGCTGCCGCTGAATACAGTTGCTGGAAATTACTCACCATTTTGGGCTTTCATGTGCTTCCTCATTTACGGGAAGGGTACAATTAGTCATTCCCTATAATTGACGTCAGGGTCGCAGGCCTCAGCTAGCCTGGTTATAAAACATACTGTTTTGCAGAAGGTACTATCGTAATGTATTTTACCTTCATGCCTGTGTTTACATTTTCTGTACATCCCTTGCAAGATCAACCTCGTGCACTTTTTCGAGGGAAAGATCCTTTACCACGCAATTAATACCACGTAGTGCCTTTAGAACTCAGTCAGTACCACGACTGCGACGTTACAGCACATTACTTTAGCACACAAGGCGTTACAACGACTTGCTTTAGGGAACGCGGTGTTGGGATAGTAATTTATACTATTCCTAAGTACAGCGCTTCCCTAAAGCAAGTCGTTGTAACGACTTGAGTACTAAAGGAATGCACAGTAACAACATAGTCATGGTACTGACTGCGTCACCAAGCCATGCGTGGTTTTGGCATGCGTGGTTCAGGAGCGGCCTGTGCAGGTAAGAGCGGTGGGGCAATGGGGCCGGGTTGGGGGGGATTCGACAGACGACCACGAGGGAAAATTATATAAATAATTAATTTTCCCTCGTTGTCGTCTGTTGAAATCCACCGCTCCTGGCATGGTTCCATCATACAACGCTTCTCTGAAGCTGATATGTTTTAGGAATGGAAAACAACCCCATTCCTCGGCTCCTAAGGAAAAATTGGAAAGTAAATAAAGTGGTATCACTGTAGCTAGGGATAGATGGGAGCTAGGAGCACGCTAACTGCCTTCATCTTAGTGGCGAGATAAGACACAGAGGAGGAGCAAGCATTGGTGAAGCCAATAGGTCTCCCTAGGTGAGAGCTATTGATTTTGCCAATATCTTTTAGCATGCTGTACAGCAGCATGGCACCCGCCTAGCATGGCTATAATTTATTTGAAAAAATCTTATAACATGGAAACAAGTGCGATAACAGTGCCAGATCTGACCACGTCATAGTGCTTTTTTTCTTATGGTGGGTGGGAGATGAAACACAGACAAGGTGAGGGTGGGGTTGGGAGGGAAGAGGCAACATGGACAATGGGAGTATGGGGATAGGAGGGAGAAAGCAACACGGACAACAGGAAGGTGAGGGTGGGAGGGAAGAAGCAACCTGGACAACGTGGAATGGGGTGGGAGGAAAGAAGCAACAAAAACAATAGGGCGGTGTTGGATGGGAAGGGAAAAGCAACAAGGATGACTTCGCTAGTTAGAAGGAAAAATAGTACTTCAATTACAGCACCAGTAATGGAAGGACCTTAATCAAGATGAAGCAATCAGTATTTGGTCCGTGCTTCTGATGAAAGAAGAGAAAGTGAGGCTGGCACTCACTGCCCAATTAGGAGGCAGCAGATGAGAGTGACAATGAAGCCTAGAAATGGTAAGTAATGGGCAAGCTCCAAGCCCCTTCTTCTAAACAATATCTCTTGCAAGCAAGTGGGCATGTGCTAGAAGCAAATGAGCCATCACAGGTAAAACCTTAAGAAGGATTACAAGTGATTTTGTGTAAGGTATTCCACCATGTTGTGGGATGCGTGAGGTGGCTATGCATTACCACCTTAGTGGAGGGATAGACCAGTAGAGGGATAGGTGACAACTGGCTTCAATATTCTGTGGAGAATGAACATAAGGCACAATGTGTATTCGCTGAGGAGCCAGCACATTGCACAAGGGTGTAGTAGTGTCAGCAGTAGGAGATGTAGGGCTGATATTACCAGATCTGCAGCTGGGCAGCAATTGGGCAGAAGGTTGCCCAGGTTATGCATTCAAACTTTCAAATAGTCCCAGCACTTTCAATATCATTCCAAGACCAAATATTTAAGAGGCATAATCTGCTAAAGTTTAATCATTCAAACAGCACTTCGGATCTAATTTAGACATAGCAGATGGGTTACTCTTTCACAAATACAACTGATATTCAGTCTCCCTTAATACAAGTGCATTATATCCTATGGCACTTGTAATGTGTCACATTTTGACAGAGTATCCAGTCCGTAAAACTCTAAACCAGGCCCTTAATTTGTTAGGGGCATGGGTCAATATTTTTTGGAGGATCTTGCAGCTGGGATGCTGAATTCTGGGGGTTCCAAATACCAAGATTACCTTGTCTTCATTCTGTATCATTCCACCACCTCCCTAGACTTCCTGTCTCTTTATCACAATGCTGTGTTTTTTTCATTCCTGATCTCTCCCTTTATTGCTGTTTTCCTACCTTTCATTTCTCTTTTCTTCCTTCCTTTTCTTCCTTTTTCTCTTTTTTGCTCTGGTTCAAAGTCTGAATTATACAGCTGTTGAACAAGAGGTCAGTGATGGTATTAAATTGTCTAATACAAGGCAGAGGTGAATGGTTATCGAACATGCTTTCAAATGTATTTATCTTACTGGAACAAAACTTTATTTGAACTTTCCTAGAATGTGACATCTGATCCAGTGCACCTTTATATACCTATTGGTTCTGGTGAAATCATCCGACAAGTTGCGCCATTGGTTATATGGGCCTTTCATTATTGACTGAAAGTGCATTGTGGGAGCTAACATCAGCACAAGTCAAATTGCAGTGAAGCCTATTTGGATCCTCAAGAACAACAGAGAGGATGGTTTCAGAAACATAAAGGTTTATTAAAAAACTAGTAAAGTTACAAGCTTTGATAATTCAGCAAACCAATTTATCAAATAGGCATATTTATCAAAATAATTACTCATTCTAAAATTGAATGTCATGTAGAAGGCGATGGAAATCATTACAAGGTACAGAAACAGAACAAAGTATATGTAAGTTTCATAAAGGAATTTCCATATTCCAAATACAGCATCCAGAAAGTAAAGGGTAAACCCTAAGTGGAGGATGCCAGCTTTAAATGAACCAAGTTAAGGTTCAGGGGAAGGAGGGCATAGGGCTCAAGAGAAAAGCTAAAACCCAAGAGTCAGGGAAAACAGTAGAGCTAGGAAAAGGTCTTCCCTTAGCAAAGTCAGGACAGGATCTGCCAGCAATTCTAAGAGACACAATTGAATCACACAGAATTCTTCTGGAATGTTCCTTCACTAAGTCCCAACCAATGGAGCCAATCAGGTTGTACCATCTTCTGGGAGGAGGTAGGCTCCCCTCGTTTCTCATCACTGAACAAAGGCTCACATAGCTGAACAGCCTTGAAGATATCAACAGTCCAGGCCGCCTGATAGACAAGGATCTTTCCCATTCCTACACACCGTGTAAATCATAACAAGTATCCAATCAGTGTTCTCAGCTAATATTTCTAAGAGCAAAACAATGAGCTGATCTAGCTATCGTAGATTGCCAGCTTCCTGATTTATTTATTTAAAGGGTTTTATATAGCGCTGGCTAGACCCAGGGGTATCAGAGCGCTTTACATGAGTATGAAAAAGTACAGGAATAACACAATTGTTCATAACGTAGAAATCAAACAGGTTAGATTACAAAGAACAAATAGCATAATACAATATACATATATCAGAGAGGCAGGAAAGAACTATCTACATGAATAGAATGGATATAGGTAATCGAATTTTATACAGTAACGTGAGATGGAGGTAGGCTCGATGGTAGGGGGTAGTGGGTGGTTAGGCGTGAATAGGGGAGAGAAAAATAGACAAAGGAAGGGGAGGCAGTAACTAAGGGGAGGGAGTGTGGCGGGGGAGGGTAAGGAAAGGCGAAGGCGGGGAGTGGAACAGAGGGGAAGGGAGAGAGTAGAACAAGAGAAATGAAAAGGAATTATGGACCCCAATATTTGTTGAGCAGGTGCAGTTTGAGGTCTTTTTTAAAGCTGATGTAGGAGGGGTTACAACGCAGGTCTTTAGGGTGGGAATTCCAGATGTTAGGGGCGTTTCCGGAGAAAGAGCGAGATTGTGTGGATTTCTTTTTTAACAGAGGTGGGACAAGGAGGAGAGCGTTTGTGCTTCTCAACGGTCGGGAGCAGCCCGCTTTGTTGAGTTTATTAGTGAGATACAGCAGGGCATTTTGATGAAGGGCTTTTTGCATAATGCATGCAATCTTGTAGGAGGATCTGCCTTCGATGGGCAGCCATTTAAGGGCTTTAAGGGCTGGGGAGATGTGGTCAAAACGTTTGCAGTCGGTGATTAGCCTGGCCGCTAGGTTGAGCACAGATTTGAGTGGGGCTAGGTGAACTTTAGGGGTTCCGGAGAGGATAGCGTTACCATAGTCAATTCTCGAGAGGACTAGAGATTGGACAACCGATTTAAAGTCGTCAGCTGGAATGAATGGTTTAATTTTCTTGAGATGATGGAGAGTGAAGAGTGCTCCTTTAGCCGAGTTTTTTATGTGGACCTGAAGAGTTAGGCTATTCTCAATGGTGATGCCAAGAGATTTTACTGAGTTGGATAAGGAGAGGGGACAGTTGAGGGCATTAAGGTCAGAGATCCATGTTTGGATAGGAAGAGGGTTGTTTTTAGGAGAGAAGAGAATGATTTCAGTTTTTTAGGGTTGAGTTTGAGATGATTGGAGTGGAACCAGGATTGGATTTTTGTCAGGGTGTTGTTAAGGTGCAGAACATCAGAGTGGGATTTAATCTTATAGTAAAGTTGGGTGTCGTCAGCATAGAGGTGGTAGTTAATTCCAGCTTGTTTTAGAATGAGGGTAAGGGGTTCCATAAAGAGGTTAAAGAGAGAAGGACAGAAAATAGATCCCTGGGGAACACCTAGGGAGACAGGTGTAGGGTTTGAGAGGCAGTTGTAGATTATGATTTGTTGTGTTCTGTGTTGGAGGTAGGAGGAGAACCATTTGAGGACAGGACCATTGAGGCCAAAGCGAACTTTGAGCGCGTTAAGTAAGGCAGGGTGTTTAACAGTATCAAACGCGGCAGAGAGGTCGAGGAGAATAAGTAGGCAGGTCTCGCCATTATCAAGGGAGTGGTGGATGTCATCAACAATATTTAGCATGGCAGTTTCTGTACTGCAGCCTTTTCGGAAGCCGGATTGTAAGGAGTCCAGTAGGTTAAAAGTGTCAATGTGTTTGTCCAGTTGGAGCAGCGCACATTTTTCAAGGGCTTTGTAAAGCAGGGGGAGGTTGGAGATAGGGCGGAGATTGTTAGGGTTGTTAGGGTCGGCATTGGGATTTTTAAGAATGGGAGTGATTTGTCCGAGTTGGAGGGAGGCAGGGAAAACATCCAGTGGTAAGGGAGGAGTTGATGATAGTAGTCCAATAAGGGGCAATGATGTGCTTTAGCTCATGGACAAGGTTAAAAGGGAGAGGGTCTTTAGTGTGAGAGGACGGTTTGAGTTTAGTAATGATGTTAGAGACTTCAAGCTCAGTTACGGGGTGGAAATTATGCCAGGAGGCATTGTTTTTAAGCTGTGAGTTTGAAAGGCTGTTATCCGGAGGGGAAGTGGCAAGTAGGTGGGAGGAGGAATCAGGTGGGAGAGTTAATAAGGAGGGTGATTTAGAAGTAGAGTCAGCGGTAAGTAGGGGGTTATGAGGGATCTGAGATACAAGGAAGGAATGATCTATTTTGGCAATTTTTTCGGAGAAGAAGTTTGCAATTTCTTCGCATCTATCAGTTGTGGCCGTCAGCTTTGGTGGGGCAGAGGAAGTTTGGTTTCGAACTAAGTTGAACAGCTCTCTGGGTCTATTTTTGGCACGATCAAGTTGTGTGCGGAAGAAGGAAGCCTTTTCAGTGAAAATGTGTTTCTTGTAAGTAGATCTAGCGGATCTGAGGAGGGCAAGATGGGCGGGAGATGGGTGTTGTCTCCATGTTCTTTCAGTTATTCTAAGTGCGCGTCTTTCGTTGTTGAGATTTGAATTGAACCACGATTTGGATGGAATATTTCTCTGAGTTTTTAGTTTAGTTGGGGCAATTTGGTCTAAGACATCGATGACAGTTTTGTTAAAATGCTCGGTGAGTTCGTTAGCATTTAGGGAGAGAGGGGTGAGAAGAAGTTGTGCTTGGAGTTTAGACTCCAGTTCACCAGGGGGATACGATTTAGATTTCTGGTCCATTTCATGGATTTGATGTTTTTGGTGTGGGGGGGTGGAGCCGTGGTGGCGATTGAGAACAGAATGAGGTGATGGTCAGACCAGTCGATGGGGATGATGTTGGAGAGGGAGGCCAATTCATTGTTGGCAATGATGGTGTCCAGAGTGGCCCCTTTGGTGTGGGTTGGAGAATGGCAAAGTTGTTTGAGGTCATTGATCTCAAGAAGATTAGTGAGGAGGTTGACTGTGGGATCCTCGGTCTCATTCCAGTGGAGGTTAAAATCTCCTAGGAAGAGGTTTTTTGAGTTAGAAAGGGAGGATTGAGTAAGAAGGTCGGATAGTTCCTCAGCGAAGGGAAGAAGATCACCAGGAGGGTGGTAGGTATTATGTAGTCGAATCGGGGGAGAACCTTGAAACTTAAGTTCTGCTTCAAGGTATTCAAAGGTTGAGCGGTCAGAGTTCTTGACAAGGGAAAGTTGAAGTTCGTTTTTAAAGATTATAGCTAATCCACCCCTATTCTCTTTGAAAAGAAAACATGAAAGCACACTGAAGCAACATTACATTTTATAATGGAAAAAGACTATGAACAACTTAGGCCTATTCTCAATAAGGCCTGTATTAATAATTTGTTTTGATTAATGTGGATACATAATAAGCTAATGATTATACTAAGGATATATAAACTTGTGGCTCATTTATATATATATATTGCCACATTTTAACGCACAGGCCAATATTTTAATACACAGTTTAGCATACAATTAGTAATAATTATGGAGCAATACATTTCGTGCCTCCAATACCCCCTTTGGTGTCTAGAATAGCCATCATACAAGACATTTGAACACTATGCCATTATCTAAAACTCGCTGCTGCTTACACTTGGAGTTCTTCAACTATCTCAGCTCATCTTAAGATTTACATTACCTCCAACTCAATCTCTTCCCTCTTTCTCTCCTTACTCTTATTCTTACATGTCTCTTCATTGTGCTCCTATACTTAAATCCCTTCACCATAGCAAATAAGCAAATCAAACAAACACCAACAATCAAATTAATAGGCCTCAATATAGCACCTAAACGTCCACTGCCAACATTGCTAAGTCAATTGCCTATCTCAAAAAATCCCTTTCTGATTGCTTCCCAGCCACCTGTCCCTTCCAATTCCTTCAATTCAGTTTATATTCCAGTAATGTTTGCCGCACATTTTCTGATCTCCTTGCTCTTGTCTGCAATGTAAATGCAGCACTGCTGAGCTTTTAATAAACTACAGACTCCACCCTCCTTTGCGAGAAAAATATCGAAAGCATGTCTATTCTGAAGAACCATAGCCTTGATGGCTTTTAGTTCTGTATCAATAGCTAGTAAAGCTCCAGCAGTACTGTGGCAAGCTTGTCAATGTAGAAAGCTTTCGAATCTATGTGTCATTCAGAACAACACCTACAGAAGGAATCATAGTGCCAAAGATGTCCCAGACAAATAGTGTCACAAATGTGAAGAACTACTACTACACTTAGTTTTTCTAGGAAATCCAATAGCCTGACTATCCAGATTATCTACAAGATAGACTTTTGAAAAAACTAACGGTAAACTAACAATCTCTCGTCCAATCACATGTAGCCTAAAGTAAGCATTCTTTCCATACACATAATATACTCCAGGAATCAATGGATCTTTCCTTGCAAGTACCTGATTTGTGTTACCCAGAATCTCAAACTTGTGAGCACATTGACTCAATTCCATTCTATAGAAATTCGGAACATTTGCCTCTCTCCTATAGAAACACAACTTTCTTTGATGTTGCTAATCAAAACTCAGCTTGGGTTGTACTCCCAACTTATTGAATTTCTCTTCTTCACCTTTCCTTACATATTTCTCTATATCTCTCCCAGTTCTCATTCTTTTGGCAATTTCTGCTATCCTATCTTCCAGGTCTTCAATAAATTTCTTGTTGCCTGAGCTTAGTAAACTAGCTAAGTTGTATTGTTGGGCACGGGCTAGATCAAGCTTAACTGGGGGCCTAAAGAAGTGTCACACAGTGTCCATTTCTTGTGCATTAGCATGAGAATTCAAGTATTTATACATGGGCATTTTCATTACATATTTCCTATTCTGGATCGGGGATCCTTAAGATGTTATAAACTCTCTTTGTGACCACAAATGCCGGAATCATAAATGACACAAAAGCCATACTAACTATCAGTGTAAATGGTAACTTTCATTTGGTCTGAAACAAAACATACTCTAATAGGAGCGAGCAATTCAGCCACTTGGGCAGAGGTTATGTCACGCAGCCAGGAGGCTTCTATTATGCCCTATAAGGTGACAGCATAAGCAGCTCTCAAACTGTCCCATCACTCTCAAACATGAGCCTTCCACAAATAATGCATAGTCAGGCTTTGCTAGGGGTTCATCTTAAACATCAGGAGGCTTGGTGCACAATTTAGTCACATCAAGGCAGTCATGTTCTTTTTTTTAATGGTAGTATCAAAAACAGAACACATACATAAATAATAAATACGGCGGCATCTTAAGATGAAAGTACATACAAGAGAAAGAAAAAAATATATTGAAATACTATAGCAGCAAAATTAATTATAACTAGGGCTCCCGGTTTTATGGTATTTATATTTTTGTCATTTCCGTCTGTCTTTATTTATTTTTTGCTAATTTTACCTGTATTCAGCCATATTTATTTTAGGTTTTGTGAAAAAATGAAGCTGGAATGTGTATATTTCAGCATTTATTTAACCGGTTTCAATGATATATATACACACTCAGATGATAAAATATGCACTTATAAGAAAACATGCACATTTTAGTATCATGGATGTGCAAATCTACTGCTGTTTAAGGCTCTTTACTAAAATTCCTTTATTTTTGTAATTCCCTTGCCTGGTAATCCGCACAGCTTTTGGCCTGGCAGTCATGATTGACAGCATGCAGAATCACTCAACCCAATTTCCGTTTTCATCCACATTTAAAAATAAATTCAGACAGGAAAATAAATGGTTTTCTGTCTGTACCTATCTGTAAAAATCAGTAAAAACGGAAAACAGGGAGCCTTAATTATAACACAATTAAAAATAGCCTAGATATGATATGCAAATATAAAACAAAATTCATGCCAGGCAAGACTCCTGCTATAATCACTCACAAAAGGCAAATTTACCAAAGGCTGAGTTCCACCAAATGCTATTAAACTTCTTGAGCTGATTAATTATTTTTGCATAAGCCTGTTCAAAAAATGTAACCCAGTCTATTTACTATGTCAATGAACCAGGAGTGGTGGCTCAGTTGAATTCCACCACTGCAAGATCAGAGAACAGGCCACTGACATTGCAATGAATATAAACCTGTTTTCAGGTAATGAAAGATTTCAGGACTTAGAGCTGTTCCTTTGATTCTCATCAAACCTCCCAAACAGAATAGTAAAAGGATCTAGCACAAGAGACTTGTTCATAAATGAACTGAGAGAAATTGCTAATTGGTTCCAGAATGCATGTAGAACAGGACAAGTAGCAATGATATTGAGTAAATCTCTCTCACCCTCTGAATGGCATCTGAAACAGCGATTACGAGGGACAAAACCTGTTCATACATTTGGAAGTAAAGTAGAGAGCCAACGGGAAAAAAACTCCATGTGCCTAAAATTGACACCTCTAAATTAGCTTAAATCGAAATTGGCTCATGTTTTCCCACTCCTTAGCCCTAACCCTAAACCCAGTCTCTTTTTCAATTTTCTGAAGATGTTTAGTGCATGTAAAAAATCCCTTAAATCTGTTTATACCAGCAGCTTCTCAGTTTATATTTGAACAGTATCTTTAAAGTAGTAATTATGCGACCTGCCGAGTAAGACTGTAATAAGCTTTTAATTTTCAAATAACTGGACAGAGGAAAGTTATTGACTGAGACCAATGCAATCTTTCAACAGAAAAAACTCATGACAATTTGGAATTTTCTGGAATCCAAAAACATACTGCACCCAACGCAAATGGATTTTCAATCGCACTGCAGTACATAAACAGCTCTTTTGATAGCCCCAGAGAACCGTAAAAAGGTCTTGGATCAGGGCGGATCAGTTGCTCTTATTCTTCTGTATTTAAGCGCGATGTTTGACACAGTATCCCACTCCATTCAACTGTGCAGACTGGAAGAAGCAGGCATTACAGGGAGCACTCTGAATTGGCTGTCATCCTTCCTCTACAATAGGAGCTTTCAGATTAGCGAAGCGCCCTTTCTTTCAGCATAGAATCAGCTAAAACGCAGGGCTCTTCTTTGAGCCTTATACTCTTCAATTTGTACGTTTGCCCTTTATCTGACATCATCTACTCCGTAGGTTTCACCATGGTTGCTTACGCGGACTATACTTAGATCATTGTCTCCTTGCCACCCAACATTGGTCCCATATCTGAAAAACTCAACTTTTGCCTAGAGCAGGTCACTAGCTGGAAGGCAACCAGCTGCCTTAAGTTAAACGGAGACAAAATGGAGGTTATGGTAATTGGAAACAACCAGTCACTGGGGGATCAACTCTACTGGCTCCCGTCCTTCGGCGATCGCCCTCTTCCTAAGTAAGAAGTGAAAAGTCTGGGCATCACTCTGGACAAACAGCTTACCATGGCCTCGCAGGCAAGGAAAGTGTTTCGGTCTCCTCAGAGGTCTGAGGAAGACCCTTAAGTAACTCCCTATGGAAGCACGTAGACTAGTGGTTGAAGGTCTTTTACTATCTCGCCTAGACTACGGCAACTCTCTTTATTTATGCAGTCGATTAGCTGCCACCAAGAAACTGCAAGTCATCCAGAACGCTGTGGCCCCCATATTGTTGGGCATACCTAAATTTCAGTCGGCTCGCCGGGCCCTCATCACACTTCATTGGTTACCGATAAGTAAAAGAATACAATTTAAAGTACTCTGCACTGCACATCTTGCAAAACAAAATTCTGGTCCGCAGATCCTAACTCACTTCATCAACCCCTATAGTGCCAACAGAGAATTGAGATTAAATAATCTCTCTCTCCTTGCTATTCCCAGGATCAAAGGAGCCAGAGGCATGGGTCGATTATTTTCCTGTCTTGCTCCAAAACTTTGGAATGCCCTACCGGTTATCCTCAGGACAAATACTAACCCCTTATATTTCAGAAAACAACTAAAACTCAATGATTTGCCTAAACAGCCTTCCCTCCTTATGACTTGTCAGCGCTGGGAAGCCTGTTTTGGGTAGCCAGTGCACTCTATAAAAAACAAAAATAATAGTAATAATACTTTAAAAGCTTTATTTTAGCGCCAAAGTAGCTCCTGCATTATTTCATATCTACTCCTATTTCGAAGAGTGGCTTTAATTAAGATGTTATTTTGCCTCTTTTATATTTTATTTTCTAATGTTCCTATCTAAATACCTAATAAATTCTTTGTGGAGGTCAATTCACTTTAACACAAGTTTATTTGGAATAACCACCTGCCCCTGTTGAGTTTCCCTAAGTTACAGTTAGATAAAGAGCATAGGGGCCTTGCTCTGCTGAACTTGTGAGCACACTGTCAGCTCGCACGATTAGGTACTCTTTCACATTTGAATAATATGCTTTGCGTTCCAACATGTGAAAACTGTTTCATTTATGCTATGTTGGACAAGTGTTTTTGAAAATGTTTTATGTTCTGAGGAAGTCATGTTCCACCTCCCCTCCATCTATTTCAGTTTCAGGTAATGTCAGCAAAAAGGCATGATTCAAGCACACGCACCTTTTCAATGTAATGTTGTCCGCTCCCAATATGGCTTCTTCATATCTGGAGGTGATTACTGGTTAGGTGCTGTGTTCGAAGTACTTCCACAGAATGGGGAACCATCCCCATGAGAGGGTAACCCATGACAATACCTTCACTCTGCTGTATACTGACACCAAACGCAGCCACAGCCTTTAGATAACCCAGAAGTCCTCTGGCTACTTGGTCAAATGTGATGGTAAAATAGCCCACAGGCCTTTTTGAATCACCATGAATTTGTGTCAGCACTGATAGAGCGCACCCTTCTCTCTCAGTGACACAAAGAATCAACTCTACTGTAATCTGGAATCCCTAGGACTGGGGTGCGACAGAGACTTTCTCGCAGCACGAGGAAGGCATTCATGCTTTTGTTGTCCCAGGGTAACGGATCGGACACATCTTTGGGGTTGATTCCGATGTCGGTCGGAAGGGCTCCGAATAGGATTCGGGTTTGCCGAATCCGATCCGGAGCCCTTGTTTCCGACAGATTCGTTCCCAGTTCTGAACGACCAAGTACGATGCCTGGAAACCGTTAGGGCTAACTGAATCGGTTCCGAAAGGCATTTGGCATCCGGAGCCTATTCGTACAGCTCTATGGACTCGGTTTCTGAGCGAGCGAGTACGATGACCGATTCGGACAGCCTTTCCGATTCGGTTTGCCCGGAACGAAACGGCTGCCGGAATCGGTCTTTGGGGAGCCCATTACAGGCCCCCCTTCACCCGGGGCACTCCGAATCGGGCCCGTGGGGGTACCCAAGGGTCCCCTCTTCCCAACCATGCACAGTGTGGCAGGCTCCATGGGGTGCCCGCCACAGGGTGCAAGGTTTTCCCCAACCACCCCTTTCTTTAATGGGAGCCTGTGTTCTCGTTCGGAACACAGGCTCCCATTGAAGTCAATGGGAGTCCGACCGAATCGTATCCGGATGCATACGATGCATCGTACTCGGTCGTTCGGACTCCCCCGATCCAAGTTGTACGGAAAGCATACCGGAACCGTTTTGGTCAGTATGCTTTCCGAACTAGATCGGAATCGGGCCCTTTACATTTTGGCCTCTGTAGAGGCTTTGCCACTGGGAAAAAGTTGGGTATCCACTGATGACAGTAGGCCATCATTCACAGAAACATCCTGACTTCTCCCTGTATAGTTGGAGGGCTCATTTTCAGTATAGTAGATATTCTCTCCTGCAACACCTTCCTGGATGTCCCAGAGAGATACTTCCTTCTGGCAGCATTGCAATTTGCTTGGCAACACTTTATGTCTGCTTTCAGCCAGGTGATTCAGAAGGGCAATAGTATCTTGATTATATGCTTCTTGTGACATCGATGACACTAACAGGTCATCAATGTATTGAACAAGAACTGAATTGCAAGATAGCTTCAGGGTCTCCAGATTCTTTTTTCAATATCTGGTTGAAGAACAAGGAGCACTTTGTATACCATTGTAGAACTCGGTACCATGCGAGAATTCTATTTCGGAACCGTAATACAAGAAGAAACTGAAACTGGATCTCTTCGTGCAGTGGGATGGAAAAGAACGCCTGACACAATCAACTACTGTGAACCACTCAGATTCACAGGATACCTGAAACAGTATAATGGCAGGATTCGGTATCATTGGGAAACAGTATTATTAATATTTCTTATGTCCTGGACTATTCTGTACTTTCTGTTTCTGCAGGTCCTTGATCGAGGAGTTCCATGGACTCCCCAAGATCTCTTTCAGAATTCCATGTTCTATCATGGATTCAATCACTGAGGCAATTCCAGACGCTATCTCGGGTGAGAGATTGTACTGTGGCATTCAGGGATACTCAGCATTTGACTTATCAGTTATGCACAATGGTTCTATATCTTTTATAAGACCAATGCCTTTACCTGAGACTTCAGGCTTTACAGAATCTTTCTGATCAGGGGCCAAATCATCTGCAGTCATCATGGGAAACAGCCCAACACTCATTCCTTGTTTGAGCGATTTAAAATCTACATCTCCACTGTGAGTCCCAAACTCAGCACCCTCTGGTGTAAAATATATTGTGCAGTTTAACTTGCACAGCAAATCCCTAACAAATAGATTGACTAGACTTGTGTCTCACACTACAAACTGAAGGTCATCTTCAAAGGAACCTATCTTTACAGAGACCTTTTCTGACACAAGGTTTATAATATGTTTATTAGCTACACCTAAACCTTGGACTTGTTTTCATGAGCGGGGTAGGTTTGGGACTTCGACTGTCCTAACAGTGGGATGCGTAGCTCCGGTATCAACTAAAAATTAGATTTGGAGGCCATTTATCTCATTTTCCACAAAAAGACTACTCTGGTCTGCTTCCAAGACTGCACCAAGTATGAAATCCTCCTCCTTTCTCAGGCCCCATCATTGTGACTGATCAGGCCTGTAATGTCCGGAAACATCGAAGATTGGGAACTGTTGGAAACTGCCATGATTCTCAAAGGGGTTAGGGATAGCTCTGGGAGCTTGATTCACATTAAACCTCAGGGTATTCAGGGTTTGAGACACCATCGGTGCTTTGGGCATCTGCATCATCAGAAAGTGAGACATGTTAGGCGGTCTGAGGTCTTTACATGTGCACATTTTTGTACCTCCATTGGATTTACTTTGTGCATTTAACCATCTCCTGACATTCGATTCAGATTATGACCTCACTATCTTTTCCAATGTCCCAATTTATTGCAATAATGATGCACAGTAGACTTTTTAAGAGTTACCAAATCTATTCCAGTATTCAGATCGATCGGAACACTGCAACATCTATCTGGCAGAGCGCTGTTTCCATTATGCATCGTCTGTCCTCTGCTTTGAAATCCAGCTCTTTGCATTCCACCAACAACATTATTTTAACCTACTATCCCATGAATGGGCCACTCTAAAATCCCATCTGTGCTAATGTTTTCTCGACCAACATGAATGTCTCTTTAAGATTTTTATGCTTCATTTCCAGTTCATCACTGCATTACTTCGCATAACGAAATATTTCATTTAAAGATTTACTCTGCCAACAGGTAACATTCGGCAGAATACGGGTACAGATCTCCGGACGCAACCCAAGAACAAACTGGGATGCAAATTTCCTCTTTCGGGGTTTTCAACACAGCTGTGCTGAATCACATTAAGTAATCGAGCCCCAGAGGTGCTCAAGTGATTTTCCGTTTAGACCCTCCATATTGCTCTATGAGAATTACGCTTTTCCAGTTATTCTAGCTGATGTGCGTCTTTTCTGATTGCGCATCCATAACAAGGCTTTGGATGGTTTATAAGGTCGTTAAATGTGGCACTCCAGAAGAAGGCGTTTGTGCCGAAACGCGCATTGAGGAAGATTGGTGAAGCCACACTACGAAACAACACTAAAATAAGAAGAACCAAGAATGTTAAAAGATATTGATTGTATAATCAAATTGACCCTCTGTTGTTTTTAATGCATTCTTTGCTCCATTTATGAGAACAGAAGCAATGTTTATTAGTAAACAGTATTTATGATTTGATTGAGTAAGGTATATTCCAAACCAGGCTATTAAGAATTAATTTTTCACTCAAGCTTTGTGATTTATGAGGCATTTTGTGTGTGGGATGCGGAAGATTAAGCTACTTATGTGGAGGTGAGCAAGTGGATGTGTGTGTTTGAAAATGTTTTTCAAACATATCTGTTTTGTATTAGTGAAAGGGTACGTAGAAAAAAAGTAAAAAATATATATGATGAAAAGAAAATTATACTTTTATGGACAATAAGGAATAAATGTATCACCATAAGTGAAGAAATAAATATTGATGATTTCAATCCTAACTGTACTGAGCCTTTCTCACATTCTAGTTAAACTGAAGATGGCGTTTCATTGATAAAGTAAGGTCGGATGTTTTTTTTTTGTGTAATTTCGAGTTTGTGTTCCCTGCCCCGTCAACTTATTTTTAGCAGGCGGTCATTAGTTTTTGCAATATGGGCAAACGATATACATAAAGAAGCACAATTTTTCTTCGTTCAGCTTCATAGCTTTTACGGGACCCAAACAAAGCTTAACAATACACAATTAACAACACATAGCCTTGCTTACACTTACTCCTAGGATACCGCAACAGCTTTCAGAACCGCTAGAACACCACCAATATTCCAAACTGGAGCAACTTTCTTTTCCTTTAGGCTCTTTTGTAATCGTCAAATAAGGTGCACCACTGGTCATATTGGACATTTTATTATCAACTGAAGTGTATTGTGGGAGTTAACATCATCACTACAAGTCAAATTACAGTGAAACCTATTTGGCTCCACAAGAATGACAGAGAGGATGGTTTCAGAACCATAAAGGTTTGTTACAAAATTAGTAAAGTTACAACCTTTGATAATTCGGTAAGTCAATTTATCAAGTAGGCATATATATCAAAACAATTATTCAGTCTGAAGTTATATATTAAACAGATGGCAATGCAAATCATTACAAGGTACAGAAAACTGAATAAAGTATGTATATTAACTCCATAAAGGAACTTCCCTAATCTAAATACAGCATCAAGAATGCAACGGGGAAACCCCAAGCAGAAAGGGGTTGACCTTATATGAACCTAGTTAAGGTTCAGAGGAAGTTCGGCAAAGGACTCAAGAGTCAAGCTCAAGCCCAAGAGTCAGGGAAATCAGCAGAGTTAGGGAAAGGTGTTCCCTCAGTGAGGTCAGGACTGGATCTGCTAACTATTTTAAGAGACATACAATTAAATCACACAGAATTTTTCTGGAACTTTCCTTCACTTACTCCCAACCAATGGAGTCAATCAGGTTGTACCGTCTTCTGGGAGCAAGTAGACTCCCCTTGTTTTTCACCGTTCACGGCCTTGAAGACATCAACAGTCCAGTTCACCTAGTATGGAAGGATCTTTCCCATCCCAGAGCACCGTGTAAATCAGAACAAGTATCCAATTAGTGTTCTAAGCTAACATTTCTAAGAGTAGAACAATGAGCTGCTCTTCTAACTATCATAGATTGACAGTTACTTGGAACAAAAAGGAAACGTGAAAGCACATTGAAACAACATCTCATTTTATAATGGAAAAAGACTTAGGGCAACTGAGGGCTACTCACATTGAGGCCTATGTTACTAACACATTTTGATTAATGTGAATAAATTATAAGCTAATTATTTGCTCAGGATATATAAACATGTGGCTTCTTTATATATGTTTGCCACACTCTAACACATGGGTTAACATTCTAACACATGGTTTAGGATACGATTGGTAATGATTATGGAATACTACATTTCATGGCTTCACATCACACAAAAAGAATTGGCGTTCTTCAGTGAGTGCTTCGATACTCGCGTCTGCTGACATGTACCCAGAGTCTTTCTGCAGTGTTGGTCTGTGCAGAGGCAGAGCGCAGCCACCTGCAGCCCCTGTAGACTGGGGGGACCCACTCTTCAGGGGTCCGTATTTAGTGTAAGGCCTATGAATGCATGTGAGATCTGGGATTCTCTGGGACCACTCACCACATTCAGCAGCACCCCCCACCCTCATTTTGCATTATGCCACTGGTGTGTGAATGGTCATGGGCATGTTTTTATTATGCTACAAACTGCACAGTTGATGGCTTATTGCACCTGTGTGTGCTCACTGTGAACTATAGGATATTTTTGTTTCATAAGGACTGTGCGCTCTTTGCAATGAGTCATGTTCTTAGAATAGAGTTTGAGCTGTTTAATCAGAAATGTATCCATCTGCATACATTTGTACTGCCAAAATCGTGATTCCATCAGGTAAACTAGAGTACAGTCATATATTGTTTAACATTAACTCGAGTCACAGAGTTACATTATAAGATTAAAATACTCACAGGAGTCAATTAAAATGCTTAAAATAAACATATTTGTCACAATGCAGCAAATATATATATGTCACCTCTAATTATAGAAGCTTTTTACAAATTATACACACAAAAGCTCATTGTCAGTAAATAAATTATTAAAGTTGAAAGGCTAAAACACTGCAGGGAAATTCAAATTTAGTACACATTTGCATACCTATTTAAAAATATCTTATTTTTTGATACATGATTATATATAAAAGTGGAACTTTGGCTTTACGTTTTTATGTTTTAATTTCTGATTGAAGTTTATGCTGTTTCCCTTCTGAAGGAGGTAACCCCTTCCCACTTTATTGCCCCAGTAAATTGCATCACAACATTAGTTTCAGGTGAAAAATTATTAGTGAAACAGATTGCTTATAGGTGCTCTATGCTGATATATCCACATTTCTATCCATGTGTCATTGTGACCATAATTGTTTCATGCAGAGAATGCGTGGGTGTGAAGGAGCTCATGTGTATTATCAGACTTGCCTTTATACATACGCAGTGCTCAGCTTAAAAATATAACACAAAACATTGCAGTTCACCTATGTTTATTGTAAAACATACTCTGTCTCTCTATATCTCTATCTATCTATCGATCTATCTATCTATCGATCTATATATTCACTGAAAAATCCCAAGGTTACAGGGACGTTATGGTTAGGTTCAGATTTTACATACACAAAACCAATGAAATTCAGCAGCTATAGTTATAGTTATCTCAAGTAACTATAACGTGTGCCCTAAGTTAACTATAACTTGCGCCCCCACCATGCACAGTTTTCTCATCAATAATTTCACTGCAAATGTTGCAGTGATATTATCAATGATATCATAGAAGATGTCATGAGTGATGTAATATGTGGGGTAATTAATAGTGCATGGCGAGGGCACAAGTTACAGTTACCTTAGGATCCGAGATAACTCTAAGTTTTTAATTTCTATGGTTTTGTGTGTGGAAAATCTGACCCTAACTATAACATCCCTGTAATGTTTAAGTTTTTAGTGAATTTCAGTTTTTTGAAAGTATAAATTGTACTACGATTTGACCCATGAGTTGAACTTACTACTATACATTTTCACAAGTTTATTAATACATTTCATTCACACATTCATTCTTATTCTATATTTTAAAACTAAAACATTAAAAATGAATGTAAGGTAACTTATGTAGTCTTTGTATAAATGCAATGCACTAAGTTTTTCTTGTTAATTCATTTTATGTATCCGAGGATCCGGCACAAATCCTCTGACATATAAGGGGTCTGCCAGTCATATTGCACACATTCATTATTAAAACAACAACACATTCAATACAAACATATGCTATTGCAATTTCTATACATGTATGCCTGCTTGTGTGTGGGTGTGTGAGTGGTTGTGTGAATGACTGTCTGGGTTTGTGAGTGGCTATATGGGTGTGTGAGTGTCTGTGTAGGTGTGTAAGTGGGTATGTGAGTGGCTGCATGGGTGTGTATATGGGTATGTAGGTGGGTGTGTGAGTGTGTGAGCAGGTGTCTGAGTGGTTTTGTGGGTCTGTAAGTGGGTGCGTGAGTGGCTGTATTGGTGTGTGAGTGGGTGTGTGAGTGGTTGTGTAGGTGTGTATGTGGCTGTGTGAGAGGGTGTGTTAGTGGATGTGTGAGTGGTGGTGTGGGTCTGTGAGTGGGTGTGAGTGGTTTTGTGGGTGTGTGAGTGGCTGTATGGGTGTGTGAGTAGGTATGTGAGTGGTTGTGTGGGTGTGTAAGTAGGTGTGAGTAGGTGTGTGAGTAGGATCTGTGGATCCACCCAAATTTGCCCAAATCTGGGAGGCTCAGGATGGATCCACAGATACTTGTGCGCTAAAAAAAACTTTTTCAGACAATTTCCCGCCCATGAGGGGATCCCTCCATCACTCCAGTGGGGTTGGGGTACCTCTACCCTGACCCCTTCTATCACTTTCACATTTAATTTCCACCCCTGGGAATCATGTCCCAATGCACAAAATGGAAGCTGCAACTTTCCTCTCAGGTTGCAGCCAGCCAATCACGCCATTGCTGTTCGTGCATGGATCCGCAAATCCAACCGGATGAGTGGAGGATCCGCGTCTCTAGATATACATAAATCTCATTACTTTAATAACTCTAAAACTACTGAACAGATTTACACCAAATTTAAAAAGCACTCATTCTGAATAAAGATCTAGCTTTCTGCCAAATTTGGTGCAATTCAATTCAGCTGTTCAGGCTGTAATCATTTCTAAAATTGCTATGGGAAATTGCATTGGGGAAAACGTGTTTTGGGACCCCTCCCTTTTTGTCAGCCCCCGCTTGACAGATTACCTTGAAGCTTTCCCTGCAGCTGCTGAGGTGACTGGCTAACTAGTTTTGAAATTTTAGTGATAATTCGTCAAACAGCACCAAAATTATTAGCAAAACAAAAATGCTTTTCGTATGGAAACTGGGTCCTAACTATAACTACCTACTGGTGACCTCCAGTAGGTAATATGTATGTATAGCGTAGGGGTCTCCAACCTTTTCTGTAGTGAGAGCTACTTCTGCTCAAATAAAGTCTGCACGAGCTACTAGCATATTTTATCAGTGTAAAACAGTGACCAGATATGACACAATCTAAGCAAGATTGTCAGTAGTGACCACTCAAGCAATATAGGTGAGGTTACCACAAGAAACACCAGGATAAATGTAATTGGTATTAAATGCCTCTCCCTAATTAATGAAATAACAGCCTAAGCATCACATGCCCTCCAGCATGAAGGACATAACCACAGCAATAGGTCACCCCAACTCAGCTTGAATGATTTAGCAACTATTAACTAGCAAGCATTCAATTTTTATGCGAGGGGCAGCCACAATTGTCAGGGATGGCTACAAGTTGGCCAGTCATGCCCTTAATAGGCAATGATGGCTTTCAGAATGCCACAGATAGACCCAAAATGCCTAAAATGGTCAAGGATAACCATTATTCTGCCATACACACTATTATGACATGAACAGACACAATTGTTACCCCCCAGTTATGATGGGGGGTAACTTATACTTCTGTTGTCCTTGACACCAGGCAAAGCTTCCAGGGAGTGATACTGTTTATTATGGAGGGACATAATGTCACACACACAGACACATAAATGTGCACACATTTATACACACACCCAAATGGGGCACACGTTTATCTCAACTCTGTATCCATATCGTGTTCTTCTCCGCTCTTTGACTGATCGTGCACCTAAATAACAATTCATTTCACTCTGACTCCTGTCGTCTGACACCTCGGTGGATCAGCACCGGTTACTGCTCAGTCTACTGCTGTCACTCTTCTTTCATGGCCCATTCTTCACACACAGTGTGTGACTGATAGAGCAGGGACTACAAAATGTCCAATCTCCTTAGTACCTAGCTAGATTGAGACTGGAGACAGATGGTGACTTTGCAGACCCCATAGGCTGGTAGAGTGTGTATCTGATTATCATGAGGCGTGTCTTTGGTTTGCCTGGCTGTCACTCTAAGGGTCTTACAATTAGCAGTATTGCCTTCTTTAATATGCACAGACTCTCTTCTAAACTTCTGAGAGCTACTTTGAGGGTGCTGGTGAGCTACCAGTAGCTCTCGAGCTACTTGTTGGAGACCCCTGAGAGCCAAGAAAAAGGGGGGCCGAAAGTATGCAGAGTGTTGGCCGCAGTTGTCTGCATGCGGGGGGTTGGCCGGAGGCCATACGTGGCATGGGGTTGGCTGCTTGCAGGGGGTTGGCCGCAGGTTGGATTACTGTATGGTAATGAAATATTACTTTAGGTTTAAAAAAAAAACGAGAAATTCACTGGAAAAACTAAGGTTACAGGGACGTTACAGTTAGGGAATTGCATAAAAAACATAGAAATTAACTGAAAAAAGCAAAGGTTACAGCAACGCTATAGTTAGGAAACAGAGTTAAAAAAATCTTAGAAATTCACTAAAAACAAAGGTTACAGGGACTTTATAGTTAGGTTCAGATTTACACCCACATAACCATAGAGATTCAGCAGTTATAGTTGGAGTTATCTCAAGCAACTATACCACCTTGTGCCCTAAAGTAACTATGACATCATTGAGAATATCACTGCAACATTTGCAGTGAAATTATTGATAATAAAACTGTGCATGGCAGGGGCGTGAGTTATAGTTACCTTAGGGCACAAGTTACAGTTACTTGAGATAACTCTAACTATAACAGAATTTCTATGGTTATGTGAAAAAAAATATATATGTATATACTCCGCTTCGTGGATTTCATGGATTTAGACGAACGGACACAGACTCCTGTTTACTCGTGCTGATAATTTTTTATTTACAACAGTCTGACATATGTAAATATAAATATATGTATATATATATATATTATCTACTGGCGGTCGCCAGTAGATAGTTATAGTTAGGACCTATTATCCATAGGAAATTCATAACATTCTATTCCCAATAACTTTGGCGTCGTTTGACTAATCATCGCGAAATTTTCAAAACTAGTGGGGCGCTCTGGTCCGCTCCTGTCTTGAAAGTTTCGGGTGATTCATCAAGCGGGAGCCGAGAAAAAAGGGGGGTCCCAAAACATGTTTTCTCCATGTTAATTCCCATAGGAAATTTTAGCCACGGCTACAGCCCGAACTGCTGAACGGAATTACACCAAATTTTGCAAAAGGTAGCGCTTGGTTCAGAAAGCGACCTTTTTTTAAATGGTGTAAATCCGTTCAGTAGTTCGTGAGAAATTAAAAAATAAGAGTGAAAAAATCAATTTCCCATAGGAAACTTTATGCAAGGCTACAGTCAGAACTGCTGAACGGAATTACACCAAATTTGGTAAAAAGGTAGTGCTTGGTTCAGAAAGTACCCTTCTTAAAAATGGTGTAAATCCGTTCAGTAGTTGCTGAGAAAATCCAAAATAAAAGTTTCGATATCTATGGCCGCGGTGGATCCGCGCACCCTCCCGATCACGAGCTGCATGCTAATTGGCTGTCAACACTCCAAACCAGGAAGTGTTGGCAGCCCTCTTGTTCCTCGGTAGAACCGAGGAACAAGAATGCAGTAAAACAACTGCGCAAAACGCAAAAAGGGGGCAGGGTAGAAACACCCTGACCCCCTAGGCCTGCTCAGGGCCAAAATAAAAAAACAAAAACATTTTTAAAAATCGGCAAAAAACGTGCTGGGTGCGCGGATCCTGCCGATAAAAAACGAAGCGCGGGCTCCCGCTCCGTGGTTAATTGCCCGGGTGGGCCAAGTCCCGGGGGCATGCGGGGGATCATTAATAATTATATGGGGGCCTCTAAGCCCCCAAGCCCGGGACCGCCACCCCCGGGGCTTTAAACAAAATGGTGCGGGAGGGCTCTCAGCCCTCCCGCAGCCCCGGGGACCGCCACCCCCTGGGGCTTCTTTTAAAAAAAATAAATTACCTGTGTGGGGGGGCTCGAGCCTCCCCACATGCCCCGGGGACCGCCACATCCCCGGGACACTAACTATTTCAATATGGGGGTCCGTTACGGACCCCCGAGCCCCGGGGACCACCACCACCCCGCTGTGCATTGGTTGGGAGGGGGGCCGTGCGGCCCCCCTCCTGGAGCCCTTGATGGCCCTGGGGACCACCACCCCCCAGGGCTGGATCCTGCAGTGTCCCGGGGTGCCTACCAATGGGACACTGTAGTTTGCTATGACAGGGCGGGAGCCTCGTGGCTCCCGTCCTGTCATAGCAAACTGCTTTGGTTTTTGGAAGAGAGAGCAGGAAACCTGCTCTCTCTTCCAAAAACCAAAGCCTATTGCTTTCACACGGGAGCTGCATCTTAGCAGCTCCCAATGTGGAAAGCAATGCCGGCTCCCGAGGGACGCGGGAGCCGGCGGGACCGTGGGGGATTGGGGACCCCCCACAGTCCCCAACGGAGAGGGCCAGCCCGGGGGATGGGGTCCACGGGGCAAGTAGTGGCCCGGGAGGGGGCCACGCGGCCCCCTCCCCAAAAAAATAATAATAAAAATAGAAGGCCTGCCCCGGGGATGGGGTCCCCGGGGCAAAGGAGGCCTAGAGGAGGGGGCCACGCAGCCCCCTCCTTAAAAAATAATAAAAAGAGTAGCCATGCCCCGGGGGATGGGGTCCCCGGAATCGGCCACGGGAGGGGGCCACGCGGCCCCTTCCGTTTTTGTTTTTTTAAATGAAGAAAGGGGTAAGGCCCTGGGGGATGGGGTCCCCAGGGCCCAAAAAAGGAAGGGAAGGGGGCCACACAGCCCCCTTCGGAAAAAAAAAAACGATTGTGCCGCAGGCCCCGCCCCCTTCTTTACCACTCTGCAAACGCGCCCCTGGCGTGTTTGCAGAGGGGAACGACCCCTTGAATACTGGGGGTCCCTGGGGGCCAACTAGCCCACCAGGAACCTCCAGTATGCGCCAGGGGGCTGCTTTGCAGAGAGGTGTACAGAGGCCACGCCCCTTTTTACACCTCTCTGCAACGGAGCTCTGTGGCGCTTACTGGAGGTACCTGGTGGGATAGTTGGACCCCAGGGACCCTCAGGATTCAAGGGGACTTAATCCCCAACTTAAAACACGCCACGGGCGCGTTTGCACAGTGGTGAAGGGAGGGGGCGGGGCTTCAGGTGACATGTGTGCAAACAGGCCCGTGGCGCGTTTTAAGATGGGGAATTAAATCCCCTTCAATCCTGAGGGTCCCTTGGGCCAACTAGCCCACCAGGTACCTCCAGTAAGCGCCACGGAGCTGCTTTGCAGAGTGTTGTAAAGGGGCGTGGCCTCTGAACACCTCTCTGCAACGCAGCTCTCTGGCGCATACTGGAGGTATCTGGTGGGCCAGTTGGCCCCTAGGGACCCTCGGGATTGAGGAGGAATTAATTCTCCAACTTAAAACGCGCCACAGGGCGTGTTTGCAGACATGTCACCTCAGGCCCCACCCCCTTCCTTCACCATTGTGCAAATATTCCTCTAAAATCAGCCGAACTACGATTCCGATTTACTCTCCTGTTATCAGGAGAGACCTCAGTGCTGCATCTTTGAGCCCAGTACTGATCCTGAAAAGTAATTTTAACCGTACTTACCAGTAACTTGAATTTCCTTCCATAGGATATCATTGCCTGCTTTTTGCTGAAAAAGTTTCTAAGTGTCGATTTTTGAAACATACAAATATTCCTCTAAAATCAGCAGAACTACGAATTCCTATTTAATCACCTGTTATCAGGAGAGACCTCAGTGCTGAATCTTTGAGCCCAGTACTGATCCTGAAAAGTAATTTTAACCGTACTTACCAGTAACTTGTATTTCCTTCCATAGGCTAACATTGACTGGTTTCACTTGAAAATTCTTGTGTGTGGAGTTTTGGAACTTTATAATATTCCTCTAGAATCAGCCGAACTACGAATTCCGATTTACTCACCTGTTATCAGGAGAGACCTCAGTGCTGCATCTTTGAGCCCAGTACTGATCCTGAAAAGTAATTTTAACTGTACTTACCAGTAACTTGAATTTCCTTCCATAGGCTAACATTGACTGGTTTCACTTGGAAATTCTTCTAAGTGTTGAGTTTTGGAACTTTATAATATTCCTCTAAAATCAGCCGAACTACAAATTCTGATTTACTCACCTGTCATCAGGAGAGAACCCAGTGCTGCATCTTTTAGCCCAGCACTGACCCTGATAAGAAATTCTAACCGTACTTACCAGTAACTTGTATTTCCTTCCATTGGAATCCATTGTCTGGTTTTCCGCAGAAAAGTTTCAAAGTGTCGTATTTCACAAACTACAAATATTCCTTAAAAATCGCCTGTATGACTTAAACGCATTCTTTCAACTGTTTACAGGAGATGCACCAGTGCTGGATCCAGGATACACCACTGAGTAAGAAAAAGTAACGATAACACTACTTACCTGCTAAGTGAATTTCCTCCCATAGGATAACATTGGTGATTCTATGTGAAAAAGTTTCAAGTATCAAGTTTTAAAATACAATAATATTCCTTAAAAATCACTACTGTATCCAAAACGCTTTTACTCAACTGTTTACAGGAGATGTCCCAGGACTGAATCTAGGATCCAGTCCTGTGGTTAGAAAAGTAATCCATAAAGTAACTAATTGCATTTAACTAGAAATTCACATTGAGCTCAATGTTGCATTGTGTTTGAAATTGTGTTGCCCATTGCAACAACTGTAACTACTGTACTTAAAAGTCTATTGCCTATTTGCAAAGTATTTAAACTAAAGTAATTCATTCTGAGAAAGTATATTTTGTAATGTAATGTATAATGTAATTACAATGTAATTTAAAAAATAAAATATCTAAAAATAAATAGTTTAAAAAAATGTAGTAAATCAGTATCAAAAAATAAATATAACAATTAATACATTTAAAAATTGTCATTTACAAAACCTTTGAAATTCACTGAAAAAAACCATAGGTTTCAGACATGTTATAGTTAGGAATTAGCATTTAAAAAACCTTTGAAATTCACTGAAAAAACCATAGGTTTCAGGCACGTTATAGTTAGAAATTAGCATTTAAAAAACCTTTGAAATTCACTGAAAAACCATAGGTTTCAGACACGTTATAGTTAGAAATTTGCATTTAAAAACCTTACAAATTCACTGAAAAAACCATAGGTTTTAGGGACAGTTATAGTTAGTTGGACATTGCACTCAGTACAAAACCCGTGAAATTTCCCCGTTATAGTTAGTTCAGCTAACTATAACTCGCGCCCGCAATGCACTGCTGATGTCGTCACATATTACATCACTCATGACATGGTCAGTGACATCACTGATGACATCACTGATGACATCTCAAATGACATCACTGATGACATCACTGATGACATCATCCACGTGATAATCTGATGCACCTCCTCACACCCTAATATAACCTTTGATACACCCACTCTAAATTACAGACTGCCATTCGCAAAACCATAGACACTCCAACACCAATAACTACATACCCACTCATTGATTCTTAGGTCTACACACACATCCACTCACTCACCTGTACAGTCACTCATACTTACGGTCACTCAGTACAGGACTATCATATGCACTCATACTCCTATATAGACACTCAAACACCGCCACTCATCCATAGAGGTACTCACACACCTAGTCAGTCATGCAAATAATTAAACACACTGCCATTTACTCACCTATACAGTTATACACACACCAGCTCACTTACTCATACAAATACTAGCACATTCTTACGCTCTTATACAATCACTGATGCAAGCACACACTCATCCATACAGTCACTCTCACAATCACACACTCTCGCTTATAGCTATTTATATACTCCAACACACATATATACTGCCTTTCACATATGTAGTTACTCACACATGTACCACTGGGACATACATTCACTCACTAATACACTCTTACACACACTTACCCACCCATACAGTCTATCACAGTTGCACTCTTGAAACCATCCACCCAGTGAATCGCCCACTCACCCATCTATGCACAGAGTCGCACCCACCCCACCCACACAAACACTCAGGCACCCATACAGATACTCAGACAACCAATCAATAACTCATATAGACACAAATGTAGCTATTCACAAACCCATGCAGCCACTTACACAGCAACAGACAGACGGATACAGACATTCACCCAGTTTAGTCACTAACCCATGCATTCAGTAAGATACGTTTAATCACTCACTTATAGAGTTAGTCACGCACCTACTAAATCATCCATACAGACACTTATACACCCACTCATTCTTCAATATGCCTTTCCCTATATATATTAAACATATTTAAACTTTACAGAAACACACAGTCACTGGATAATGTCATCAGTGATGTTATTTGAGATGTCATCAGTGATGTCATCAGTGATGTCACTGACCATGTCATGAGTGATGTAATATGTGACGTCATCAGCAGTGCATTGCGGGGCGCGAGTTATAGTTAGCTGAACTAACTATAACGGGGAATTTCACGGGTTTTGTACGAGTGCAATGTCCAACTAACTATAACTGTCCCTAAAACCTATGGTTTTTCCAGTGAATTTGTATGGTTTTTTAAATGCAAATTTCTAACTATAACGTATCTGAAACCTATGGTGCTCCGTTGTCTTTTCCAAGAGGAGTGAAGAGTGGGAGTTATTTGGATATATATATATATATATATTCACTGGGGAAAAAAACAGTAAAGGGTCCTTATTGTTAGGTGAAAATGTCAGTTAAAATATGCCATTTTATATGTACAAAACCACTGATATTCCCCAGTTATAGTTATCTGAAGTAACTATAACTCATGTCCTAATGTGACTATAAATTGCACCCCCGCCATGCACAGTTTTCTTATCAGTAACTTCATTGCAAATATTGCAGTGATATTATTAATGATGTCATAGAACATGTCATGAGCGATGTAAGATGTGGTATAATAAGCAGTGCAATGCGAGGGCGCAAGTTATAGTTACCATAGAGCATGAGTTATAGTTACTTGAGATAACTGTAATTGGTTAATTTCAGTTATTTTGTACATTTATTAGGGCATGTTTTAACTGACATTTTCAACTAACTATTACGTCCCTTTAACGTTTGTTTTTTTCAGTGAATTTCAAAGGTTTTTTTTTTAATGAAAAGTAGTATATAATTATCACACTTGACTATAACATCACTTCAACCTTTGGTTTTTCTCAGTGAACTTGTAGTGTTTTTTTAACATAAAGTAATATTTGATTTCCATATGTAAAGCCGATCCCTGGCAGTACGCGCAGGGGCTTGTCCTTCGAACAAACACACCCACCCCATCCCCCTCTTCCGACCACTCCCCCTCTTGCTCCCCTTTCTCCTCAGCATCCAACACCCTATATATAAAGTAGATTTCTTTCTCCAAAAATCACCAGTAACTTTAATTAAATGTATATTTCAATAAAACACACAATGCTATGTTTATTAATATAGATTACTTAAAAATATTTATTACATGTCTGTGACCCTTTTACATAGTTATTGTTATTATATTTTGTGGGTGAAAAATGTGAAAATAAATAGTAAGAAACATATATTGTTTTAAACTTTTCTTTAATATTTTTCAGCCCCCAAAAAATTAATCATAAAAACAACCACAAGAGAGACATATCTTTTTGTATGTCTTAAGACCACATAAAATACAACCATAGTATCAGCTCCTAGAGAGTGCTGCACACCCAGCTGTAGAGCAATAAGCTCTAGCTTGGAAAAAGCTTTAAAAAAAAGTATTGGCGTCATGGATTCAGTGACCAATGAGACTTACTGTTTTTTTTTCTAATGTTGCTGGGGGGCTGCAGAACTCTCTGCCACCTCCGATAACAGTAGAAACAAATTTGGTGCTGTCCCTGCCCCTTCCAGGGACATCACTGAAAACAAAAAATATGTAAATTGCCCGCGCAGGGCATTATGGGGCACTCCTTTAAAGAGCAGTAAATAATAAATGAGCAGCTATGGCCTCTCATTTATTATTTACATTTTGGCCTTTTTAAAAAATAATTCTGGGTATCCCGGACCCACCTGTGACATCTACTATTTCTTTTATAGGGGGCTGCAGGGGAAGAACCAGGGCCCTGCAGCCCCGCCAGGTCCCTGCAAGTGTCTCCATTTCTTGGGGCCACACAGGAGCCAGCATTTTGCTTTTATGTAAGGGTTTCCCTGGTGCCAGCCCGATACCCCCTAGACCACTATTGTTCTTTGGAGCTGTGGGGGAGCCACTGCAGGCCAGTTTTCTCCCTGATCCTAAAGGAGACGGCTTTATTTATTTTTTAAAGTGGTATGCCCTAGTGTCCACTGAGGAAATGGCATCACTGCTGCTCCCTTGCGGGGAGCTGCCCAGGACCCCTAGCAGCCACACCAGCTCCCCTCTTGCACCCATCGTGGGTGCATTGGGAGCTGGCATTGCTCTTACCCAGCGGTAGCAGTTTTCTCTTGCTTCCATGGGTTGGGAGTAATTCACTCCATTTCCCTGCCCGAGAATGCAGTCAGGGAAAAGTTTTGTTCTACCACTGGGCGGGAGCAGCTTTGTGCTCCCGGCAGATGGGAGAACATTGCACTTTCCCAGCTTGAGCTTTTGGGCAGGGGAAATAGGCGGTATCCTGGAGGTTAGGGTCCCCAGTACACCATACCTGAGCTGGCCCCAGGGAATGGGCTCCTAGATACACCTTCCCCCTTTTCCTCTATAGGAACTGCATACTCTTGTTGATTTGCGACTCATATTTAGGAGGACGTATGCTGGTCCTAATTGCTCCTGGTCCCTCTTCCGTTTAAATACATATCCCTACTCTGCCCCTTATGTTTTGTTTTTTTACACTTTTCTTAGGACTCGGTACTGAGTCCCAAATCCTAAGATGGCTTCCACCACCTCAGTGTTGATGTGGGGCAGCCAATCAGATCTCACCAAGAGATCTGTCGGCACCATGTATCCACCGTAGCGTGATTTGTGCAAAGTTTTTTAGCATAATTGCTCAAAAACTACAGAACAGATTTACACCAAATCACAAAAAGTGTCAGAATCACACTCCAATCGCCCACACCCTGGTTCACATGTAACATATCCCCTAGCATTAGCCAGGGAAATGTTACTCTTGGTCAGTGGAGGAAGTGGGGGAAAAAAGTAGGGGAACTGTGGGCGGAGCATCAGGAGCAGGAATAACCAGAGGAGTGGGTTAGTGGGCGGAGTCAGAGGTGTGGCTAGAAAGAGCAAAACATACAATTTTTAGTGTGTTTGGCCAGTTACAGCTTATAAAATTATTTAATACAACCAAATGGATAAACCTTTATTTAAGGTTAAATATATGAGTTATTGACATTAAAATACATTTACAATGTGGGATATGTTTTCAATCACAGAATGTCCCAAATACGCTTATAAATGGAATGATACGCCATTTGTCTCCGAGCCATGCAGTTTCTTTCATCAGCACTTCTTCTCCCTTTTTCTAACCATTTCTGAACATAAAATTTAGGTTTAAATTCTATGACAGGAGGCCCCACGTGTTGGGGAGCACTGTTTATTACATCATTCTGTGCCCCTCGGTCAATGCAAAAGTGTAATCCTACGTTTTTTATGTGCTTCACGCAACATGTCATGAAACCAGCATTAGATGCCTCTTAGTTTCCTCTCATTGTATCTAGACAGAGCACTCAAAAATAAATAGATACACCTAAAACAACCCAGGCCTGTTGGTTTTGCAGATGCTTTTAGCAGCATCAGAGGAATGAGATACAAATATTTTATTAGTAGTTTGTGTAATTACTACAAAAGTTAGTTAGCAATGAGAATTGCAAATGTATCAATTCAGAAATTATGAGACTCAAACATTGGTAGAGTCAGAAATAGGTAGTGGTCCTCAGATTATCTCAATCAGTTATTTTCTCCCCTTCAGACTACTATCCTCTGCAATCACTATTAGACACTTTCATCCTTTGTCTCTCCACGAGCACTGAAGGTGTCTAGAAATACCACCCTACAGAGACTCCATGAGAGAACTTCAAACATGAATGGCAAAATATCCTAGTTTGCAAATGTTTTCCACATAATTATAGCTCTGCCGTATTTGCCACATACTACATCATCTGCTGCATAATCTGATGGTTGTAACTAAAAAATTGTTTGTAGCTCATACGGATCAAAGAAATTTGACTTGTGTTGCGGTGAAGTTGAGGACCCTTTACAAAGGTTGACTGGCCACGTTTTTCACTGCTGCACTTGTATGTTAAAATGGTATTAATGAGGCGAAAGCTTTGCAGAGACTGTTAATATGAATAAAAATGTCAAAATAATAAAGTATCAGAAAATGTACCACATTATGCTGCAGCCTTTCTTTGCTGCATAATTTAGTCAACACTGCAAAATAATTTTGTCCTCCATTGCTGCATTATTGCAGTGGCCCCACAGCAGGCACCACATGTTAAAAGTGCTTGTGCATGAAGCAGAGAGACTGTGAAGTGTGCGAACTTAGGGACATATTTACGGGAATGGTGGCACAGGGCAGCGCAGCAAGTTACTTTGCTATGCTGCCCTGCATCACAGGGAAAGGGCAGGAATGCACCGTATTTATCCAATACTGTGCATTCCTTTCCTTTCTCCCTGCACTGGCGCCATTTCGTCAGCCTAGCGCAACGCAGGCATGCTTGCACCATGGTGCAAGGGTGCCTCCGTTGCATGCAGGATTGTTTTTGTGCAGGAAGGGGCATCTTCCTGCACAATAACAATCCTGAGAGGCTTTTTCCTCTTTCTATGTGTGCTGCACATATAGAAAGAGGAAAAAACAGGGAGAAATAAAGATGTTTCTCCTTGTTGTGCGTCCCTTGGGGAGGCATAAGATTTTGATGCATTCCCAGGTTTACAAGTCCTTGTAAATCTGGGAATGCATCAAAAACCATGGGAGTTGAATGGGAACACCAACCGCCATGCCTCCCTTGTGCAGAGTAAGGCAAAGCAGTGATTTGCGCTGTTTTGCATTACTCCATATTTATGAAACCATTCAAAGCCAAGCAATGTGGCTTTGAGTGGCTTCACGAATGTGACTTGGAGATTTGCGTCATGCATTTACCATGTTCCGTGGTGCAAGCATGACGCAAGGCCCTCGTAAATATGCTCCTTAGTTTGGTGTACGTGCAAATCCTGCATTGCCAATCCCTGGTGAGTTGCACTACTAGTGCTGGAACAAGGCCAATGGAGGCACCAATGGGTGAGGCGGACTGGCCTTAAGGGTCCTATGACCTCAGTGACAAAGTCTTTGTTGATCTAGAGTGTGCTGCTTCGTAGGCCTGCTTGCAAGCCAGGAGGTGAACTTCAGTATGGATTGTGGTGGACAGGCCTTCACGGTTAACGCACACTGGCCACCAGTAGGGTCCACCTGCTGGTGCTAAGAGACCAGGGCTTCTATGTTCTAGTGGGGCCTTCTAAGGTCTAGTAGGGGAATGTGCTCCCTCGGGAGAGTGTACTGTGGACTGGTCATGAAGCCTGATCTTGGTTCCCAAGTTCAAAATTCAGTAGCTCTGGCGATAGTGCCACATCCTCTTCCCCCCTGAACACCTTTCTCCCCCACTGATAGAAACTTGCACTGCCTTCAGCTACAACCCAATTGTGCCCCGTTATAAACACCTGGATGTGACTCAATTCAAATTATGCACTGCCTGAAAAAAAGTAACAACATCCTGGAAAAAGCAAACACTCATAGGCAATGCAAGATTATGTAAAGCATGCGATATATAAGCAGGAATGACATGGTTACCTTAACGCTTTTACACTCATTGTTCAGAAATCAATGAGTGTTTTTTGCCTCAAACATTGAAGACATAAATACAGGGCTCCTCCTGTACAAGGGTGCGCCTTTGTTGCACTTGTGGACAGCAAGGAAGGGGTTAAGCAGGGCTCAGAAGAGAAAGGGACTCTACAGGAGAATCTGATCTGACTCACAGAAATCCACAAGGGCTCCTCCACATTCATGTCAGCCAGCTAGCTGCTCAAACATGGACGTTATCTATTCAAGTGACGGCAGAGGATACCTTTTGAACTGTCCGGCTTGGCTAACTCTCCTTCCCACAAAAAACTTGAGAGCTCTTGAGAGAAAAAGGCAAAATCATATTTTCAGGAAGTGAAAGATACATCCAACTTTATTTTTTTGGGTGATACAATAGTATGTTAGTGATGCTGTAAAGCGTCACTAAAAAAAATTCACAAACTTAAGAGGTCCCAAAGGCAAGACCTATTGGCTTTGCCAATGCTTGTTTAGATATCTCATTTGCTAAATGGGGCACTTTTAATTTGGTGCCAGACTGGGCCGAACTGGGAACCCACAGCAGCCCTCGAAAATGTTGTCTATGCTCTGTACGGTGTTTTGGGAGCGAACGGAGCAAGGAGCCTGATCACTACAAAGGGGGCATGGGGGTGAGGGTGTTCTCGCCCCAAGAAAATGTTAGAAAAATTACATAAATGGTGCATTCTACAACACATTTTATTATATATTTAATTGTATTAGCTTTTAGAGCACAGTAAATAATGACCTTAAAGTGCATCAGGATACGACAATCTTGTTGGGGCTCTTCAATGATTCCCTCACTATCACTCTCCAACACTTCCCTTCATCTCTTTATAGCCCCTCTCACATGTATTCATTTGTTTTATAGCACCTCTCATACCAGTGTAGGGACTTGGAGCACTTTACATCATGAACACATACAGAGACAATGAATAATACATGTGTAAATCAGTGTTTAGATAATGCTATACAAGACAAAAGGGACTACAAGGTGTAGGATTCACATGCCACCAATTCTGGTAGGCATTTTCAAAGATCTGGAAAAGCACAAACCCAGGATTCAAAACATAACACAGTGGTTGGATTTACTAATAAGGATGTATTTCTACCCAAACAAACAGAAGCAGAAGACTGGGGAAAAAAATCATAACTTTCAAACCTGCACCATGCAGTTTGCATGCAGCTCTTTGATGGCAGATCCTAAAGCTCAAGGTGCTAGATTTATTACAATTGTATGTTATGCACTGTAAGTAACTAAAGGATCTCTGTGACAAAAGCAGTAACCCACTGAGCTATGCACATTAAATACAGTTCTGTGATCTGTATGATGCACTTTCTTTGCAGCAGGCATCTTAACCCTAGGTGCTACAATAGATGAGTCAAAACTGGCAATAGACAATACTCCGATTTGTCTCCAACAGAAAGAAAAACCACCAGAGATATCAATCTTGACTCTTTTATTGTTGCATGAACACTGCTGGGTTTACAGGGAACTCTGCAGTGATTTATGCGTTTTTGAGAGTGAGAAGTGAGTCATTGTGCTGGACAGTCCTGCTGGTTTTGTTACTGGGGGCCGGTTTTGCAGCCCCCAGTAACAAAACCAGCCTCCCACCCCACCAGCCTTCCACCCGATGCCCATTACGTCAGTCTGGCCTTGGTGCCTGGGCCTATTTGTTTTCCCGTCCTGACCCTGAATGGGGTCCACAAAGGGCTCTGGTGCTTGTCTGTCACAGAACTGTACACCTTGGGATGCTTTTATGTTATATTCTTTAAAAAAGTTAACAATATTTTTAAAAAGACCACAACCATGAACACTGACAGAGCTGCAGTACACATTTTATAAAATAAAATAAGGAAAACAGCTGATTGGACATTAAACGTTTTCTACAGTTATTTTTTTAAAAAGCGCCAACGTTTGGGCACAGTCTGCCACGGATTCCAGACTAGAGTCCTCTTCCTTTCTTTGTGGCGTCGTCAGTCTGTGGGAGCCCGAAAATAAAGGGCAGATGAGGTCAAGGGCGGGGCCGCAAATGCATCCTGATGTGACCATTGTACTGGTCATAGTTGGGGCAGGCAGGTGTCCTCATCACTAAATGAGGTGTAAATCACACTGTAGCAGCAAGGCCACCATAGGTTGTCGTTTTCGTGTGCTGATTGATTGCTCCTACTGTGCAACACGGCTCTTACAGTGTTGCTGGGCAGGTCCCTGCCCACATATACAGAGGAGAAGGCGGAAGCAGGAGGAGGCCATGGCAACTGCAGATGCCTTCCTCAATGTGCACCACAAAGGGCTGGATGATCACATAATATTTTTTTAAGTTCGTATCATTCCTGCAGTCCTAGGATGCATTTTTAAAATGAAGAAGGAGAGGAACGGACTGTGTTAAATTAAAAAGGTTGGGGCACGTGTTCCCTTCCGATCCCGCCCACTTCCACCACTGCTCTTGGCATAAAATATGTGTGCAGTCATGAAACAGCCTGAGTTCGTGCATGCCTTGTTTTTATTTGCATATCTCAGCCCCCAATATTACAGTGTTATAGTATGTATCATAGTTATGCCACATGTCTCAAGGTGTTCTGAACTGTGATACATTGTTTGTTAGTTATATTTCAGTGTGTTTAAAATAAATTCAAATGTATTCAGAATACTTTCAACCGTATTCAGTATTTCAATGCATGCGATGCTCTCAACCCTCCGAGTTCAAGCCATGTGCTTTGCACATGGAGGTTTGCCGAGATCTCGGCAAACCTCAGCTGCCATCTTGTTCTTTTGTTGTTGTTTTTTTACAGAGTTTTATATAGCGCGAACTTGACCCGAATCGGGTATCAGAGCGCTTTACATAGCACCAGTTGCATTACATGAGGAAACATTCATTTTTGTTTAGGCACGGGGAGATTAAGTGATTTGCCCAGAATCACAGGATGTTCAGCGTCATTGCCGAGACTCGAACCCAGTTCCCCAGATTTGAGGTCGACCGCCCTAGCCGTTAGGCCAACTCCTCTCCCCTTGGGTGCAGTTCAGTACTTAAACCACACCCAGGATTGGAGGATTTGCTTTGCCTCGAGAGACATCGTCGAGAAGGCTGTTCCCTGCACGCGTCACCTTTGAGAAAGCTGTTCCCTGCCTACACGCTTTCGTGAGGTGATACCTTAAGAGTTAGAGTTAATTCTAGACTAAAGCCTTATTATCTGTTTGTTTATAGGAACCATATTTGTCGGTACCATTCATCAGACTGGTGTGAATGCCTGCTGCAGTGTTGCTGTTGAGTAGACGAGCCACAGCATCTTTTACTCTACACGCTCTCTCCATCCCAACACCCCCCCCCTGGAATTTGCCACCGGAGCAGTGTCTCCTCCTGTAAACCGAGGGTAAGTCTCGGGAGGATTCGGGAACTAGCGTTGCCACCCCATTAGAATCATCTGGTAGGTGGCTTATGACACATGTCCCACAGAAACCCACAGGTAGACAGATGGGGGCGATCATTGTGAAAAGATACAATTCCATTTGATTGGCGCAACTAAATTTCAGTTAATTATAGGGTTACCCTTTCTTCCTAGGTACAGCTTGGATATTAACTAGGATAGGAAGATGGTTTCTTTGCTCATTGCCACCTGACAACTGCCAATCACACTGTTTCACTCTGGGAAGGTATTCTTAACAACCATCTCAGGCTGGATTGCTGGCTGCAGACACAGTATCTGTATGTGCCTTAGATACAACATTATTGGATAGGCATTATTCAGATTTCTATTATGCATTCAACAAGCACAATGTGAAATGGTTATGCCTGCAATGACGTTTTCAGTGTAAATTAGATTTTGAACCTGGTGCGCTTTGCGCTGTAGCGACATATACGCATTGATGAAGAGGAAACCCTCCATCTAAAGAAGTACCTAGAGCATAATCTGAAAATAGTCTTTACTAGACATTCACAAACCGCTGTTTCTTTACCTCTCTTATTCTTCCCAACGAAGAGAGGATATTTGAGAATATGTATAGACTATTATGCAATCAGCCACATTACTGTCAAAGTTGATACCTGTAACCCTTCATACTGGATTTGATTGATCAAGTAAAGGAGGCTCAAGTCTTTAAGAGATTGGATCAGCTAGGTGTTTAACACCTGGTTTGGGTCCACTAATGAGACAAATAGAAGATTGTCTTCTGGTATATTGAATTTTAAGCCCAACAAGAACACTAGGTCTTCCCTCTTTCATCTAAAGAGTTAATCTTTGTGTCACACTGAACCGAGAGCCATTAATCCATCTTCCTGTAGCATTTGCTTTAGAGTTTTCAATTTTTCATAAGTACATGATGTATGGTGTCAACCAATACAGACAACTTGACCGTATCTATCCATTACCAAGAAAGAAGCCCCTAATCTTGTGAATAACAGCTTGGTGCCAGCTGTAAGTGCTACTCTGACACAGGCCCTCTTTCGAACCCAAAATCTGGATTAGGAACCGTTTGAATCATTACTGATTGCTGGCCTGGGTCTGGTATTCTTGTCTCCTACACCAGAGCTAGAAGAGGTCCCAGTACACAAAAAACCCATTAATATGAGTCTTTGACCTGCTTCTTATGCCTGCCAATAGCATTTTAGGGAGTAGTTTTCAGATGTGGGGTGCACTTTTGTGTGATGCTATTTTGGATTTGTAGAAGGACCTGTACCTTGGTGTAGTACTCACTAATCTTTCTTCCCTGAGGCACCAGGATACAGAGAAAGTCAAACAAAGGACTGATGTATCATAGAAATTCAGATATAATTTGCTGCCAGCACCTAGACTCCACTGATTAGAGTTTCTAAATAAATACCTTCTTGCTTCAGTAGACCCTGGAGACAAAAGCCCTCACCGTGGATCATCCATCTGGATTTGTCTGTTTTCAGAAACGTTTGACTCTATATTAAAGGGAGCTGACAATCCAAGAGATCACCATGCTCGTTACTCCAAACACTCATCTACCAACTCTTTGTGTAATTGTATGCTTTGTCCCAGCAAAGATGTGAGAATACGGAGGACCAAACTATTACTTTTTCCCTGTGTTTCCCTACATTTTTGAAAACATATCAAACAAAGTCTTGGAGATGTATTGCCACTGTATAGAACTAAGTGTTGACCCCAGGGTTTCATCTTAATTCTGAAACTCTCAATAACTAACTGGGTACCCTTTTGGTCAAGAGTAGTCACTGAGAGGGCTACGGCAAAGCAACAAACATTTAGACAAGAAGCAAAAACAAAGTTAAAGAACCCTTCAACTTTATGGCACACTGAGTGCTGATTGCAGCATTAGATCAATCATATGCAAGTGACATGTAGTCTGTGTTAGCATTGGTAGTGTTGTATTGCAGTTCCACACATCACAGTGCATAAATAATTCAACTTAGTTTTTGTAAATTACCATTTGTTGCATGGTGTACCCCCAGATTTTTTTGCCTTGATTGTTTTGCTGGATGTAGAACTCTAAGCCTGTTCCATTACTTCAAGAATATTTCCCAAAAATATCTTGAATCTGTACCTGGTGAAAGACCAATAACAGAAGCTATCCAGTTTGGGTTCTGTGGAAGTTCGAACACTTCAATAGGCTGTATGTACACTGAAATTTGTCTGCTCGGTCTGTGACAGATTTAAGCAAATTGATGTTAAATAATTTTTATGATACCTACAGTGATGAGTTGCTACATTATCCATTTTACACTGCGCTTATTCATTATTCTTATTTTTTATGTTGCTCATTTTTTATTTAGATTGTGTATTGTAATCGAGTTTTTGATAGTTCAAAACAATAAAACTTTCACCATACCATATCATTGAGCACCTATGTCCACTGAGGATCCCAACTCTCTGAAATCCTTGGATCGTATCTGGAAGTGACACATCACATTTGTATCCTGGCTTAACCTGTGTGATACTAACATTTTGTTTACTTTCAATGCGAGCAATGATAAGGTGGAGTTCTTAGATATTGTAATTCAGAATAAAGTAGACCACTTGGAGGTGGATCTATATACCAAACCAACTGCTCGCAACACGTTGCTGCACTTTGATAGCTACCACCCCCAGGTACAGAAAACCAGCATTCCGTTTGGACAGTTCCTACGTTTACGTAGGAACTGTACCAATATAAAAGATTTTGACACCAGAGCAATAGAAATGAAGGCAAAATTTGTGGCCCGGGGATATCCTAGACGATTAGCACGTGACTCATACAAACGAGCACGATACTATGATAGACAACATTTACTGACACAACAAACCCAGAAATCTAATTCTAGACAGGTATTTGTAACGCGTCATTCTACTATGAATGAGAAAATTCGCCACATCATCAATTCTAATTGGCATATTTTAAACAACTTTTTCGGATTCTTCCGCTTCAGAGGGAGAAGGCTACAACCAATTTCAAGATCAAGGCCCAGTTAGGAATATGTCTGGAAGCTCTAGAGGAGATCGTCATCCTTTTTTAGCCAGGCGAGGGAACCAACGAACCCGATGGCGGCCCAGATACCAACCCAGGTTCAGAGGCAATTATCAGCAATCACAGAACCAGCAATACCCTCAACCTCAGAACTATCAACAAGGACAGAATCCTTATCAAAATCAGGACCAATACCTTGTAACGAGACATGGCCAATATTGGCGCGATTGAAAGAAATACCTATCTTCAATCTAAGTAACCAGACTATAGACAACTGGACTGAATCTCTCCTAACTAAGGGTCTCTCTTTTGTCCCCCATAGCAAAGTCAATAAGTTTGAAATTTTCAAGATTTGATGATCTTTTTAGAAAAATTAGACGTCAAAGTTTTTTGAAGGCCAGGAAGAGCAGATGCAAGTTGAGGAGAATAGGTCAGGTCTAAAGCCCATATCAACATTCCTACCAACTCTGGACCAAGTAGGTCCAGAGATAACTATTTTTGAACATGCAGTTTTTAACAAACTGACAGCAGTTATGAAATATATTCCAGCACCCAAATACAATATATCTCGGGAAGAACACACAGCACTTAAATCTCTTATTCAAAATAAGAAGCTAACGATCAAAAGCTGCGACAAAGGGGGCGGTATAGCGTTATTCGACAGTGACCTATATGTCCTCAAGATGGAGGACATGTTAAACAACAAATTACACTATATACCCATACAAAGAGACCCTACCAAAAGAGTTCAAAAACAAATACTTCAGATAACCACACAAGCACTGACACAAGACCTGATATGCGAAAAAGAGTGGGAATACCTCAATATCGATAAACCACGAATGGCGGCCATCTATGGGCTCCCCAAGATCCATAACCATAGTACAGACCCGCCATACAGACCCATAGTTACCACCATTGGGTCTGTTACAGAACCCCTGTCGAAGTATGTGGATACTATACTTAGACCCTATGTCCCCAAAATTCCATCTTATGTTCGAGATACTCGAGACATAATAAACAAAGTAGAACATCTACATTTTAATGCCTTGATACACACTATGGTAACGATGGACATAGAAGCACTCAATAGTAATATCCCACAAACAGGAGCCATTGAAGCAGTCACCTGGTTCATGGACACATTTGACATTGACTGTCCCTGGGAGTTCGTTATTGAATGTCTAAGAGTGGTCCTTACAGAAAATACTTTTGAATTTAATGGGTCCCTTTACCAACAAATAAAGGGAGTAAGCATGGGGGCATCCTGTGCCCCTACTGTGGCCAATATTTATATGGCCCTGTTCGAAAAACGCTATATTGACAACGAGATTGCCCCCTTCAGTGAATCAGTAAGTAACTGGATATATAGACGATGTCTTTTTTATCTGGACATCTATTCCTGAAGATATCCCTGAATTTGTATCCTGGCTTAACCTGTGTGATACTAACATTTTGTTTACTTTCAATGCGGGCAATGATAAGGTGGAGTTCTTAGATATTATAATTCAGAATGAAGTAGACCACTTGGAGGTGGATCTATATACCAAACCAACTGCTCGCAACACGTTGCTGCACTTTGATAGCTACCACCCCCAGGTACAGAAAATCAGCATTCCGTTTGGACAGTTCCTACGTTTACGTAGGAACTGTACCAATATAAAAGATTTTGACACCAGAGCAATAGAAATGAAGGCAAAATTTGTGGCCCGGGGATATCCTAGACGATTAGTACGTGACTCATACAAACAAGCATGATACTATGATAGGCAACATTTACTGACACAACAAACCCAGAAATCTAATTCTAGACTGGTATTTGTAACGCGTCATTCTACTATGAATGAGAAAATTCGCCACATCATCAATTCTAATTGGCATATTTTAAACGCGACCAGAGAAAGAGGAACCTGTATACCTAAACCTCTTTTTGCGTACAGAAAAAATAAAAACCTTAAAGATCTCATTGTGAGATCTCAAATGCCAGTAAATCCTAAAGACACCATTCAAACATCAGTCTTAGGCAATACATTCCCCACTGGAAACTTCAGATGTATGTCTTGCGTTGCATGCCAATTTGCCATTGAAACAAATACCTTCACTTTTAATGATGTCAGTTTACAGTTGAATACCCTAACCAATTGTAAAACAACTAACATTATCTATCTCCTTCCATGTCCCTGTAATAAGGGATATGTAGGAGAAACTGCACGTTCTATGACAACCCGACTAACGGAACACAGGTCAGCCATCCGTACTAATAAGACTCAAGCACCATTGGTTAAACACTATATGGAAGCACAGCATACCACCAAAGATATACGATGGCTCATCTTGGAAAAAATACGAATTAACTCAGGGAACATAAGTACCAATATACGCAAATGCAGAGAGGTATATTGGATTTTTTCACTTGATACTTACAAAAATGGGATGAATAACGAAATCCCATGGAACCAAGTGATCAGACACAACAACACCTAAATATGGTCCCACGGATATCTTTATATTGGCCCATGCAAATTCATGAGAACATTGGTTACAAGGGTTTTTACCTTTGGCAGCCATAGATCTTATTTTGTATTGTCACTTTCAGATTATGTATTGAAAACATAAACATCAAGGGGATTCTCTTAGCATATAAAACATTATAAGTTATTCGAATTACATTATTTGGAATAATCATCTGCATATCTGTACCTAAATTTTCTCTATAAACACAAGTTATGCATTCCCTATTCATTACCAATAGCGTTTCTTGTATACACTATAAAATGGCCGCCAGTCTCAACCATTTAGCCCTAGATTGTGAACTAAAGACTGTTGACACGCCCATTGTCAGACTTTTTGTTGACATCCGGTCAAACCCTCTCTGCAGCATTTGCATTTTGGCGCGTTTACCTACAACTAGTACGGTAATGGCAGACTTTATCTGCGCACTCCACTACGTGGGCGAGGTGCAGCGCAGACCGCTTGGACTTCATCTTCATATCCATTTTTTAAACTGCAGGTCGGGACCCTTTTCTTTACAAAGAATACGACTGTGCTGAGCTCCGGTTAGACTCATACAGCTTCTGCTTTTTGGTAAGAACCTTTTTAATTATTTTTAGCCTATGCTCTATCGGCCGACATGAGGAAAACCTTTCCCGTGTATAATGTGTATCTTACATACATTGGCCATTACAATGTCTATTAATTCACGCTATTCGTGAAATCATTACATCTCTATCGGGTCGATTCTTTATGAATCCCTTATGCTCTCTATATCTATCCCTTTTAATGCAGGAGAGCGGTATCCTCCTGGTACCCCTAAGAGAGATGGCAGTTTTGTTTTCATCGTAAAGATTTACTACTCAGGTAGGCGTCCATACGTGCTAGCGTCACGTACTGTGAATTCATCGCTAATATGCCCTATTCAAAAATCTAAGTATGTGTTAGCGTTCACTGTAAATAGATGGACTGCAGTAATAACTTGTGAACTGTGCATTTTACGATACTATCATCCGACCGACCTACTGGGGATCTTTTCATGACCCGGTCAGTAATGTTATAGGGTAAAAATTTGTTTACTAATGACATTAATCTGGCCTGAATTTCATATAAACTTGACTGTGTCTCTTCCCTAAGTGAGAGTACGTATTTTTACACTAGCTTATCTGCAAATTCCGGTCATGGTCTTTTATTAAATATTCCACTACAGCAGTATGTAATATCATCATTCCTCTTGTTGTTGAACAAGGGGTGGCTATTCCCTTTTAATGTAAGGTCTAAGATTTGGCCCAGAAATTATCATTATATGTTTTATGTAATCAAAAGATCGCACTAGTAGTATCAATCGTAAGCTTTTGGGCAATTATTTGCCCTTTACGATATTTATTTTCAATTCTGTATATATATATGCGACAAGTGCTACAAGACAAATACGGTCTATTACTGGCACCTTTTGGGTCATAATATCATACTGATTGAATTGTTTTTTCCTTTTAGTGTGGGCTTGTACCCTCACTTTTGTCCATTTACAATTTAAATTATGGCCATCGACTGAACATCCTATCACAGCATTTTTTGACCTAAAGGCTTCCTGATTTGATATATGTTCTCGGCTATAACCATTGAAGGTAAGCCGTTTAGCATATAAGTTATCTGACTTCATTCTTTTTCTTGTAAAAAAGAAACAGGTTATTCATTTATAGCTGTTTAAACATATTTTGTTTAAATTTATTTGTCGTTTATAAATAGGTTTTTTTAAAACATCTACAATCAGTATAATTTTCCATCAAACTACGGCTAATGGTTAGATGTCCCCCTGTACCTATTAAGGTAACACTTACATTACAGTTTCGCTAGCACATCTACGCTACATGCACTAGTAACATCCCTGTGTATCCTTTACACGTGCATGCATCTAGTGGCCCGCTATCCACTATAATAGCAACTAGAAAGTTGCATTTTAAGTCTCTATTCTGGCTATGCTGTTTATCTTTTCACGTTTCAAACTCTTTAATCACAGGATGATCATTGGTGATGGGAACTTTCGTGAGACAGCTCTGTTTGTCACACTTGAAATGCTTAGATTGATTCCCTTTTAGTGTGAATCCACTATTTTCTAGTGCACTTTTCTTGTTCTGTGACAAGTTCTTTTAATAATGATTTTAAATGCTACTTCTGACTCTCTTTGAGAGCAGAATGTTGAATAGGACCAATTGATGATACTGATATGAATTTTTGTATATACCATGTTTAGGTTTCATTAGTAACAAGTACATGGCTTCCTGATGAAGGCGCATCGCCGAAATGCGCGTAGGACACAGATTTTCAAGAGCCATGCCACATATGACTGTCCTTTAATGAAATAAATTGATTTGTTTTGTATAAATCCATGTTTCCTCCCCCAGAAAAATACAGAAATTGTGTTTGATACTCTTAGATACTGTGTACTAAAGGGTACTTTGTAAATGTATCAGCATGCCTGTATATTTACTTTAGGAAACATGGCCTCTCAATGTACTTGAATGTATTAAAACCATCATCATTGTGCACATTGTATAATTGCATTTAAGGAAACAATGTTTTTATCTGTTTTCTTTTTTCTATTCATAACAAGATCAAATTGTTTATATGAATAATAAAAAATATTTTTGATACCTTAAACTGTTTATGTAAATATTAAGGTCCACTTTTGAAATCTATTTCCTAAATGTTTTGTTCTCACTCAATATCTTTTCCCTAATTTAGGAAATGTTGTCAGGGGTACCCCTATTCTTACACATATACACATCCAGATGTTGTAAATCTCGTCTAATTGCAACTTTTATCAGCAAATCAGCACAATAGGAGTCTGTGATGCAATGAAATAAAGCTACTCTTCTCCCTGAAGACAGCCTCTTTTCTTTGATGCTCCAAGACAAAACCAAACTTTGAAGAATGAATTTGAGCTAGAAACTGGAGAATCATGCAGGGAATACACTGACCAAAGCAACCACCTTGAATACCACTAAGTGATAGTCTAGTGTGTGAAAGGACCATCTCTTGTGTAGTACAAACCCACATTTTTTACTTGCCCGGCTGTAGAACTCTGTGCACTTTATCCCTGTTAACCAGAGTTAAAGTGACTGTACTCCCCCTTTCAACATGATGAAATTGGCTTACCCCTGATTGGTATATTTAGCTTACCTATAGGTCCCTAGTATTGGGTACAACAGCCTACCTAGGGCCTGTAAGTTTAATGGCACAAGTGGACCGTAGCACTCATGTCATCCACTACAGTGGCAGTGTAAACAGGGCTGTAGGCCTACCTACTGCAACCTGGCTGAGCAGATTAAACTACAAATTTGGCCTGTCAAGATAACCCCTTTTGAAAGGCATAAAACTTCCCTTTAATTATTAGTATGTCACGCCTAAGTAGGTCTTACTGCCCATAAACCAGGTGTGGAAGATTTTTGTGTGTGTATATTTTTGTGCATCAATAACAATGAGCAGGATGCATTTTCACTCTTGATTTCACACATACATACTGATATAGTGCAGTTGCTTTTGAAACAAATTTTCTATGATGTGTAGAAATGGTTTTCTAACATCTGTTAACTAGGCCTCAGATGAGACATAAATGCCATCTTGTCCAAGATGGAAGCCACCCCAGTCACTCATGCTTCATCCAACACCTTCTCTCTTGGCAAACTTTGCAGCATGCATCAAGCTGAGATGTATTCGTTTATATTTCCACTGTTATTGTTGTTCTGCTCTCAGATGAACTTTTAGTCACAACTCGAAACATTACCAATGTCCTTCAGCTGGTTCCTTGTGCCTATTCATTCACACAATAGATCATTGTTAATGTACCATGTTTTGTTCAAGCATCTCCAGGTGACATTAGCATAGAGGGTGCCGAATAATTATTCATGTAGGCTGCTAATGCTTGGGTGGTAAGGCAATGTGATGTTTTTTGTTTCATGTGCTTTGATTTGCTGATGAATTGCTACATTTGCACACACCACAATGAGTCTGCAGATTCTGTAATATCATATGTGAAAATATTGTATAAAAGCCCCTTGATTTTGGTGGTGAGAGAGAGGTTTTGAGAAGACTTTCCGGTTCTTCTAGAGATTCTGTCTCTTTTCTCTCGATTTTGCTCCCCACTTGGAAATAATTTCAGATGTTTGCAGATTTTCTGATTTTGCATGACTCTGTATTGAGACTTGACAATTCCTAAAGGAGAAGCTGTCTCAAAGTGACAGCTTCCACTTTGCGTATTACATAAACACCCCAACTCAGGGACTGGTAACTTATTAAACCATTTCTACTGCAGTTGCAGTCAGAAAGCATTGATACATTCCTTTCAAAATCACTGAGAAGAGGGTGGCCCTCTTTCATGCCACGTCGTTATCGCGATTCAGAAGGGTCGCAAAATCCCTTTAAGAATTGGGAAGAATCTTGTGACTCATAAAGGTCTTTTGTATATTGTGAAAAGCCCTTTTGCGGTCGCCACCCTCTGATATTGTGAATCAAGTAGTTTGCAACCACAAAAAGACTTTGCACGTCCGAACCTTAGTTCCTGCCTGACAGTGCCCATTTAGAGATATGCTGTGTGACGGTATTTTCTAAATATCTTGGTTCTGCTTTTCAATAGACTCTGTAATTTATTTGCCAGCTATTGTACCCCACATTAATTTGATCTGAAAAAACAGTGAAGTGATTGGAGCATGTAAAGCAAGCAGATGGTTTCATTGTCATGTGTTTTAGAAAATATTTCACATACCATAATCTTCTCATTTTACACTTCCCTGTTCCATAGTAAGAGTGTCACTAGGTTCAAGATACAAAATGTCCTCACTTTGCAGTCAGAAAAAGGAAACATAAACACTGAATTTGGTGCTTAATCAAATGTTAAGAAAATTACCAGCAGTTTGTCAGTAGGTGCCTGAGATTTTTTGAACACTCAGCAAAAATTGCTACAAAAAAAATGAAAATGACTTTTTAGGATTCTTTTTCTGTCTAACCTCTGGATTTTTATCTGGGGGTTTCTGCAGCATCTCCCGTATCCCAAGTTCTAGTGCAGATCATGCCTTCGGTTTTGCTCTCACTGACAAAGTCAACAGGTCCAGCGTCGGCCATAATCCTTTAGGCAGTTCTTATTTTGTTTTCTCAGGGTTTTTGCAAAACTTTATTGCTTGGGAAACTGCTGGGCTCTCATCAATGTATGAAAAACAACAGTGGCTGAAAGCAAAAATTATTTTTTGTCTTAAAAAAGCACACATTACCAAACTACTACCTGGCACTTAAGAGAACTACTTGTGGGTGGATCTGCCCCCTGTGAAAGGACAGCCTGCCATAACTGGTACTGATGTCAGCCAGTGGCTGAACTAGTCTGTTGTATTGCCCCTTGAAACTTGCTGGCGTGGGTGTACAAAAAACTTGATTTACACAACTAGAGACCAATGGATAAAGTCAGACTGAAAAGAAGGAAAAAGGGAAGGAAAAAGGGAAGGGAAAGAAATAAACAAACAAACAAAGAAACAAACGAAGAAACAAAGGAAGGAAAAAGGGAAGGGAAAGAAAGAAAGAAAGAAAGAAAGAAAGAAAGAAAGAAAGAAAGAAAGAAAGAAAGAAATCTGGACAGATGGGAGGGAAGGAAGGAAGGAATGAAAAAAGGCAAGAGCAAGAAAGAAAGAAGGAAAGAAAAAAGTAGGGGAGAAAGAAGGTAAGACGGAAAGAAAGAAGAAAGGAACAAAAGTAGGGCTGGGCAGAGTTGGCGTAACGCCACTACGCGGAAATATGGAAAAAAAACATGTAGAACACGAGCCCACGTTCTGCGGCCAGCCGAGGGTCCGTGTGCCCGGGACAGGGGTCCCTCGTGCCCGGGCAGGCTTCCCGATCTCCCAGGCCTGGCTGGGATGAGAAGCAGGGACCGGCCCCGGGGCCTGGGTTTCGGTCAGGGCCTGGGGTGTGGGAGCCCCCGTCCTGCGGCCTGCCAAGGGTCCGTCTGCCTGGGACAAAGGTCCCTGGTGCAGAGCCCCGGAGCCCTGCAAGGGCAGACGGTAGCCCTAACGCGATGGCTCGGCTCGGGGCGGGCAGATGGGCGTCCTTTCGGTCCCGGCCATCTGGTCGCACCTTTTCCCCCTCGGCCATCTGGTCGCACGCAATGCTTTCCAATGGGGCGACCAGATGGCCGGGCTGCCCTGGAAGTCCTGATGGGGGCTAATTTACCTCCCTGATCCCAGCCAGGGCTCCAGGAGGTCGGGCGCCTCCGCGCCCTGGGTCCCCTCCGTCACTCGGTGTGCACGGGTTAATAGAAAGAGGGGTAGCTTTCCTCCGGATTACTAGGGGCAGGGTATGCCGGAACACCCCTCTTGGGCTGGCGGTTCTTTGCCGGTGACCAGATGGGCTATGCCCGGACAACACCTCCCCTCCGTCCGGGGGCTCCCTCCTCCGGCCCACGGCGTGGCAGAGTGCCCGGGACGGGCTCCATGGGTCCTGGGCAGCCCCCCCCCCCGGGCGTCCGGGCCCGAGAGCTCCGGCTGTCCTCCCCGTGCCTGAGGCCCAGCCGGGGTCCCCAAGCCCCCCGGGAAGCAGAGCACCCGAGCCCTGCAAGGGCAGGCGGGAGCTCTACCGCGAAGGCTCGGTTCGGGGGGGCGGGCGTCCTTTCGGTCCCGGCCATCTGGTCGCACCTTTTCCCCCTCGGCCATCTGGTCGCACGCAATGCTTTCCAATGGGGCGACCAGATGGCCGGGCTGCCCTGAAAGTCCCGATGAGGGCTCATTTGCCTCCCCGATCCCAGCCAGGGCTCCAGGAGGTCAGGCGCGTCCGCGCCTAGGGTCCCCTGAGTCTCGCGGTGCGCACGGGTTCCCAGAAAGAGGGGTAGCTTTCCTCTGGATTACTAGGGGCAGGGTATGCCAGAACACCCCTCCCGGGCTGGCGGTTCTTTGCCGGGGACCAGATGGGCTATGCCCGGACACCACCTCCCCTCCATCCGGGGGGCTCCCTCCGCCGGCCCACGGCGTGGCAAAGTGCCCAGGACGGGCTCCATGGGTCATGGGCAGTCCTCCCTCGGGCGTCTGGGCCCGAGAGCTCTGGCGGTCCTCCCCGAGCCCCCCGGGAAGCAGAGCCCCCAAGCCCTGCAAGGGCAGGCAGGACCCCAACCGCGAAGGCTCGTGGTGGGCAGATGGGAGTCCTTTCGGTCCCGGCCATCTGGTCGCACCTTTCCCCTCGGCCATCTGGTCGCACGCAATGCTTTCCAATGGGGCGACCAGATGGCCGGGCCGCCCTGGAAGTCCCGATGAGGGCTCATTTGCCTCCCCGATCCCAACTAGGGCTCCAGGAGGCCGGGCACGTCCGCGCCTAGGGTCCCCTGAGTCTCGTGGTGCGCACGGTTTCCCAGAAAGAGGGGTAGCTTTCCTCCGGATTACAAGGGGCAGGGTATGCCAGAACACCCCTCCCGGGCTGGCGGTTCTTTGCCGGGGACCAGATGGGCTATGCCCGGACACCACCTCCCCTCCGTCCGGGGGGCTCCCTCCTCCGGCCCATGGCATGGCAAAGTGCCCAGGACAGGCTCCATGGGTCCTGGGCAGTCCTCCCTCGGGCGTCTGGGCCTGAGAGCTCCGGCGGTCCTCTCCGTGCCTGAGGCCCAGCCGGGGTCCCCGAGCCCCCGTGAAGTGGAGCCCCCGAGCCCTGCAAGGGCAGGCAGGAGCCCAACCGCGAAGGCTCGGGTGGGCAGATGGGAGTCCTTTTGGTCCCGGCCATCTGGTCGCACCTTTCTCCTCGGCCATCTGGTCACACGCAATGCTTTCCAATGGGGTGACCAGATGGCCGGGCTGCCCTGGAAGTCCCGATGAGGGCTCATTTGCCTCCCCGATCCCAGCCAGGGCTCCAGGAGGTCGGGCACGTCCGCGCCTATGGTCCCCTGAGTCTCGCTGTGTGCACAGGTTCCCAGAAAGAGGGGTAGCTTTCCTCCGGATTCTAGGGGCAGGGTATGCCAGAACACCCCTCCCGGGCTGGCGGTTCTTTGCCGGGGACCAGATGGGCTATGCCCGGACAACACCTCTCCTCCGTCCGGGGGGGCTCCCTCCTCCGGCCCACGGCATGGCAAAGTGCCCAGGAAAGGCTCCATGGGTCCTGGGCAGTCCTCCCTCGGGCGTCTGGGCCCGAGAACGCCGGCGGTCCTCCCCGTGCTTGAGGCCCAGCTGGGGTCCCCGAGTCCCCGGGAAGTGGAGCCCCCCAGCCCTGCAAGGGCAGGCTGGAGCCCAACCGCGAAGGCTCGGGGTGAGCAGATGGGAGACCTTTCGGTCCCGGCCATCTGGTCGCACCTTTCCCCTCAGCCATCTGGTCGCACACAATGCTTTCCAATGGGGCGAACAGATGGCCGGGCTGCCCTGGAAGTCCCGATGAGGGCTCATTTGCCTCCCCGATCCCAGCCAGGGCTCCATGAGGGCGGGCGCGTCCGCGCCTAGGGTCCCCTGAGTCTCGCGGTGCGCACGGGTTATCAGAGAGGGGGGGTAGCCTTCCTCTGGATTACTAGGGACAGGGTACTCTGGAACCCCTCTTGGCCTAGTGGTCCTCAGCCGGCAGCTAGCCAGGCCAGGACGCTGCCCCAACCCGGGGTCCGTCCCCGGGCCTGCCGCGTGGCAGGCTGCTGCGGATTGGGTCCTGTGGGCATGGGGAGCCTCCCCCTGCTTGGCTGGGTTCAGGGGCTCCCAGGGGCCCCGGGGAGGGCGGCCTCCCCACCCCGGGCTCTGTCCTCGGTCCTGCCGCGTGACAGGGTGCCCGGGATGGTGTCCGGTGGGCCCAGGGAGGCTTCCACTGCGCCTCTGGGCCCGGGAGCCCCGGCTGGGTCCAGGGGCCCTGCCGGGCCCCGGGTCGGGTGCTCCGGCCCTGGGCCCCGTCCCCCAGTCTGCCGCTCTGCCAAAGGCCTGGGACGGAGTTCCGTTGTGCCCGGGGAGCCTCCCCTTGCTTGGCTGGGTTCAGGGGCTCCCAGGGGCCCCGGGGAGGGCGGCCTCCCCACCCCGGGCTCTGTCCTTGGTCCTGCCGCGTGACAGGGTGCCCGGGATGGTGTCCGGCGGGCCCGGGGAGGCTTCCCCTGCGCCTCCGGGCCTGGGAGCCCCGGCTGGGTCCAAGGACCACGTCGGGCCCTGGGTCGGGTGCTCCAGCCCTGGGCCCCGTCCCCCGGCCTGCCACTCTGCCAAAGGCCCGGGAAGGGGTTCCGTTGTGCCCGGGGAGCCTCCCCTTGCTTGGCTGGGTACAGGAGCTCTGGCCGGCGCCCCTGAGGGCCCTGGGGAGGGCGGCCTCCCCACCCCAGGCTCTGTCCTCGGTCCTGCTGCATGGCAGGGTGCCCGGGATGGTGTCCGGTGGGCCCGGGGAGGCTTCCCCTGTGCCTCCAGGCCTGGGAGCCCCGGCTGGGTCCAGGGGCCCCGTAGGGCCCCGGGTCGGGTGCTCCGGCCCTGGGCCCGTGCCCCAGCCTGCCGCTCTGCCAAAGGCCCGGGACGGGGTTCCATTGTGCCTGAGGAGCCTCCCCTTGCTTGGCTGGGTTCAGGAGCTCCGGCCGGGGCCCCTGAGGGCACTGGGGAGGGTGCCCGGGATGGTGTCCGGCGGGCCCGGGGAGGCTTCCCCTGCGCCTCTGGGCCTGGGAGCCCCGGCTGGGTCCAGGGGCCCCACCGGGCCCTGGGTCGGGTGCTCCGGCCCTGGGCCACGTCCCCCGGTCTGCCGCTCCACCAAGGGCCCAGGACGGGGGTCCGTCGGTCCCATGCAGGCCTCCCCTGCTTGTCAAGGTGTCCACGGGCCCGGGTTGGAGGGCCCGTCGGGTCCCCCTCGCAGCCTCCATGGCTGGGGCCCAGCTGGGGCCCTGGGCCTCCTGTCCCCCATGCCCCGGTGCCCGCTCACTCTTTCGTTGGGGCACAGAGCGACCGGATGGCTTCCCTTTCGAGCCCGGCCATCTGGTCGCACCTTTCCCCTCGGCCATCTGGTCGCACCTATCCCCTCGGCCATCTGGTCGCACGCAATGCTTTCCTATGGGGCGACCAGATGGCCGGGCTTCCCTGGAAGTCCCGATGAGGAGTGTGTAGCATGTCCTAATAGTGAATTACAGCCAATTTCGTTTTTCACTATTGCAAGGCTACCTGTCCCCATAGGCCAGAATGGGCAGTTTGATTATAACATCTTATAATCCTAACTGACCCAGGGAACATGGTAGAAAAACGAATTTAGTATGCCTGAACTCAGAATGATAAAATACATCTTTTAGTGAAGTTGGTTTTAACATTCTGTGTTTGAAAATGCCACTTTTAGAACGTAGGTATTTTCTTGCCTAAACCATCCAGCCTTCCTCTGCTAGCTTGTGTATTGTATGTCTGGTTTTGTGAATGACAGGGGCTGGGGGTCTCCAGGAGACAGGGTGAGTCAGCACAGGGCTGAATAGACCTATCTGCATGTAGAGTGGTGGGAGGAGTTGCACCTGGGCCTGAATAGGACTGTGCCTGCCTTCCACAATGCTGGCTCCACCTCCTGTGGTGTGTCTGATGTCCCTGGCCCACACTGACAAAGGAAGAGGGTGTGCACTGGCAGGATGCACCCAAAACTGGTTTGGACTAGGTACAGGACCCTCTGCCTTCAGAGGACAAAGGATTTATGGGTATAAATACTGGGGCCCAGACCCCAAGACTTTAGATCACTTCTGGAAACAACAAGACAAACCTTTGCCAAGGAGAAGAACCAAGGAAGCTGCAGGAGTTTGGACTGCCCCTCTGCCAGTCTGCTGTTTGCTGGGTTGGCCTGCAGTGGTCTTCATTGCCAAGGAAAGGAGAAGGAACTTTTAAAGAACTTTCATCATCTTGCAGAATATTCTCCAAGGGCTTGAACTAGAGCTTGCCTCCTGCTGAAGTCTCAGGGCTACAAGACTTCACCACCAGCTCCCTCCTGAATTCCCTTGCTGGGGATTCTGTCTGCAGAAGCCTGCGTGTCACTGGGAGCTGGAAGTGCGACGCAACGAGAAGAAGCGTGTCGCTGACGAAGCTGCTGTCGTCGCATCGCAGGAGAAGCGTGTCGCCGCCGCAGAGGCCGCCGCCGCATCACCGGAGAAGCGTGTCGCCGTCGCAACTGCCTGCCGTCGCATCAACAGGGAAGCGTGTCGCTACCGCAAGGGTCGCCGTCGCATCCCCCGAGAAGCGTGTCGCCGTCGCAGCTGCCTGCCGTCGCATCACCGGAGAAGCGTGTCGCAGGGCCTGTCGCGGCTCCATAGATACAGAGTTCGCCGCACGGCCGTCGGGCGTGCACGCATCGTCTTCACATCGTCGCATCGCATCAAGGGCGCACTTTCATCGCATCGCACTGGATTGTCGCACCGCATCGGGGCGCTTACTCGCCGCATCATCCTCCCTGCGGACCCTTTGCTTGTTTTGCGTTACGCATCCCAGGTACTTTTGAGAGAAACGTGTCACATTTACCATCAACTTGAACCAAGTTACTTCTACCATCTTTTAAGTCTATTTTGAGTAGTGTTGTGGATTTTTGTCGTTTGTGGTCTTGTGTTAAGTCTATATAAAGAATACTTATTTTTATAAAACCTGTATAGTGTCCATCTGTAGTGTTTTCACTGTATTACTGTATGTGTTCACAAATGCTTAACACACTGCCTCTGAGATAAGCCTGTCTGCTCGTGCCAAGCTACCAAGGGGGTGAGCAGGGGTTATTTTAGTAGTGTAGCCCCCTTACCCTGACTAGAAGCAAGGGTCCCTATTTGGTCAAAGGTGTATACCATTGCCAACTAGAGACCCCCAGTTCTAACATTGGTGGTCAGCGGTGAGGATTCTGGACTTGCATTTGTGATTCATATACAGTGATTGGTGTACACTACTAGTGAGTGCAGACCAAACGCAACCACATACCTTTTTGGTAGAATTTTTTTTCTCCTTGGACTGTTATTTTTCTGAGAACTGCCAATTCTTATTGCCATGAGTCCACCAGCATCTATTGCATCTATGGATCCAGAGTTTGAGGAAGAGAAGTTGGATACCTATAATGCCAAACAGCTGAAAGCCTTCTGTAGAAAATTTATAGTTGCTATTACAGGCCTCACCAAAAAGGATGAGTTCCACAAGGTGCTGAGGGCCTGGGTGGAAGCCAGAAATGCATCTGAAAATGTGGAGCAACCTGTGGAGGAGGCAGAAGGGCAGCTAGATGGGCCCTGGGTCCAAGGGGGGAGAAAGTACCTACCCCGCCAGGCAGCAGTGTTTCTTCCAAAGACCTGTCCCCAGGAGAGTTGGAGGATAGGGAGAGAGATAGAAGGCATAAAATGGAGCTGGCCAGGCTCAAAATGGAGGGTCAAAAGGACCTAGAGAATAAGAAGCTGGAGTTTGAAATGAACAAGTTAGCCTTGGAGAGAGAGAGGATGAGATTAGAGCATGAGAGAATGTTGAGGGAGTTGGAGATCAAAGCCAAAAGCTTAGATATTAATCCCTCTGGTGGCAGCACACCGTCTGTGCCTGCAGAAGGCAGGGTATATATCCCCAAGGATGTCATCAAAGATTTCCATAAGCATGAAGATATTGGGCAGTGGTGTTCAGCCTTTGAGATAGCAATGTTGGCCCACCGGGTCCCTGAGAAGGATTGGGGAGCGGGGTTGTGGGGCCGCTTTGTGAATGAGGGGCGGGATACATTGTTAGACCTACCCAGTGAGAATAGGATGTCTTATGCCCGTATGAAGGAAGCCCTGATGACAAGGTATGGTTTGACCCCAGAACTCCATAGACAGAGGTTCAGGAATTGTAAGAAGCTGGAGGCAACTACCTGGGTGGAGTATCAGTCTTTCTGTTGCAGAGCTATGGATGGTTGGGTGAAGGGTAGCAAAGTGAGTACTTTTGAGGAGCTCTATGATTTGTTTGCATGGGAGCACTTGTCTGGTAATTGTTTTCCAGAGCTACGCCAGCACCTTATTGATAGCAAGTTAACTAACCCTAGGAAGCTTGCTGAGGAGGCGGACCGCTGGGTGAGCACCCGGGTCCACAAGGGTCACGTGGGAGACTCTGCCAAAGGTGGGCAGGGTCCCCAGCAGAAGAGTGGGGAGTTCCAGAAAGGGCCCCAAAGTAATTCCCAAGGGAAGGGTTCCCAGCCTCCCCCTGAGAAAAAGCAAGAGGCCCGACAGGTAAACCTGTTCACAGGGGCCCCACTAAGTGCTTCACATGTGGTCAGATGGGCCACCGCTGGTATGATGCACAGTGTCCCATGAGGGATTCCAAAGCACCACCACGTGCACCACCCCGTCAGATGGCGAGTGTAGCCCTGGGGGGGAGGAGATGGGTGCCTAAGGTGGGTGGAGTCCCGCAGAAATGTCCCTTGTCTCTTTAGGAGTCTTTGAGATGGTCCCTGAGACCCAGCTGCCTGATAACACTAAGAAGTACAGGCAGTGGGTGACCATCAATGGCCATAGGGTGGAAGCTCTCAGAGACACTGGGGCTAGTGTGACAGCTGTCAATTGCCGGCTGGTGTCCAGAGAGCAGGTTATCCCCCATGCATTCTTCCCTGCAGTTGCTGCGGACAACTCACAGAGCCAGTGTGAGGTGGCTCAAGTTCCCTTTGAGTGGGGGGGGTCTCAGGTACTCTTCAAGTAGCTGTGAGGCCAGCCATGCCTGTTGATTGTCAGTTGGGAAATGATTTGGAGAGCTCCCCTTGGGCTAAGGTGGAGAGAAGGTCTCATTTGGAGATGTTGGGTCTGCCTGAGTGGGCGTGTGTGACCACTCGGTCTATGGCAGCCAGTAAGGGTGTTGAAGCGGTTCTGGAGCCTGAAAATATGGCCCAGACCCCTGCCTTAAAGAGAAGAGGTGGGGGGCGCGGGAAACCGGCCCCCCTAGTTCCCACGGTCCAGGAGGAGACAGACCTTGAGGGGGATGCCCTGGAACCTACAGAGGAACAAGTGGCCGAACTGGGGGACCTGCCTGAGCTGACCCATTGGCAGCAAGAAGGAGGCCCCTCCAGGGAGGAATTTGTGAGGAGCAGAGGAAGTGCCCTTCTCTTGAGGGTTTGCGGCAACAGGCCACAGCCCAGGCAGTAGGTGATCAGTCTGGATCACATTGGATCTACTGGGAGAATGACCTCCTTTATAGCGAGCCTAAGGTTGCTGAGCCTGGGTCAGCCCGTGTGCTGGTGGTACCCCAGCGCTTCAGAGCCTTCCTACTGGGTTTGGTTCATGATGTGCTTTTAGCTGGACATCTGGGGCAGAACAAGACCTTGGAAAGGCTTGTCTCCCACTTTCATTGGCCCCAGATGCGGAAGAGTTCAGACACTCATTGTATGACTTGTCAAACTTGCTAGGCAAGTGGGAAAAGTGGAAGGAAGCACAAGGCTCCTCTCCAACCTTTCCCTGTAGTCAGTACCCCCTTTGAACGGGTGGGCATTGACATTGTGGGGCCACTGGACCCCAAGACAGCCATGGGCAACAGGTTTATCCTGGTCTTGGTGGACCATGCTACCCGGCACCCGGAAGCCATCCCGCTCAGGGACAATGACGGCCCCCGTGGTGGGACGTGCACTGATGGGGATTTTCTCCCGTGTGGGGTTCCCCAGAGAGGTGGTGTCAGACCGTGGTTCAAACTTCATATCCAACTATATGAAGTCCCTGTGGCAGGAGTGCAGTGTTACCTATAAGTTCACCACTCCTTACCACCCCCAAGGTAATGGGCTGGTTGAGAGATTCAACCGGACCCTCAAAGGCATGATAATGGGTCTTGAGGAACCTATGAGGCGTAAGTGGGATGTCCTCTTGCCATGCCTTCTTTTTGCTTACCGTGAGGTGCCACAGAAGTCCTTAGGGTTCAGTCCCTTTGAACTGCTCTATGGTCACCCGGTAAGAGGACCTTTGAGTCTGGTCAAGGAAGGCTGGGAGCATTCTCCCAGGAAACCTCCCCAGGATGTATACAGTTACATGCTGGCCTTCAGGAACCAGACCAGGCGATTCAGGCAACTCGCTGTGGCAAATCTGGAAGCCAGCCAGGAAGAGATGAAGCGGTGGTACGATCAGAATGCCACTCTGATTGAGCTTCAGCCTGGGCAGAAAGTTTGGGTCATGGCCCCTGTAGAGCCCTGTGCGCTCCAGGACAGGTGGACCAGACCATTTGAGGTGGTGGAGCGCAAGAGTGATGTCACCTACCTGGTGAACTTGCGGTCTCCTAGGAACCCTTTGCGGGTCCTGCATGTTAACCGCCTGAAGCCCCACTTAGAAAGGTCTGAAGTGGGCATGCTCCTAGCAACGGATGATGGAATGGAGGAGGAGACCGAGCCTCTTCCTGACCTCCTGTCTGCAACAGAGCAAGATGGGTCAGTGGATGATGTCAGCCTCTCTGCCACACTGACCCCTGAGCAGCAGCAATATTGTCCCAACTGTTGGGACAATTCTCTGATTTGTTCTCCCTGGTTCCTGGTGTCACTGAGTGGTGCGTCCATGACGTGGACACTGGGGACAGTCCTCCTGTGAAGCACAAGGCTTACAGAGCGACTGACAGGGTCAGAGCTCACATCAAGGAGGAAGTCTCCAAGATGTTTGCATTAGGGGTGATTGAGTCCTCTCACAGCCCTTGGGCCAGCCCAGTGGTATTGGTCCCAAAGGCTGCCGCGCCTGGTGCCACACCCGAACTCCGGCTCTGTGTGGACTACCGAGGACTCAATTCAGTCACTAGGACTGACGCACACTCCATCCCCAGAGCTGATGAGCTCATTGATCGGCTAGGGGCTGCCCGGTACCTCAGCACGTTTGATCTAACGTCTGGGTACTGGCAGATCGCCTTAACTGATGGGGCCAAAGAGAGGTCAGCATTCTCCACACCAGATGGGCACTACCAATTCCGGGTTATGCCCTTTGGGATGAAGAATGCCCCTGCCACCTTTCAGAGGTTGGTCAATCAGGTGTTGGCTGGACTGGAGGATTTCAGTGCCGCCTACCTGGATGACATTGCAGTGTTCAGCGCCAGTTGGGAAGAACATCTGTGCCACCTCTGGGAAGTGTTGATGGCACTGCGCAAGGCAGGCCTCACGATCAAGGCGAGTAAGTGCCAGATCGGGCAGGGTTCCGTGGTGTACTTGGGACACCAGGTTGCGAGCAGCCAGGTGGCGCCCCTACAGCCCAATATTGAGACCATCCTGGCTTGGGAACCCCCCAAAACCCAGACAGAGGTGAGAGCCTTTTT
>CAWUFW010006195.1:502500-505000 GCA_963921515.1 Calotriton arnoldi
GGCTTGAGCTCCGTCCGGCGGGCCCTGGGGTGCGGGAGCCCCCGTCCTGCAAGCCAGCCGAGGGTCCGAGCGCTGGGGACGGGGGTCCACCGGGGCCCGGGGAGGCTCTCCCCGGCCTGGCTAGGGTTCGAAAGCTGGGACCAGGCCCGGAGCACGTGCTCAGTCCGGCGGGTCCCAGGGTGCGGGAGCCCCCCATCCTGCAAGCCAGCCGAGGGTCCGGGCACTGGGGACGGGGGTCCATCAGGTCCCAGGGAGTGCTCTCCCCGGCCTGGCTGCTTTCAGAAGCAGGGACCGGGCCGGGGAGCGGGGCTGGCTGGCTAAGTCCTTTCCGCTGCGTAGTAGGAGTTTGGTTAGGGCTGGGCAGAGTTGGCGTAATGCCACTACGCGGAATTATGGGAAAAAAATGTGTGGAACATGAGCCCATGTCCTGCGGCCAGCCGAGGGTCCGTGTGCCCGGGACAGGGGTCCCTCGTGCCCGGGCAGGCTTACCGATCTCCCCGGCCTGGCTGGGTTGATAAGCAGGGACCAGCCCTGGGTTTCGGTCAGGGCCTGGGGTGTGGGAGCCCCTGTCCTGCGGCCTGCCAAGGGTCTGTCTGCCCGGGACAAGGGTCCCTGGTGCAGAGCCCCGGAGCCCTGCAAGGGCAGACGGTAGCCCTACCACGATGGCTCAGCTCGGGCGGGCAGATGGGCGTCCTTTCGGTCCCGGCCATCTGGTCGCACCTTTTCCCCCTCGGCCATCTGGTAGCACGCAATGCTTTCCAATGGGGCGACCAGATGGCCGGGCTGCCCTGGAAGTCCCGATGAGGGCTAATTTACCTCCCCGATCCCAGCCAGGGCTCCAGGAGGTCGGGCGCCTCCACGCCCTGGGTCCCCTCCGTCACTCGGTGCGCACGGGTTACTAGAAAGAGGGATAGCTTTCCTCCAGATTACTAGGGGCAGGGTATGCCGGAACACCCCTCTTGGGCTGGCGGTTCTTTGCCGGTGACCAGATGGGCTATGCCCGGACAACACCTCCCCTCCATCCGGGGGCTCCCTCCTCCGGCCCACGGCGTGGCAAAGTGCCCGGGACGGGCTCCATGGGTCCTGGGCAGTCTCCCCCGGGTGTCCGGCCGTAGAGCTCCGGCTGTCCTCCCCGTGCCTGAGGCCCAGCCGGGATCCCCGAGCCCCCCGGGAAGTGGAGCCCCCGAGTACTGCAAGGACAGGCGGGAGCCCTACCGCAAAGGCTCGGCTCGGGGGGGCAGGCGTCCTTTCGGTCCCGGCCATCTGGTCGCACCTTTTCCCCCTCGGCCATCTGGTCGCACGCAATGCTTTCCAATGGGGCGACCAGATGGCCGGGCTGCCCTGAAAGTCCCGATGGGGGCTCATTTGCCTCCCCGATCCCAGCCAGGGCTCCAGGAGGTCAGGCGCATCTGCGCCTAGGGTCCCCTGAGTCTCGCGGTGCGCACGGGTTCCCAGAAAGAGGGGTAGCTTTCCTCCGGATTACTAGGGACAGGGTACTCCGGAACCCCTCTCGGCCTAGTGGTCCTGTGCAGCTGGACGGGCCAGGACGCCGCCCCAGCCCGGGGTCCGTCCTCGGGCCTGCCGCGTGGCAGGCTGCCGCGGATTGGGTCCTGTGGGCACGGGGAGCCTCCCCCTGCTTGGCTGGGTTCAGGGGCTCCCAGGGGCCCCGGGGAGTGTGGCCTCCCCACCCCAGGCTCTGTCCTCGGTCCTGCCGCGTGGCAGGGTGCCTGGGATGGTGTCCGGCGGGCCTGGGAGGTTTCCCCTGCGCCTCTGGGCTTGGGAGCCCCGGCTGGGTCCAGGGGCCCGCCAGGCCCCGGGTCGGGTGCTCCGGCCCTGGGCCCCGTCCCCCAGCCTGCCGCTCACCCAAAGGCCCGGGATGGGGTTCCGTTGTGCCCGGGGAGCCTCCCCTTGCTTGGCTGGGCTCAGGAGCTCTGGCCAGGGCCCCCTGAGGGCCCCGGGGAGGGCGGCCTCCCCACCCCGGGCTCTGTCCTCAGTCCTGCTGCATGGCAGGGTACCCGGGATGGTGTCCGGCAGGCCCGGGGAGGCTTCCCCTGCACCTCCGGGCCTGGGAGCCCCGGTTGGGTCCAGGGGCCCGTCGGGCTCCGGGTCGGTGTGCTCCGGCCCTGGGCCCCGTCCCCCGGCCTGCCGCTCTGCCAAATGCCCGGGACAGGGTTCTGTTGTGCCCGGGGAGCCTTCCCTTGCTTGGCTGGGTTCAGGAGCTCCGACCGGGGCCCCTGAGGGCCCCGGGGAGGGCGGCCTCCCCACCCCCGGCTCTGTCCTCGGTCCTGCTGCATGGCAGGGTGCCCAGGATGGTGTCCGGCGGGCCTGGGGAAGCTTCCCCTGCACCTCTGGGCCTGGGAGGCCCGGCTGGGTCCAGGGACCCCGCCGGGCCCCGGGTCGGGTGCTCCGGCCCTGGGCTCCGTCCCCTGGCCTGCCGCTCCACCAAGGGCCCAAGGCGGGGGTCCTTCGGTTCCATGCAGGCCTCCCCTGCTTGTCAAGG